>CAOKZL010000700.1:0-541505 GCA_948472985.1 Iguana delicatissima | reverse complement strand
GTATAAAGAAGACACTTCTTGATACATAGTGGAAAGGGAGAGAACATGCACTGATTCAGTTGTGCAGAAAATATGTCCTTCGTATGCTCAGAGGCACTCAAAACATTTTATGATTAAGAATTTTCCACCCGATTCACTGACTGATCTTTGTAGCCAGCTACCTTTCACTATACTTGCAGTGGTTCAGTGCCCTCTAGTTGAAACAAAGACATCACTCCTTATCAACCTTTAATAAACAAAGTATTTGAATGCCAAGTGATCAGTGTACATGTTGGTAGCGATATGAAGAGATAGAGGGAAAAAAAGGAGATATAGATCAGTGAGAATATTTAATAGAACAGTTTTAATCTGAGGACCCATACTTTAGGACAGCTTTTCCCAACCTGACTGTTTCCAATTGTATTGGAAAAGCATTTGAAAAAGAAAAGCCTGCTAGTATGCTACTTGCACACCATGGATTCAGTGAGAAGAAACATATCCCCTTCACTTTGCAACTTCTACCATTGTACTGCTTTTTGACATTTTTTTTGCCTGCTGCCCTTTTAAATAAAGCAAACGCAAACCGAAGTTACGTCTTCTCACAGTACCAATCCTCTGGCCTGAATAACTTCTTTTATAGGGTATTTTTCTTTGTTAGAACTCGCAATCTAGGGTGTATCCCTTTCCCTTAAGAGAAAGAAAAGGAGGGAGCAGTGTCATACAAGGCATTTGCCCTGCCCCTTCCATTTTTTAGCATGTTGTGGGTGAAGTCAAGGATTGAGTAATGAGAGTTGTAAGGAGGAATATCTCCCATTTCTCCTTAAAAGAAGAATTAACATTTTGAATTTTCCAAGACTGAACAGGTCTGGATTTTTGGTTGCTCAACCAATATACCCACAATACTGGCCCTGCCTATGTGGTTGCTACTGTATCCTGCTCAACATGTGCAAAACCAACAAATCATTATTAACATATACCATTGGTTTAGAGTAAACAACAATGCTGTTTCCAAAAGAAAGCGACCCACTAAAAGCAGCCCATGGACTTCTGGTGGCTAATGAAAAGTGGAGAAGGCATATGGGGAGATTTCTATGCCTGTATTGGTTTGACAGAAAGGGAGCCGTTAAATAAATACCCAGCTATACCCATATACACATACACGCACACACATGTATGCCAATGCAAGTTCCTGCGAATAATCTGAATTAGATAAAAGGAGATGCTTTAATTATCTCAGCAGGATGCTATAGAAAAATATTTGCAGAAGCTATATACTGAGAATTGCAGGGCAGATGGCCAATTTTCCTGCCAGTCCAATTAATGCAATAAAGACCTCACAAGCAGCTAAACATACTTAGTCAAAGTAAATTCCTGGCAGTGATAAGCTCTCCACAATCATGTGCCAGGTATCTTGAAAATGAGCTCGGACAGCCATTTTGGGATGTGATTTATTAGAGTCACTTCCCCTCCCAATTATATGCAGTAAGTCCTACTGATTTTAATGGGGGTAGGGAGTGTGTAAGAGGCTGCACAATGGCTGCCAAACTATTGTGGAGAGGCTGATTTCTTAATCTATCAAAGAAGAAAAATATTCCACAGTCCACCCATCAGGCAAGCCAAGCAGACTACTTTTTCTTTTTTATTAATATTGATTAGGAAGCTGTTTCTGGGACACTCCTGGCTCTCCCACCCATTTGGCAAGGCTGCAGGCCTGACAAATATTTTTTATGCCATTATTTCAAGATATATCCCTTAATCCAGGACCTCCTATTGCCAGGAATGTGAAGTGATTGCCTCATATTGAAACAAACAACAATATTTGGGAACAACTCAGTTCCAGAGCATCCTGTTGTACAAATGTTTTCAACAGGCAACTTGAGGTGTCCCCTAAATACTTTTCCCTGGTTAAAATAAAAGACTGTGAGCATTCCCAGCTGGTTTTCACCTCCACTGGCTGGCCAGTGTGTGCCAAGTAGCTTAGAGAACCTCAGGAGGACAAGCCATTCAGTAAGAGAAAAGCAGGATTCAGCCCAATGGCTTATGTACAACCCAAAGCTCATCCTGAGTCTGTAATGAAGTATTTAACCACCAGCTGGTGACTTCTGGTCAAGCAGAATGGGAGTGGTGGGCGGAGGCAGAAGAAATAAGTGAAAGGTCTCCCCAAATGTTCTTGTGACAAGGGAGTTTCTAAAAGCTGCTGCTCTGGTGGAGGTTAGCAGAGACCTGAACGGGAAAAGGCTTTCCACCCCTTCAGACTGATAAGTCTTGCCCTTCCAGGGAAAGGGCAACCAGTTTTGAACTCCAGAAGGTCTGGAGAGGTAGCTTTGTGCAGGGGGCAGGATTCCAACCACGTGTTTGCCTAAAGGAGGGCAACCGCTGACTTCTGGTCTGGATGTGGTGCTGTGGGAAATGTTACTTATTCCCTTAGTTGCCAACCCACTCATTTCAAAAAGCAGCAGAGTTAATAAATCCCCTGAAGACTACAGTGGTGACCCATACAATAAAAGCAGATAAGGCTGATGTACTCCCTCCTTCCCCCTAACCCAGTGGTTCTCAACCTGTGGGTCCCCAGATGTTCGTGGACTTCAGCCCCCAGAAGTCGTGAGCATTGACCATAGTGGCTGGGGCTTCTGGGAGCTGAAGTCCACGAACATCTGGGGACCCACAGGTTGAGAACCACTGCCCTAAACAGTTACTACTTGATTTGCAGGTTCCAGAGTAACTAAACAGAAAAACTATGAAAAGAGGGAGGGGAGGGAGGTGCACACAAGATCACATCCCATTTCCCATAGCACCATATGCTCTAGCTTTCCTAAGCTTGCCCATTTTACTTAGTTCCTCACACTGGTATCTGTGCCAGGAGTGAACTCTGGCTAATCATGTAGTCTGCCAGTCTTCTCTCACAGGTTTGATGCAAGAATATAATAGAGGTAAGCTTCCACACACAGCACCATTAGTTCCTTGTAGAAAGGGCAGGACACCAGTGTGGGTAATCAGAGCAAATGTCACTGGTGAACAGGATGTGAACCCTGAGCTGAAAGTCTCAAATTCTACCGACAGTCAGTTCAAACCAAGCAGTGTCAAAATAACAAGGCAAATAGAAAGGGAGCCTGGCTCCCTAAAAGCACTGACCACAGTACAGAACTGAGCACTTGGACCAATACTCTGCTGAGAAAGAAATGAAAAAAAAAAAGGCAACACCACCATTAGCCATTCATTCAAGCCTATTTATATTTCAATATGTGAAAAGATTTTTTCATTCTCAGTAAAGACTTTCAGACCAGTAAGATGAATGCTTTATTCATGCCAATGAGTGCTCCAGGAGCATTCATCTGAGCTAAGCTATATTTTACATCTGAGCCACACCGTAAGTTTGGCTTCACTGACAGTTAATATCCTGCTTCAGAAGTTTTTGGCTGCTATAGCTATTTTGTACAGTGGCTTCTGTGTCATTTGTGAAGTCCTGCTGTGGAGAATACTGGTTGTCCCTACATAATATATTTCTCAAAGAAAGTATTAAAACCCTTTCCCCCTATCATTTGTGAATACAATTAAGAGAAAGAAAAAGTTGCTTTGGACTGAAAACTGCCTGAAAATGGTATGGAATATGGAAGCAGGGATGAGAATTGGCTCACATGTCCACCACAACTGCCCATTTGAGGTCCAGAGTACTGCAGTGGATAAACCACTGGCTCTTCCTCTAGGTCAGGGCTGTTCATCATGCAACCTCTGAAAGTGATGAGACTTTCACTGGTTGGTTAGGCCAGACTTCTCCCCACAACTCCTGACATTCCTCATCAGGATCTCACTCTTCTCACAATTCCCTAGTCATCCCCTTCTTCCTTTGACTGCAGAATACCTGTGTAAAGCCACACTTTGAAAGGGACTAGAGCCTTTTATTAGAACTGATTCCTTTGGAACATTTCTGGATTTCACATTTTATCTTGCTACCCATCATCTGTGGTCCTAAGATCTAAATAGCCAACTTTAAAATGGAAAAAACAAAACAAAACTACCATCAGTTTCTATTAAACAAATTGCGCTTTGATTTCTTTTTCAGTCCCAGCAGGCTGGTGAGGAGGGAAAAAAAAAATCTAGGCTCCCCAGAACCTATGTTCCACTTTGAAGAGAACAATGTGCTATGAAAGGGAGCTAAAAATATCTCTGGTTTACCTAGGATCACTTGTAATTGAACCACCTACCCTTTCTAAGCACTGGAATGCGATTCTCTAATTTTCAGGATCTGACAGCTGCAGGAAAAAGGCTGCCAGCTTTGTCTGTGTTTTCAGCACTTTGCTTTAAAGTTCTTTTAAGATTTCACTATTTTTGCAACAGACCAGACTGTGCTCTCTCTCGCCCTCGCTGCCACCACATTTTGTTAACAGTTTCTACCAAAAACTCTCCAGCTGTACCTTGGCCTGAGCTTGTCAGTTCCAGCCATCTGCCCAAGTGCTAGCCTTCAGCAGGACTGGAAGGCTGTGTGCTCTCCTGCATCATTAGAGAAAGCAACATGCTGGCTAGTAAAAACATAAGCCAGGGTTGACCTTTCCGTGGATGAAGTGCTAAGACCTCAGCTGAGGATACAATTGCTGGTATGTGAAAGGCCAGGCAGAGAAAGCATTAATTCATTTGAGTGCCAAAGTCAGCGAGAGACAGACCATAAGGGGATATACAACATGGAGGCGGGGGATGCAACAAGACATGTCCCACAAGAAATCATTAGGATCTCTAGCACCATGTCCAAAGTATTAAAGAGATATAGCAATTCGTCTACAAAATACTAGACAGGAAGAAATATGGTGTAAGAGCCATCTCTCAAATAAATCTCCTGTGCAAATATTTTAGGACATGAAAAGGTTACAGGAATTACAGCTTCTCAAACTGAAAGTGTGTTTAAGTCTAGCACACACTGCCTCTTGCAGTAGCCAGCAAGATATCCTAAGGAAGTTCAGAAGGTCAGCCAGATGGTATCTCCTATGCCAGTTAAAGTGAGAGCCTGAGAAAAATTACCTTTTTGAACTACAATTCCTAGATTTCCCCAGTTTGTTATAGTGCTCTTTTCCTTTTAGGAAAAAAAATGACCCAGTAGGGGAGCAGGCAGAATGCTAACAGTATCTAAAATTCTATATATCATGTAGAAAAGTTTTCCTTCTTGTCTCAGGGTCATCCAATGGAACTGATTTGAAGGCAATTCAGCACAGACTGAACAAAAAAAAAATTCTTCTCACAACGCGTACTTAATGTATGGAATTCCTTGCTGCAAGACATGAGGAAAAGACAGCAACTTAGATGGCTTTAAAAGGAGACAGGATAAATTGTTGTAGAAGTCAAGAAGTGGTTATGAGCCAGAAATGGAGCTTCTCTATCAGGGGCAGTATCTCTTCCAACCAGGTTGGGGAATAGTGTTATAAATATTCCTTTGGTTTGATCCTGAAGGCCCCTCTGATGTTTATGCAGAGAAGCTCTTGCATCTAAGCTTCTAAGCATCTAAGTTAACATTATTCATATAGGCATAGCCACTCTTCCTCTTCTTCTCTGATCTACATTCCAAGGAAGCCATAAACTCAACATCTTTCTAACCCAGTTTCCTGTTCTGGTACTGTTATTACTCTTAGTAGTTCAGCTACTCAACAAATTGTTCCTGTCATCAGGTGCACTAACAACGTGGAATGTTTTTATGTACTTTACAATACAGTGAACACCCAAGAGATAAGACAAAGTGTTAGCAGCTTGCTTGCTCTCTTGTAACACTTGGCTGCTGGGAAATTCACCACTGCTTTCTCCACAGCAGAAATGTCATGAATTGCAGTGTTCTACTTTCAAATTCTACCAAAAACAAAAGGCCAGTGTGAATGTAAAAGTAGTATAAATACAAAGGAGAGGAAAAACAAAGGCTTGATGTATTAATAGGAAATAAAGATAAGAGCATTAGGGACAAATGCATCTATGGAAGCTTTGACTCAAAATGTCATTTTCCTTTAAAGACTCTAATCTCAAGAGTTTGTCATCTAGTTGTCTTATGTTGCAAAGAGTGACTGCTAAAGCCATATTTGGTATGGGAAACTGTGCCCTTGACTTCAAACAGAGATGAGAATACAGCAGGGAGGGGCAGAACTCTAATCTGCAGTTCCTCACATTCAGCAAGAGCCCCAGACTCCTGCTTCTTCCTCCTCCAGCTGTCGATCTCTCAGTATCATTTGTTTTTCTGTACTCATTTATCCAATAGTCTCTTCTCCCCCACCAAACCTGACTGACAATCTCTTGGGCCATTATCTTCTACAGAGAGTTGCCACTACCACCATCAGAGACCATGGGTCTCAGACCCATATACAGCTGTAAAAACAGAAACAAGAAGAAATGGTACATTGGAGTTTGTTGTGAAAATCCATTCATCTCTACCAAGATCAGAAAAAGAAACTAAGCCACAAACTCCTAACAAGTGAGAAGAATTAAAATTGGGAAGATGAAGTACAAACTCGATTAGATATATAAAACTTGATACTGTGAGGGTGACTCTATAGGTCTCCTCTGCAGTGAAGAACTGACCTTCACAGGAAGTCCTAATGTACCATTCTCTGTCAGCAAAGAACAAGCCATCCATGAACTGGATTTACCAAAGTCAAAAGGAATTTAGGGTGGGGTGGTGGCAAGAAATGTAAATGGAAGCTACCTGCTGAAGAACCATCCTACCAAATGCTGTTCTTGCAGAGGCAATTTATCTAATTTACAGTGTTGGGTTAAAGTGGTAGGGTTAGACCAGGCTGCAGCCTGACAGATCTCTAAGGAGGGAGGCACTAACGGAAGAGGCAGCTGAATGGGCTGTTGACCTAATACTGTGAGCTGTTACATCCTGGGGCTTTGGTAAGCCCAGAGATTCACAGGCCATGTAGATGCAAGCTTTAAGTCACCTGGTTAAGGCAGGTAAGAAGGAAACACAAAGGGCTTCAGATCTTCTGAAAGATCTGGGTGGGTGGGATGTGGGCAGAAAGAAAGTAGAATAGGCTGTGAGCTGTGGAATGAAGTTAGTAAGAATCACAGCAAAACAAGAGTTTGTATCAAACTTGCAATGGGAAGCAGCAGTGGAGCAGGCTGCAAGTTCTGAAACTCTTCTCACTGAGGTGGTGCCACTCAGAATGAGAACTTTGATTGACAGAAGCATTAAAGTGATGGACTTCAAGGATTCAAAACGTGGTCCTGAAATGTGTTCAGACCCTTGTGAAGGCTCCAGTTAAGAAAGCAGTATATCAAAATATACCACAGGACAACTGAGTAGAGAAGCCCTCTCAGAAATCTCTTAATGTATGGAGAGATGGAGATGGGTAACTTGATGATGGAGGTCAAGACTGAGGCAAGAGCTGCAGTCAGTCTATGGGGAGTACTGTGCTTCAGATTCATGCCCATTCCTGTCACTAAGATATAGACTTCAGTAAGTGACTTCTGCCATGATTCATCTCTTTACAACTCCCATAAGAGGATAAGAGAGCACTAACATCCTCAGTAATGCAGACGTCTCCGCTGGGTGATTTATGGCCTTGATCTCATCTGTGGGTCTTACTTGAAGTCCTCCCCATCTTAGACCTGGTGGAGCTAAGTGAGATTAAAGTGAAAGAAGCAAAGAATTCTGAAGGCATCAAGAAACTGAGGATTTAGAAGGCTCTAAAGAGACCAAGAGGATTTGTTTGGTATAAGAGGAAGCACAATCTGGAATAAAAAGAGAGAACAGAACTGGAAGGAAATACTAAGAGCTAAGAAAAGAAGATTAGTAACGAGTAAGACCTGTTCTGTATGAAGGCAAAAAACTGAGAGGAGAAGCCAGGGATCTAATTTAAAAAGTCTCAGCAAGAGATCCTTTGCCTAGCCTAGCCTGGGCAGCAGAAGGAGTTAACTTATTCATGGACAGCTCCTTCTCTGCTGACAGAGAACATGGTTGTCTTGATTTGCTGCCAGTGAATTGCCTCTTCCTTCCAAGGACTGAATGTGACCCACATGAGGAACGCTTCTGTGCTGAGAGATGGCAGCCCTCGCCCCTGTTTTTTAAGAGAACCAGTCTGACTTTCAAATGAAGACAGACAAACCCAGTGCAGTTATGTGCTGAGCAGTTGTTTTTGGGAGTCAGCTGGATCTGTGGTAAAATACATGGGCCAAGATCATGAATCAACACCTGGGTGCAGAAGTGGGCTCTGGACTTGTGACTCTTGATCATCAGACTTCCAAACAACATGACATACCACTGTTAAAAACTGGAAGGTTTTCCAGAGTAGCCTGGCTAGTACTGGCTGCCTATGTAGTTCCTGATCCTCATTCACAGCTGGTAGAGGCATGTATGTATATAACAATCTGAAACTCATTCACAATTTATTCCTCTTTCCAATCCTGCATTGGCCCTGCACTTACCTCATCACCCTTTAAGACTTCTGCACCATTCAGCTCCCGGGCTTGGCTTGACTTTTGCAACATATGTTTTTCTAGGTTGGACAGCTCCTCCTTGGCAGCCTGAAGTTCTTCTGCCTTAGCTGTCTTCTTCCGGGAAATGATGGAAGCCTAGAGCAGGTAGGGAGAAGGGGTTAACTGGATCAATTTTTGTGACAGCATCCTTAAATTTTAAGAATTTAAAGAGGGTAAGGCAATGGACAGCACTGAAGTGTCAGAGGCACAGGACAGTGGCATTCAAGAAACACCTGCAAACGAATCCCCAGAAATTGGTATCACAAGACCTGCTTACCCTCATTTATCTGTGTTAGCTATTTTTGGGAAGTAAGTGCCTCAACAGGAGAAGAAAACATCTTTCCTTGTTAGCTAGAATTAATCCCAGCACCCATGGGAAAGTGGCTAAAATACTACATATTCTATTCATTTACTTTTTTTAAAAAAATAACATTTATAAAACCTTTTAAAATAACCATGAAGTATATTTACGAACATGTTAAATTCTTCCATTGTGGAATTGAAGGTGGCCTATTCAGGGTCCCCTCATCTCCCATGTAAGCTTGGAAGAGCCAGTTGCTTCACTTCAGCTATATTATATACTCACTGGCCATGCTCTGAACAATGAGACTGCTGCTGGCTTTCAAATATCCAGCTTCAACTCTAGATCTGGTGCTTGGTGTCCATTTTTAAAAATAAGAGAGACTTTAAACTGTTTTGCAAGTGTGCCTCTATAGCAATAGCAAGCTAGATTCTGTCCTTATTTTATCAGTGTCATAATTCAGATGTATGTAAAAACAATACTGCTATTTGTTTAATCTTCCAAAAACCACAAATAAACGTATACTTGCTGCAAAACATGAAAAACAGCCATTCTTAATGTGAATGGCAGACCTTTGAAGTGCCGTGGTCTTTCAAAGCCTGAGACCCTCCAGACATGTTGGCTTATGGTCTCTGTATTTCCCCATACAGCTATGTCTCGGGTTTAGAAATGATACAATACATTAGGATTTTGATGGTCAACAATTTTCCAAGTCTTTTACACTCACTGTTGTTGTCGTGTGACTTCTTTTCTGACTTATGGCAACCCTAAAGTGAACTTATCATGGGGTTTTCTGGGGCTGAGGGTGTGTGGCACACACAAGGTCATCAAGTAGGTTTCCAAGGCTGAGCAGGGAACTGGACCCTGGTCTCCAAGTCGTAGTCCAAATGCTGAAACCACTACATCACGTTGCCTCTCATTATACCCATTCCCAAGTCTTTTAACATCCATTACCCAAGATTGTTTGTTTAAAATATTTAATCCTGCTTTTCCGCAACTGCTCAGGGTAACTGACAGTAATTCAGCTGAGACATGCCAGGAATTGAACCTGAGAGCTTGTGCCTGCTAACCATGCTCTCTGCTATTGAACCATGCCCTTTACCTATCACACATTAACCTATATGAAGCCACAATGCAGACAATGGAAGTACAGAATCTGATTTCAGTGGTGACAGATAATACAGTGAAAGATAGCAGTTCACAGATAATTTTATTTCATTTGTGTCTCCTCAGGATAAAATTAAAACACACACAAACACGCCAGACGGTACTTTTCATACTATCACTCACATAGCGTATTCAGTGTTGCTTGTTATCTAACACAAGAACAAACATTATTAGAAACATAGCTGTATATCAAGAATAGAACCCTACAGCTCAGACACACCGTTTCATATTAGGTTACAAGGTTCTTAAAATTAAATACAACACCACTGTTCTTACTTCTTAAAACATGGGTCATACAATAGCATACGTAGCTTTGGAATAGCCTCCACTCTCTAGACTAAAAAAAGCTTTCTGCATTCTATCAAAGATGATTCAGCCTGTGTGTTATCCAACCCTGTGCTTCTCTAGACTGGGCCGGCAGTGACAAATTGTGTTAAAAACACATGGGGTGCTCTTGTAAAGCTGACAAAAGCGTCCTGTGGAGCCGAGCAGAGACTGCCATATGTTTTTGAACTAAGAGAAGAGCTCTGAATTCCTGGAATCACTCACCCAAGGGACGTCAGCACTTTATATTAACAGCCAGCTGGTCTCTTGTACCAGCACATTATGTAGCATTCTTAACCTTGTCACATAGTGCTCACAAAAACAAGAGGCTTCAGGTCACATTTGCCACCCAAAAACATTATTTATCAAACTAAACATTCTGACTACTGATTTTGGGGCCATCATAAAAGTACATTGTATAGATGTATTAATCACCAAATCTGTGGAAACATACCAAGATGCCAGTAGAATTCAAATACTCACAATGATTTTACTGTACTGAATTAAATTGCCTCACATGCTACTTTGCTAGGAATCTGTCCCTACCTGTTGACGGTACATTGAAAATTTACTGTCAATTGGTTCATATTTCATCATCCTCTTTTCAATTAACTGGTTGATTTGTGTGTTGACCTCATTTATCTGGAATAACAAATTAAAGGTTTGAGAAGATTTGCATAGCCAACATAAAAGGAAATAATTCTTCTGCACTATAACAAGAAACATTCTGTTCGAATTCAGAAGCAACTTCCACAAATGGGATCAAAACCTAATGAGGGATTCAAATGAAGCAATGTTACATTTAGATTTTAAAAGGAAAACCCAGGAATTCTGAGCAACTCTCCCAAACATAAAATGTTTTTTTAAAAAAAATAAAAGTATCAGCTACCTTTTGTTTATTTCAATAACATTTTTTCCAGACTTTTCATTCAGAGTTAAATACAATGTCAGTGACCAAACTGTTCAAGCCAAAGTACAACAACATTTCCCAGCTCAGACTCAAACTATAAAGACGGAGTAGCTTTCCTCAACCCAACATTATGTGAGAAGATAACTCTCATCACCATCACCAGCATGGCCAGCTACTGAGCCAGCCAGACATGATGGGAGTGGTGATGCACATCTGGAGGGCACTAGGATGGGAAAGGCTGAGCTAGGATTTTGAAAATACTTCCGGTTTGTTCCCCAGGCCTACACGTTGCAATTTGTTTTTAAAAAGACACACCCTGACCCTTTTGCAGCAACTTCTGCAATCTGTTCTGTGTCCTCAGGGTATGGCAAGTTATAAAAGATAATTTATCAGATCTGAAAATTTAAAAATCCACTCTTAGACGCATCGTCATTTCACTGTAGCATGACTTTCCACAATCTGATCTACTTCAGATATTTCAGACTACACCTCCCCTCAGCCCTGAGTAACCATGAGTCAGACTGATGGGAGCTGTAGTCCAACACAACTGGAGGGTGCCACATTGGAGAAGATTGCTGTGTATCCTGTTTGCTTTGCAGGCAACCAGCTCAGAAAAACCCTAAAGCTAGATCAGGCCAAAATCATATGTAGTCCAGCATTCTGTTCACACAGCAGACAAACACCCATGGGAGGCCCATAGACAGGACATGAAGGCAATAGCATCTTTCTACCTGTGGGCCCCAGCAGCTAGTATAAATGGAGATACTGGAGACTCAGTGGCCCAGACTCTGGAAATGAACTTTCTTATTTCAACAGCTCATAGCTTTGTACAAGACAGACACCAACATCCTTACAACTTTCTACATAGGTTTGTTTTTCCCTTCCCCTGGAAGAAGGATCTGAGTTCAAAGAGGGGCTTGGGATTCCATCACATCCATAATCTTTTCAAACAAATGCATTCACAGATTTCATGCTGGGGAAGGGAGCACTTGTTTGGAGTGAATTTTCCACTTTTAAAGATCTCTAGTCAATATGCAATAGATAAATACTTTTTCAATGTTATGTGAATGAGGACAAAGTGTCAAAAGGTCATTTGGAGCTCTAGCTCATAAATACAAAACAGGTACCCTAGGATAATCACCAGGAAATCCAAAGTTATCCTGGGATAACCCTCAGAATCTATTTCAGGAGGTTTTGATGATGCAGAGGCAGTTCTGTTGCAAATGAGTCCTTCAAGTGCCACTGCACCAACAACAGTATACACTAAATCAAAGCCTGACAGGGGATCAGTTACTTTCAAGTCACATGATATTCCCTGTGCTAGTGACTCATGTCCTGCCTGGGGACTTCCCAAAGCACCTGGTTGGCCACTGTGGGAAATACGATGTTGGACTGAATGTACCATCAGGTTAATCCAGCTGGTCTCTTTTCATTTCACTTATTTATTATGTCGGTTTATACCTCTAATTTGTACATCAAGTACCCAAGGCGGCCAACAAGAGTGATAACAATAGAACTACGAGAACAGGGCAATTCTAATACTAGACTGCAGCATTCTAATATTTCCCAAGCACTAGCAGGGCAAAAGAGAAGAAGAGTCAGTATTTATTTATTTATTGAATTTGTATCCTGCCTTTCCCTCAAGATAAGATTCGTTGTCCTGGCCTCAAGAGGGAGAGAAAGAAGAGACAGTATCTGCTGGACTTAATTCCCTCCTACATGGCCATCCCCTTGTCCTTCTGTGTGATGTCTTAATTAGATTGTAAGCCTGAGGGCAGGGAACTGTTTTGTTGTTCTTTTACTTGTAAAGTGCCATGAAATAGACGATAATGAGGATGATGATGATGATGATGATGACGATGATGACAGAACAGCAGTGCTCTTCTACAACACTAGTGTCTCACAGCTACCTGACAAAAACAAACTCTTGATCCCAACAGAGAAGGGTATAAAGATGTGCTAACCCACAGAGCTAATTTCACTGTAGAAATACAGGATGTTTCTTAGCTACTTCTCCATATGTCTGATAAATGTCAAAGCAAATCTGGAACCTATACAAGATCAGCCATGTGCAGATTTCATAGTCTGTATTACCCATTTCCCCATGACAACTAAAAGATAGAACTGCAATCAAAGACACTGGTGACTTTTAACAGGCTTTAGGTTTTAAGAGTTCAAATACTGCAATAAAGATAGTGCATTATTATATTAACTTTTACCACGAAATGAGCCACAACATTACTATCTCAGGAAAATCTAAAAAGAAGGAAAACCTAACATATGTGCACCATTCCTCTTATGCCAATGCAAATTCACACTCAGCACGCAAATGCAATAGTCATTACTGCAAAATTATCAAGGACCTAATTCTGTTCTTCACTGCAGGTCCCAGAGGAACCTCCCACCAACACACAGGATTGTGCAGAAATGAACTTTTTCAAATGCATAATCCAAATGAGTAATATTATTTCCCTAATTAGCCTTGAGTAATGTCTTTGTAGGGATATTTACCAAGTAGCTTAGAGGTTTTTTGAAAAAAAAAATGAAGGAGAATTTAAAAGTAATTTCCTTATGATTTAACAATCAGTTAAAACACTGATGGACATACTGAAGAGAATTTAAAAAGTAAGGGATTCAAAATATGACTACACGCTGGGGGAATGCATTTCAAGTCTGATCACATACATTTTAAAGTAAAATTCAATTACACCCAGTCCACTCCCAAAGCAGAGTATGCTCTTGTGAAACATGGAACACAGAACCATGATGCCATACATTGTTGTGGATGCCAATAACTTTGAAAAGGTATTCCACTGGGAAAAAGAAGACCTGGAATTCATCAAAAAGCTCAACTTTCTCCTGAAGCTTGAACAGGTACACAGGCATTTTATCTCACTACATGTGTTGATCAGTTTACCAATTCAAGTGTGTCTATATTGGTAACCAACTTATCTGTTAATGACTGCTACTAAAGTAACAATTACTCTTTGTACTTTCTGGATTTCAGTTCCCTCTCACGCTTCTGACAACATTCCTCCACTTACCGCGCCATCCAAGCAAGTGCATAGCCATCTGCCAACTGAGGCAAAAAGCCATGCATCTGATAAAGTGGACCGCAGGTCACAAAAGCTTATAAAATGCCATATAAAACGCTTTCATTTTTAAGGCACTACCAGACTATTTGTTAGTTTTGCTGCAGTGGACTAACATGGCATCTTCTACCATTAACAATATGCAAACCATTATCTTTGCCTATAACACAGCGAAGTATAAACTAGTGTTCCCCATAAACAGCTCTATCAGATGCAAGCCAAGTGTAAAGCAACTGAGACAACAACTGCATGTGCAAAAAGAATGAGCCATTTAAAAACAGTAGTGAGTGGCTATCTAATGGGAGATAAATTCTTTGAACTATATTTGTTACTAATGATCTTTTTTTCAGCCAATAAATATAGGAATGGAAACTGCCCACCGTCAACATACTTTGGTTTCAAGTTCACTGAGATCAGACTGGTCCATCACTGGCTCTGCAACCACTTTTTGCAAGAGATATAATGTTTGTTTCTTTGCTTCCAGTTCTCTGGGAATTTTTTCAGAGACTAAGTATGTATTAAACTTTGTCTCCTCTTCCAGTCTCTTCATTAAGCCTAGGAAAACAAAACAAGCCACCATCACATCAGCATATGACTAAACAAAGCAACAAGAAGGGTAATTTAGTTTCATACTGTAATAACTGTAATTTAAGCCAACTATTTAGCAGTCAATTACATTAATTTCTGTTCTGACTAATAAGAAGTGAATCTCCTGAGTTGCAATTTACACTGTGTGGGGATAAAAACACAACCTAGTAACATATAACACAGTAAGCTATATTAGTCTTCTTTTCCAAACAGGCCATAAATTCTTGTGAGCTTGTGATGTTGCCATGACTATCACACCAGCTTAAAACTTAGAAGACAAAACTTTCACAAGCACTGTCTAGAAGTTTGGAAGCTATGTGTGGCAGCTTGTGCATACACTGAATTTTTGTGTTCAGCAGATTCCACAAACTCCAGAATCACTGGACTGTGGCCAATATTTGTATCAATTACTTCCAACCATGGATTAAGAGCCCCAAGACCCACAAACACCATTTGATCACTGCCCTGAAGAAGTGGGAAGCTACCTAGAAAGGCTCTCTCTTCCATGGCTGTTCATACTATAATAGCAAGTTTCTCCTCCTTTTGAAGCAAAACTGGTTGTTTTCCTATGCAGTGTTATGGTGGCTTGTTACGGTTAGATCTAGGCACCGTTAATGACTAAAATGTTGAATATATTGTGTAAGAAAGTTTTAGAAATTTTTAAAGAGTCTATAAAAACAAATGTTGAGACTTGTGCTCCAATATCACTTGATGAAGCTAAAAACAAGAGAAGAAAGTTAAAACAAAAACTGACTCGTTAAATGTGCACAAAGGCAAATGGATGGTTGGCCAGTTTTGGAAGCTGCACAGAAATAGTGGCATGTTCCCAAACTCTGTGAGGTTAGTCACATGGGAAAATAAGTTATTCAATTCTTTCATATTTTCTTTTCTTCTTGCAGCTTGCTGCATTTATTCAGAGAACGCAGCCTTCCACATTTTTAGGCTAGAGGGGAAGGAATAAAAAGAGCACTTCAAGGCTTTCCATTATCCACTTGAGATTTTTTTCCCCAAAAAATATATAGAACCTCTGTGTATATACATTGTACTGCTTGTTTGGTTCCAGACCTTAAGCTTATTCAAGTTCTGCTTTGCCAACAGCAAGCTATTAATAGCTATTCATCATGCTTTCCATTCAGATATTTTTACTGTTGCAAGAAAGATTCAGGAAGAGCTTTTGGCTTGCTCAGGCATGTAGGAACTAGGCACCCTTCCTTGTTAGTCTGTAATAATGAACTTGCCCCAGCTAGAAATTTCTGTGCCTTTCCCAGCACGTTAGATGATAAATGCATACATCCAAACAAATTTGCCTGCAGCATGGCTTAAGTCAAAGGCACTTTTCTTCTGAGATCTAGAGCCCTCTACAGTACTTTTAGCTTGTGCACAAATACATATTACTGTGATTATTGGAAAAATCTAATTCAAAGGTGCAATCCAGAAAGGGTAAATTGCATTGAAACCACATTGCTTTCAAATGAACTTTGATGCAGAACTGGCAAATATGGGGAAGCTAACTGCCTAAGGTTTTGCCTTGTAATGCTAATGTTAGAGGAATGAATCAGTGTACAAAATGAAACTTCTCTCCCTCCCCACTGACTCAGTCCAAACAATGACTCTTTCCACTTCCCAGCTTTTGTAAGCTGTTTTATAATTTTCTTCTTGTTCTACAATACCTGGTCTGAAATCAGAAATAAGCCAAGGGACCTCATATGCAAAAACACTTGGGCTCAGGAAGGGTTAAGCATTCCAGTTGCCAGTTCTCATCTACAAACACCTATCACCCTGCATGTTATCTTGGGCAAACCTAAATTTGAGAATGCACATTTGTGCAGGAAGCACCTAATTCTGCCATAAGCATGCCTAGGACTTGTTACTTCAGAAAGATAAGGAATGCCTTGAGCTCTTGCAAGCAAAAGTCAGCTCTGCCACTTGCAGAGTGTTCTTGTTGATGAAAGCTTCTGCTACAGTTAACCAGCTAGTATCTGAGATGTTACAAAATGGTTTGTATGTTACTGACAAATCAGGAGATGATACGAATGTTCAAGATGCAGAACAGGCTGGGGAGTGGGGACAGATTAAACAATGTGTTACAATCTTTTATGCAATTCTGTGCCATCCTCCAAACAATACACACACAGACATCAAATCTCCCTGACTCACTGATTATATTAACTTAAAATGCACAAGTCACGATGCATATTTACATTATTAGGAAAATGTCTAACTATGCACTAGCAGGGCAACATTCATTACCTGCTAAGAAAAAAAAACCTGTAGTCACCATTTTTTTTTTTTTTGGCTTATCACTGTCAATATTTCACAGTCTAACTCTTTGAGTCCTCATATAGATGCCAACAAAGAGAATTGCGTACTGTGGACAAAGACCAAACATTTAAGTCATTCTGTTGACATGGTAAGCGTCAGCTATTTGTGGTTTTGCCAGGAGAAAATATTCATCAGCAAAATGAGGTCTATCTTGTTCAGTGAAGCATGAGTTATGGTTTTTCACTACTCTGTCTTGGTGGTCACTGTCCAAAAAAGTAATGTTTCATATCCAAGGCAAAACAATGGAAACTGCAAATTCATTCCACTGTTTTTAATACTATTTGTTAGGGGGGAAAATTGATTAGCACAGTCCAGACAAACTGAAACTCTCTTGAGCATCACAGAATTATTCAACTGCGCAAATCTCCCCATTGAAATAAATGAGATGTCAAGGTGCTTAACTCTGGGTGGATTCTACTTCACTGTTATTTAATTTACTTAGGGCGCAATGTGGTTAACAGTTCTAGTAGGGTAGACTCAAAGAGGAAAAGTCATCTCAGCACTTAAGTTTAAAAAATAGTACAATGCAATGCTTTCATCCATTTGAAACAGTTTTTGAAATTCTTAAGTGCAACATTTTCTGCCAGGGCTTAAGCTCTTTCTTTTTAATTGTATAGTCAAGTAGTCATGAGGAATACCCAAAGCTGCTCCTTACTAGAAGCCTCTCTTTTGTTTCCTACAGCATAATCAAAATGTGATCAAAGTGACAATGACATTTACATAACATATTCAACCAATAGCAAAAATAAGATAGCTCCACCCTCTCATCTCAATTATTGGATATTAAAAAATAGAATCCAATAGTAATGGGAGCAGTGAGTAGAATGAGTTGAAGATAACAAACATGGATTAGGGTAAGCAGGCAGTCTAAGATAACTGTGGTCCAAGAGGGTTTAACAGTTCCAGATGCAAAGATCAATCCAATTTAAAAATAAACACTCTGTTTAATACACCCTGGAAATCTTCTTCCACCTCCAACAAGTCCATGTTGGGGTCTCTGATCTTCAAGTCCCCAATCCCCACTCGTATCTTTTATTTATGCTAAGCATTTTTTTCCTTCACTCTTCAGACAAAGAAGCTCCCAGAGTGACTTACATGGGCTGGGATCAATAAGAACAAGAAACAAGATAGCCTTTGCTCATAAGCTTACAATCTAAAAGACAAGACACAAAAAATAAAAGGGCATTGGGAAGGAGGACAAAAAACCAAGATCAGGTATCAATTCTTAAACGTTACGAAGTTCATATATTGACCAGCTGTGATGGTAAAAGTTCAAAGAGGGGAGTTGGACTTTCAACAACACCAAAAGAGGAGGGTCAGCCAGTCAGTCTCTTTGTCTTCTGCAGCCAGGTAGACCCATGGAACTGCTTCCCTGTCACAAGATCCAATAAGGCCCACTAAGGGTCTGATTTCAGGAACCACAGGGCTGAACCAAGTGTGCAGTTCCTTTTCACTCAGTTGTTAACTTTCATCAGGGCCAGCCAGCACACTACTAGTCTCACTCGCACAGCTTCTAGACTCATTTGATTTCCAGGCAGGAGGAGTTCTAGCAACACAGTGCACAGCCTTTTGGTCCAGAGTGACTGCAAGTGGATTCCTTACCAGCATTCCCATATCACAAAAACCTATACTGGTAACTGAAAAAAAACCCTTCTCTACTAAGGACAGATTATTTATCGGGGGACAGAATCTTAAACTGTTGAAATATCTGAAATATAACAAAAGTCTTGATTCAGATAAGGCACAATACAAAACTCGTGAATGAGAATCTATTTCTATAACTACCTAGCAGGATTCAGTTGGTGTTTCTGTTATTGTTCCAGGGGCATCTGTGTACATCTCACTTTAGCAAGTAACAAAATCATAAATAAAATAAATAAATAAAATCATAAATAAAGGCCCCTACCCAACAAACACAGTTACCTACACTTTGGCTTCATTTCAGAAGTCAGAAAATGTTAACATAACTTTACGAACAATGAAATTGTTGGCCATGAATATCATGAGCGTTCACATCTCAGTTACATCCAGCACCTAAAACTTGGATCAAGCCAGACATTTAAAATGAAAATATAAATTCAGGATGGTATAAATTACATCTTTCTCTGACTTTTAAAAATGTCCTTCTGAAGATTTTGGCAGTAGGAAAGGAGGGGAAAACATTTTAGAACTCCTACTTACTTTCTGGCTTTGAATCCACTGCTGCATGACGCATATCCTTTAGCTGGAGTTGGATTCTTTGCAGCCTCTGCTCTGCATGAAAAAGCTTAGATAATATGCACAGATCTATTAATAAGCTTAATCTCTGGAAATACATACTCACAATTTGCACAATAATGCAAAAAGGGAGGAAATATCTATGCAAGCCATACTAAAAAGGTTGGGACTGCACATAATGTGCCCTTTCCTTGGTCTTTAAGGGGAAGTAACAAGTAAGCATTTTATCAGCAGATCTGGCACTAAAAATGCTGCAACCTGTTATACTGCTAAGATAACCAAAGGCAGGAATTATTAGGTGGGTCTGGCAAATAAATCTTTGGATTATATGAGCTAAGCACACAATTAGGAGATTTCTCTTGAAGAGGTCAAAAGATGAGAACACAGCAAGGTCAGCCCATGACACCTGGCTGTCCCTACGACAGAGTACCAAATGGCAAGACCCTCCCAGTCCACCCAGGTCCAGATGCAGAGTATTCAAAGTCAGCCAAGTTATTTTAGCATATGAGACTGAGAATACTCAAGCATTTCTCCCACTCCTGGGCAGTAAAAATACATTAACTAAGTAACTATTTGCTTCCCTCACATTATACCCAATATATGCTGCCCCAGGTAGCTGCCTCACTTTGCCGAATTATAGGGCCAGCCTGGGTGCACTATTCTTAGAAAAGCATACCCAGATCTGATATTCAATACACTAAGAGTTTAATTTTGAATATAATGTACAACAAAGACCTTTCAAATATTACTGTGCTAGACTACAACTTCCAGAATCTGCCAGGCAATACAGCCAGTGGCTATGCTGGCTGGGGGATTCTGGCTGTTGTTCAATTTCTCCCCAAACTTTTCCAAGCTCTTTTATTTTAACAGCACACATATTCATCTACGCCACAACCTGTTCCCCAGTCATATGACACTGGAAGATGACAAGCTAAGCATCAAGAGGCAATGGTTTCTCTCGTTTTAGTGTCTTACATATGGAAGTATTTACGGATTCACATAACCCAAATATCTCAATTTTCCTCTTCAGTCCTTCTCAAAATGGTGACCAAAGGTGACCTTCATGTTGCCATTTTGAAAGGGACAGTAGTAGCATTGTATTGGTGAGGGCAAGAGTGTTTTTGCATGTTTGAAGGGCTTTCTATATAGAACAGGCTTTAAATTTCTGTAAACTAAGAGTGTCATCATGCAATAATGGGCCTTAAAATTTTTTTAAAAAAACCTTTTAAGTTAATTATTTGTTTAAAGTAATCATTTTAATTATTTCAACATTGTTAGGTTTTAATTTTTTAAAAAAATTGGTTATGTCAGTAG
Source organism: Iguana delicatissima (assembly GCA_948472985.1). NCBI lineage: Eukaryota > Metazoa > Chordata > Lepidosauria > Squamata > Iguanidae > Iguana > Iguana delicatissima. Next base: position 520,846 of record CAOKZL010000700.1, on the reverse strand, counting down.
CTACATCTCAGCATACATACCTGATTTTTCTGTTCTTGTTTCTGCTGAGCAAGAGATTCTTCTCTCTCATTCTCTACGCGAAGCTGTCTAGCTGTTTCAAGCATTCTCTGATGATTCTGAACTGTCTCCACCTACAGAGAAAGGGATAAGTGGGACAAGTTAACCACTACATAGCAGAGAAATCAATTATAGTGATCGGGTGTCTCACAGATTCACACCACACTTCCTCGCATGCAGTATTTCCTGGATCTGACACTTAGGTGTTGGGCTCAAGGTCTTTAAAGGGTTTGGACTGCTGCCTCAAGAAGATTCCCTTTCCTCCAGTTTGCTATTTGATTCCTCCCCTATGCATGTGGCATACTAGCCTTAATCCATGTTTGCATTCCTTCATCACACTTGTAAGCCAAGGATGACACCCAAATGCCACAGTCATACTCCTCATTTACCCGCTTCTTGAGACGCTCCACTCTCTTTATCAGTTGATCCTTCTCTTCTTCCATAGCAGTAATATCCTAGAAAGTGGCAAAATTTATAGCAAATTAACAACTTAAGAGTCCCCCCCTATAATTCTGAGTTATTAGGAGCAGAATCAGTCCTGATACTCATGTAACTGAATCAGTTATTCTCAGAATTCTGATCACTTTTTCTTATGGAGGCTAATTAATTCCTCATCAACATATTTAACACAGCATGCTTAAATTCTGTAGAACCTGTTGATCTCTCACAGTAGAAAGGCAAACAAGCTGAACCAAAACATCTGGCACACGGAATCTCAACATTTTGCATACACCATTACAATCTTCTCTCCAACAGTGCTTGGTACCTACTTCTGCCTTGCTAGCCTTCTGCTGATTGGAATAATGGCAATAATAGAGAAAGCAAGCTGACCCATAATTACGACTAGGGCTGAGCAGAGAGTCTTTTACTTCTCTCATCTCAGGAGTGACCAAGACTGCTTTTTCTCTGCTAACAGCAGCTGGGAAACCCCAATCTTTTCTGCATTAGGATCAGGAGGCAGCAAGGAGTGGGGTATTAGGTAAGATTAAAACCTCTCTCTCCCCTAGCAATCCTCCCAGCAAGACAGAAAATGAAGAGGTGGGCCATGGTCCCATGTATCATTCTTGTTTGCTTGTGGGGCATCTGAATGGTTCCACAGAGAAAGCAGAAACCCATCCCTTGTCATAATGGAAAAAGCAAGGGTGGGCAACGTCCAGCAGTTGGGGGCTAGTAAATGCTCTCCCTGCAGCCTTCCCCTGGGGTGCACACCCAGCACTTGCCAGCACCACACTGCCAACTTTGCTGCCATGCTGAAAAGTCATGACACATTTTCAAAATGTATCTATCTCCCTGGTTTTATAGAAACAAAGTTTCTTAAATGCAATTTCATGGTAGTCAAATAATCAATGAACAAGTAATGGAATAACAAAAGAAAAAAAAGCTTTTATTAAAATTTGGATTTTTAAATTTCTTTTACCCTCCGTATTTCTGCTGTAGAAAAACCAGAGGTCTTGAGCTGTTCACATTCTTTATGCAGATTTTTGAAGACTTCCATCAGCTCTTCATACTACAAGAAATTGAGAGGGAGATAGAATTTTTAAAGTCACTGCTATTAGCTAATGAAATGTTGGCACTATAATTTACATTCATAGTGATCACGACTATGACAAGCGAGCAGACCATTGGACAGGCAACAATTCCCTGAATTAATCTATCTTGCAAACTGCAGCAAGACTGAGAGGCTCTGTCTAGATCATATTTGTTCTGTGATTTCTGGAAAATTAGCAGAGAGCACACAAAATAAATATTTGCAATGAACAACAGCCAGGACAGTTGATCTCTGGTCATAAAATAAAATATTGCACATAGAAATAATTAGGTATCATCAGCAAAATTGCTTGCTTTTCAGCTGCTTTAAACAACCTTTTAAACAACCTCACATGGTCATATTGTTTTAAGAATGGTGTATTATTACAGTTTCTATTTTGGATAAGCCTGTAGATTATCGGAACACATTTTACATAATGGAAACTGCCAAGTTGTATCTTTATACAAATTAGGAGTGGCACACGCTGTACAAACATACAAGTTGCATTCCTTTCTCAAAGGAGGCCGCTTTTGTTTAGTTATTTTAATTATAAATTTGGATATCACCAGTGGAGAAAAAAGTTAGCTTTAACTTCCAATGTGAGTCAAGGGTGCTTTCTGTTGCTTTTGTGGCAAACTGAATGCACCTGAAGAAACACCAAGTCCACATGCTACATGGATGAAGCTTCAGTGCTTTGGTACCAGCAATGTACAAAGATTATACTTGATGGCAACAACTTAAGACACTGTAGGAGGCAACAAAAAGGATTTGAGCAGCAACTAGGGGAAGTAGGGCAAGATCCTTCTGCCATAAACCAAGTCATTCATCTAATTAGAATCACTCTTCATTCCAACAGATGCAAACCTACCAGACATCAAAACATTTCATAATGAAGCACCAGATAACTATACTGCTCCAAATGGCCTGGCATATCTTAGCATTGTCCATCTTTCAGAATGCAGTCAAAAGGCCACAGTCTAATAACCTTTTGCATGGCTTTTTCTGGCCTGGAATAGACTCATCCTCCATCAAGGATTTCAGCCAGCAAATTCATTCCCGCTTTAATGACTTTATTTCATGTATATCCTTCCTTTCTCATAGGAGTGGGACTCAAAGTGGCTTACAACATGATTAAAAACAGATGCAACTAAGAACAGAGTAAGTTGTAGTATTAAAACACTATTAAACTGATTATACAAAAACCACCAACAAGTAATTAAAAACATTTTAAAAGACACAGCAGCAAAAAGTTTTTTAAAAATACAACTCTCCCCCCACCCACTTAAAACCCTCTTCTTCAGCAGCCAAACAGTTGCCAAAAGACTGACTGAATTAAAAATCTTTGCCTGCAAGCAGGACTGCAAGGAAGATGCCAGCTTAGCCTCCCCAAGAGGGTATTCCACAGACTGGGAGTAGCCACCAAGAAGGCCACATTATTAATGAAGCACGACCTGGATAAGAAAGAAAACCATAGCAAATACTACCTGTCTATTAGTATCAGCAACAGCATCATCTTGAAGAAACTCAGCTGGAATGTCCACTTTGACGAGGAAGCGGGCAAGGTAGGCCCGTTTCTTGAGCTCATTTGTTCTTTGAAGGAGCCAGTGCAACAAAGGGTGTATGACAGGCTTACTTCCAGTAACTAAACCTTGGCGAAATGTACTCCTAAATAACAACAATAATAAAACCCTAATATCAGGCTCTTCCAAGAGAAAAGAAGTTTGAAGCAAACATAAGTAATGGGTCCCCCCATCAGAGGGCTGATGATTAATAACATTAAAGTAGCTACTTGGTACTTTTCCTACTGCTCAAACACTTTCCAACCTGTCCTCATAGCGGCCACCAGATCTGTTGTTGTCACGTATGTATTTGTCTTCAAGTTGGCTGTTGACTTACGGTGACCCCGTGGACTTCACAGGGTTTTCTTGGGCAAGGGATCCTCAGAGGTGGTTTTGCCAGTTCCTTCCTCTGAAGTATAGCCTACAGCACTGGGTATTCATTGGCAATCACCCATTCAACTACTAAACAGAGCTGACCCTGCTTAGTTTCCAAGATCAGATGGGATCTGGTGCCACTACAATATTTAGGCCACTGGCAGGTTTGTAGCTGACAGAGATTTTATTCATGCCATTTTTAATTCTGTTTTTCAAATCCAAAGAGCCTTGGGAAGACAACTTACAAACCATTCTCAAGACTTGGAAAAAAATAGAACAGCAGCAGTGTTAGAATTTAAAGCAGAGACCCACTGCAGGAAAAAGAAAAACCCTTAAAATATCTAGCCACAACACTTCACTTCATGATCATAATCAATTTGTCACTGACGCTTTCACAAACGAGCACGTCACCATACACTAAACAGCAACCACTGACTGAAGAGAGTGCTTCAGAGTTGTGACATCCAAATCTCAAAGGCCCTGTCTTGCATGCTCACTTATTTCACCTTTCTCTCTCTCTACCTGTTGTTGCTGCTCCCTCCTCTCCTCACCCTTCCCAACTGGACCTTTTGAGGCCCAGCCGTGGACAGACACTGGCAACACCTCAGTTCCAGTCCAGCTGTGTTTACTTTTCACCTGGCATGCCACAGAAGTACCAGAAGGCCAAGTGTTGTCCATCTAGTTCAGTACTGTCTATTCCAACTGTCAGGAGCTCTTTCTTAAAGGAAAATTTTTCACATCATCTTCTCTTTCGTACTTTGAACTGGAGATGCCAGGAACTGAATCTAGAAAGTATTGCATGTAAAGCAGGTATCCTGCCACTGAACATCGTGTTCCCGGAATTATATGGAAACATGTAGAGAAAGCATTAGACCCAGTGTGTGGTCCTGGCTAGTACATACAACTAATTCTCCACATGTATGAGATGTAGCTTCTGTTTAGTAAGATTACACCAAGCACCCACTGGTTTTCAGTATAAATTTAGCTTCTGAATCCATACTGCCCATCTTGGCAAGTCCAGTTTAGGAGAGCACTCAATTAATCCTAGAACAGCAGTACCCTCTAGTGTTCAATATAAAGAACACAGGCAGCTTCTGAACAAACAAGAGGAACAGCACAATCCTAATCATGTTCACTGAATTAAATTTGGTTGATTTTCTCAATACTTTTTTCCTTTTAGATAAGCATACAATTGGGATTGTAAGAAATGTAATAGAAAACATGCCTTACAAGAGCCTACATTCACCCTCACGCACTTGTGGTTGTTGTGTGCCTTTAAGTCATTTCCAACCTACGTTGACCCTACTATGGAGTTTTCTTCCCAAGATTTGTTCAGAGGAGGTTTGTCATGACCCTCCTCTGAGGCTGAGAGGACATGACTTCCCCAAGGTTGCCTAGTCGATTTCCATGGCTGAGCAGGGATTTGAACAGGAAATTGAAATATGAAATATCCCACAATACAACGTGAATATTTTATCTGATTTAATTTACTTTATGCCACCTTATGTTTCTGGTTCTGAGTGTTTGAAACTGAACATATCTGATTCTGCATATCCAAAACTTCTTTGAATATGGGATATTTGCATAGACCCCAATGCACTGACATTCTTTTTAGGATCTGGGCAATGTTTCACAACTCATACATTCTTTTATCCAGTGCTTCAGTGGTGACCCCTGTCTATTCTGAGTTCATCTTTACATCCAGTTCTAGAGCAACTAAAGCTCCCTGGAACATAAATTCATTTTCAAAGTGGAGATGTATCCAATGAACAGCTGATAAGACTAAGAAACAACATGACATATGTTAGTAAAATCATTTTTTGGCAAGTGATAAGATTTTTTTGAAAATATACAAATGTTTACAGATTCAAATACCTTTGCTAGTGGCTGCACTTTACAATTACTAACAGAGCATAAATACTCACAAGTCACTGGTACCTCCTGGAGGTTTATATTTAAGAATGCCAAGAAGGCTCAACATCCGTTTAGCTGTCTGTTCTGGTAATTCTTCTCTAATGTCAACAGCGTGCTGAAAAGTTTAAAAATAGCAGGCTATAATTAACATAACAAACTTTGTAACATAAGTAAAGCAAAACCTAGAAGAACAGATATTAAGTGTCCACTGGGGCTTCCTGAGAGCAAAAGTGAAAGGTTATATATGTAACCAGGCAGGCTTCATCTAAACTCCTATCATTTTCCTTCCAGGAACTCTTTCAACCTGATCAGGCTGTCATCGGAACACAGTAAAACTGTCTTATACCAAGTGAAATCACTGGTTCATCTAGCTCAGAAGTCTTTCAGATGATCGGCAGTGGCTCTTCAGAGTTGCAGACCAGAGTCTTTTCCAATCCTACTTTGCGATGTCAAAGACCGATCATCTGAATGCAAACCATGTTCTCTACCACTGAGCTACTAACACAAAATTTATTTATCTCAGTTAGGCACCATTATATTTGAGGAGCAGATGGTTGAGGAACAGATAACTTACAGTTGTACAGGGTTGTGTGCCCTCTGTGAAAGGGAAAAAATAAGTTGTGGAAAGAAAATAAATTTTTATTAGTGTTATTCATTTTCCTCAGATGTATGTCCCATCCAGTTCAAGTGAGATGTAATCATGCACAGAAGTATTCTGTTTTCATGACTTTTTTTTTTAAATCAAAAGCTTAAGGATTTAAAGAAAAAAAGAGCACAGAGGTGGAGAGACCCTTGTTGGACGAAGGGAACAGAAGCCTCAGAGGACGGACAAGGAGGAGATACGCAAAGTACTCATGTTATCTGCACCCCTTGGCTACTTGGATAGCTTCTCTGGGATTCCTGAAGTATTACAGATATCTCTGCAAACTCTATCAGACCCAATGTACTAGGACAGAGATGGGGAATGAGTGATGCTCTTGTTGATGGACTGTACCTCCTGTCATCCCTCAACATTACTTATCCTAGCTAGAGGCGATGGAAATTACAAGCAAACAACATCTTGAGGATTACATGTTCCCCACCACTGTAGTAGGATATCAAGCTATGAAATTACATTATACCCTTTTTGAGAGAGAAGATATTCCTTGAACAGAACATGTTTCTTTTGGACAAGCCACTCACCTATTATGCTAGTTTAAGAGGACACAGGAGAAAAGCAATCCCTCACCCACATATGGTGGGACACATTTTAAGCTACAAGAATTTAAAAGGCAGAGTAGAGGAAAAGAACCACTGTTCCGTGCTGGGGGTTGCATCATGATAACCTGCAGTAAGCATGCTTTGAGGATCATTTCAGAGCTTAGAAGTTAATTTTTTGGACTACAATTCTCATAATTCCCAGTCATGGGAGGCTTCTGAGCATTACAGTCCAAAAAATTAACTTTCCCAAGAACCAGCTCATTTGAGTGAAACGTAGGATCTCTTATATAAATAATCTGCAAGCCTTTGATATCTCAAAGCCCACCCTTACCTTCGGGTCAATTTCCCCCAGAACATCATTGAGCAGCTGTAACAGTTGCATCGACTCCAGCGAGTCAAATGTGATTAAATTGAAGTTTCTTTTGAAGGGCTCTTTGTTGAGCTTCTCAACAACGAATTTAAGTTGGTCGCTCATAATGGCACGCTGAAAACTATCTGCGAGAGGAGAAAGAGAAAAGGGGTCGAAAGCAACCTGGAGCAAGCCAAACAGTATCTGTGCAACCAGGGCAATCAAAATGCCTGTAAGGGGGGGGCAGGTAGAGACAAGCTTTGAGCCACCACAGCACAAAAAGCACCTCCTGGGCTATTCAGAAAGAAACTTGTAACACTTTTCTAATCTGACACATATCCATCACCCTAGACCCAGGTCTCCTTTTTGCTTTTCTTGCCCCCCCCTTTGGTGCAATTAAATTTGCAGACTTCCTTCCCCAGTGTTGCTTCTGTTCCTCCATCCATAGGGCATGTGCACTGGTGAGCGAATCATACTAAGAACGCCCCTATCCCCTCCCAAGTAAAAAGAAATCTGGGCCAAATCGGCTTAGCCCCAGAGGCCAGGCAGGAGGCGCCCCCCAGCCCCCCTCGGCAGGTACACGTTGCCATGGCAACCCCTGCACGGTCTCCAGCCGCCCTCGCCGCCCAACGGCTCCACAGAGAGGAGGCCGGCCAGTCCTCGCGGCGCTCTCTTCCCCCTCTCCTCGCGTTACCTCGCCGTCTTCCACTCCGAGCGGCCCGCTCGCTCGGCGCCCGCTTCCCACCGGGGGTAGAAAGGGCTTGCCGAAGCCCTTGGCAACGGTTGCTAGCGTTGGGATGAAGCGCGGCTCTTCCGCTCATGTGATCAACATGGCGGCGGCGGGGGGGCGGTCTGGGAGGGAACAAAGGCTTCCTTTGGAACGCGGGGGAGAGTCCGGCTCCGAAACTGGCGGCGGCGGCGACGCGGCGGGTCCGCGCGTGCGCGCTGTGGCGGGGCGGAGGCAGGACGCTTTCCCGCTCTTCGCGGCTGCGCGGCGCCTAAGCGCTCGGAATTTGTCTTCAAAGGGAGGCGGGCAGCGTGTGCCGCCGTGGCGCGTCGCTCGTAGCCCCTGGCTTCCCGTTGAGATTAGATATTCTAGCACTAAACACTGACATTGCCTCCCTCCGGGAACTGCAAACCCCAGCATCCCATATGGAATCATCGCGCTATAAGAGTGTCGCGCGGAAACGGCCCCGCTCCCTTATTTCATACCCCGCCTTTCTTCCAGTGTCGGACGCAAGGCCGATCAGAACCGGAGTTAAAACGGGCGACAGTCAAAACTAGGGCTAGCTAGCGCGACTGTGTGTTGTTGTTGTTTTTCCCAAACAGCCCCATTAAAGCTCTAAGCGCAAATCAGGTTAAATATTACCAAACGATACAAATACATTTTAATACAAAATATGGATACGATAATCTAGATAAAAATATATATTTTAAAACAATAAAATGAGGAATCCAAGCGCAGATCCGAACTCCGCAAGTGGAAGGTTAAGAAGCCCTCCTGGGGCCATCCAATCACCAACCAAAAGGAAATGTAACTGAACTGTTTGCCTTTGTTTTTCCGTTCCGGCGAGCAGCATGCCTTCCTTAAGACAAAACGAAACCAACCAAGCGCCCTGTCGTCAGAAATAGCTTGGCGGTCATTCTTGCGATCGGTCGGCTTTGGCCGTGTCCGCACTCGCCTGGTCTAGCGCGATGAGTCCACTTGCAACCTCCTCTGGAATCCTGGGGCCGGGCCGGCCCCTCCCGAAACTGCAAACCCCAGGATTCCAGAGGAGGTTGCAAGTGGACTCATCGCGCTAGACCAGGCGAGTGCGGACACGGCCTCTGTCTTCCTTCGCTCTTTTCCGACTCCCGGCCCCTTTAAGCGCGGGGGTTTGCCTGCCTGCCTGCCTGCCGGGGCGGGTGGAGGAATGGGCGGCCAGCAAGCAAGGCGCTGCTGTATTCCGTCTGAGATCTTTCTTTTCCCCGGCCATGGCTGCCTGCTCCGGGTTGAAGAATACCTGTGAATACGAAACGACCAAAGTGGTGCGCATCCAGAGCGTTTACTACGGGAGTCTCAAATGGGCCATTCACACCCTTGTCTTCCTATACGTCTGGTAAGCGGGAAAGAAAAAGTTGGGAAATTCCAGGGATGGCAGGCAAAGCCGGTTGGGGCTGCAAGCCTGCGGAAAGGATTCCCGTTGGAATCAAAACCATGGGACCCGATGGGAAGAAATACACTTGAATTATTATTATTATTTTTTTTTGGCCCGAAAGTCGAATCAAGCCTTGTTTTTGGTGCTTCTGCCTTGTTGCCTTTTTTATCTTGCTGGCAGTTTTGCTTTCAGTTTTGCCTTGGGCTTCTGTTTTCCTTATTGTTGCCTGTTAGATTTTTCACAGACTGCTTGCCAGCCGGAGAACTCCAGTTAGAAGAGAGGTTTCACAGCTCAATTGAAAAAATTAAAACCTTCAGGGGTAGCTTGTATTAAAGCACTCCATACCTACAGTGTGACAGCAGCTGGAGAGCTCTGGTGGCCGTCCTAAATTCAGCAGCGGGCAAGTCTCATTAGATTTATTTCCAAGAAAACGTGCCTAGTAGCACACCTAGGGAAGACTTTTCCACCACATGTGAAACTACAGTGCACAGTTGGTAGGATCTGCACCTGATTAGAATTTCCATCCCATGCAGCTCTTGAAAGGCCATGGTGTAGTGTGGTTGGTTGTGACGTGTGAGCATGATGTGACACCTTCATCTCCACCAGGAACAGGTTTCTTGTCAAGTCTAAAGGGTCTTGATTGCCCATTCAGGATCAGCCATCCTCAAAATACTTTGCATTACAGTCAGGGATTCAATATGCTGTTGCTGAGAAAACTGCTCTCCACCTTTGAATCTAACTGTGAGAGCTGCAGCTTATCTCAGAAAGACTAAGAGACAGAGTGGAGCGATGGCTGAGGACAGCTTTGTTGTGCTAGTCACAAGGTTCTGGCACTTTGGCCCTGCAAGTCCTGGTTCCATTAAAACACTGTTCAAAGAAGAGCTAGGAAAGTGACTTAAAAATAAGAATAATTAATTGTGGCACTGATTACAAGTTCCCCCAAATCCTGTTAAAGTCACAAAAGAAAGGACTTTATTGCAGTGCTTCTCAGGCTATCTGATCTGAGGCACGGGTTGTTTTTTCTCTCAAATGTGCCAAGCGCCAGTACCATATTTGTGCCCACTGGCTACAACTCTTTCTTTCTTTTCTGGAAACTCAATGCAAACTGGCACTTGATGTCTCATGGACCAGTACCGGTCTGTGGACCACCACTTTGAACACAGCTGCCGGAATGTTGTTTGTTGCTTGTTGTGGTCTCTCATCAAATTACTAACCAAGCTGACTGGGTGATACAATGGCATACTTTATTGCGAAAGGAAGAGTTAGCTAGAGGAGGAGAGACTTCAGGAGCTCACCCCCTCTTCCCTGGCAGAAAGGACACACAGAGAAACTTGGAGGAACTTTGTAGCTGAGAATTAGTTAGAATGGTGCTTTCTCCCTCCTTCCTCCCAGTTTGTTCTTCCTTCTGTGTAGTCTTTTAGATGGTAATTCTGAGAGTAGAGGTTACCTTATTATTCCACATTCCATTTTCATTTGGCCAGCCAAAATGTGTGCTAACTGTTGCGATCTTTTCATCAGGAAACATTTTGCAAAAGGTAAAAGTGCCTTAGTCTGCAGAGTAGAGAAATTTTTCCGCTCAGGTTGTGCAAGACCAGGCAAAACTGATCTCATCTTAAATTCATCTTATTTCTACATGCATACTTGGGCATTTGATTAACACGAGAAAGGCCTTCTTCTAGACAAGCTCAGCTTTGTCAAGTTGGCACATGACGTTTCTGCCCACACAGAATGAATGTTGAGATGGAGCCAGGGACTGTTAAAGGGATACTTTCAGAATCAAGGGCGACAAACTTATGTTTCTGCATCCACTGCTAAATAAGATTTTTTTAAAAAGAAAAGAAAAGAAATGCCGAAACGTCTTCGCAAAACAAACAATATGCACTTTATAGTTACAAATATTAGCTGGAAGTGGGGCAGAGGAACCATGATGACAAAGTGTTCTATAGCTTTCATGACCCTGTAGAAGAAGTATTTATACAAACTGAAGGAACAAAAGAGGGCCAAAGTACGCTTTTTTATTCCGATCAGCTGGCAACCCTACGAAGGAGACCTTCCTGTCTCTAGACTGCATTCTCCCATCTTGGAAATGGGTACATTGAGGGGGTAGAAGAGAACACATGAGGTGAGACACCTTAAGCCCTTTTCCATTGTGTCTCTCCAGCGTCGTGCTTATTGCTGATAGACGTTATCAGAAGAAGGATTCCGTCATCAGCTCAGCACACACAAAAGTGAAAGGGGTGTCTCAGACTGACATGAGGATTTGGGACACAGCAGAATATACAATTCCCATGCAGGTGAGTCTCATTGTTGAAGCTGGAGCAGGCCTGTCTGGTGCCCAGTGATGTGCCTGACAAATTTTGTTGACTTTTTAATGTATTTAATTGTAATCTTCTCAGTGTATAATAATTGAGAGGGGTTGCTAATAGGCCAGAGGACAGGATCAAAATTCAAAAGGACCTGGACAGATTGGAGAGCTGGGCCAGGGCTAACAAAATGAATTTCAACAGAGAGAAATGTAAGGTCCTACACTTAGGCAGAAAAAATGGTATGCAGAAATAAAGGATGGGGGACACGTGGCTGGCTAGCAGTATGTGTGAAAGGGATCTAGGAGTCTTCATAGACCACAAGCTGAACATGAGTCAGCAGTGTGATGCGGCAGCCAAGAAGGCCAACGCAATTCTTGGTTGCATCAATAGGAGTATGGTGTCTAGATCGAGGGAGGTATTGATACCACTTTATTCTGCTTTGGTTAGACCTCATCTGGGATACTGCGTCCAGTTCTGGGCACCCCAGTTCAAGAAGGATATGGATAAGCTGGAGCAGGTCCAGAGGAGGGCAACCAAAATGGTGAGGGGCCTGGAAGCCATGCCCTATGAGGACAGACTTAGAGAGCTGGGTATGTTTAGTCTGCAGAAGAGAAGGTTGAGAGGGGACATGATAGCCATGTTTAAATATTTGAAGGGATGTCATGTCGAGGAGGGAGTGGGCTTGTTTCTCCTGCTCTTGAGACCAGGACAAGGAGCAATGGATGCAAGCTGCAGGAGGGGAGATTCCGCCTGAACCTCAGGAAGAACTTCCTGACGGTCAGGGCTGTCCGGCAGTGGAATGTGCTGCCACGGAGTGTGGTGGAGTCTCCTTTGTTGGAGGTTTTTAAGCGGAGGCTGGATGGCCACTTGTCGGGGGGCTTTGAGGGTGTTCCTGCATGGCAGGGGGTTGGACTGGATGGCCCTTGTGGTCTCTTCCAACTCTACATTTCTATGATTCTATGATTCTATGAAAAAGATAGGATATAAATAAAGATAATAATAATTAATAATGATATTTTGTCCCACTGTTATTATATAAAGACATAAAGAATGCATTGACTGCTGGATCAGCCCCTGGGTCCATTTAGACCAGCATCCTACATGCCACTGTTGCCAGCACGATGCCTTTAGGAAGTGTGTTTTTGCATATTTTGTACTGATTGTTACCTGTCCCTCTGGTGTACCCTCTTAGGCTCAGAAGATTTCTTACTATGGGCTTAGAACCAAGATTTCCAATGTGATTTCCAAAGTGCTGACAGTGAACCTGTTTTACACTTCTCTTTTCTCTCCTCCCCACCCTTTTTTGTGTAGGGAATAGAGTCCTTCGTGGTAACCAATATCATCAGGACAGAAAACCAGGTCCAGGGCGTTTGCCCCGAGGTAACTATTATGTGCGTGGTCCTCTCTGCTGGGTGGGAGGTGGGCAGGGGGAAATTATTCAATGAACAGCAATAGATGTTAGTAAATTTGTATCTCATCATTATGGTGACACTGTCTGCATGCTGACTCATCTTTCCTCCTGTTTGAGCCCATCAGGTAAAAAAGAAGTAAAACTTGTGGCAACTAGTCCAGACATTTTCCTTTGTATTTGTTGTACATTTTGGATCTACCGGCAAGTTACGTGCAGGGTTTGTTTGGTGCCATGTGTCTAGTTGCGCCTCAGGGTCTAGAAATATATGCTTTTGAAATATAGGCTGTTTTGATGTTACACTCCTCCCCTCAAATGTTTGAAAAGTGATTTCATACTGTTGCAAAATGGGTTTCTCCCAAGTTGGCTTAGGGGTAGGTGGTACCATTTAGGTTACATGAGCAACAAAAATAGAAGGAATGATATACAAGTACAGTGTAAGTGGATGCATAAAGGCACCCACAAAAAGCAGATCACCAGAGAGCAGCTTTCCAGAGAACACCAAAGTCTTAGCTTTCTCCCTCCTTCCTCCCCCACCCTCTTTCGCTCTCACTCTCACACACACTCTTTTACTTGCCATGCTCCGTCCCCTGGTGGATTGTCACCTTCTTCAGAAACAGAGGGATTCATACCAGTTGGGAAGCCACTGGTGAAGCGGCCTGATGAAAACTTCTGGAGAACTTGAGAGCTTTCAGGCTTTTGTGGCATTTCAGTTGACTGCCCAACTGTGGATTTTATTTTCCACGTGTGAGACTCTTTTGCTGAAACATCAGCTAACCATCCTCAAGTATTCAGCTGGGAAGATCAACCCGACAAAAGAATGGTTGGCCAGCAGTGGTGCAAATATGATTGACATGTTGCCCATCGTAAGAGAGGCAGATGTTAAGGAAGAGAAGGCTAAGATAAAACATATGCTACTAAATACTCAAGTACAAATTGTGTATTCACACTCCCCCATCTCTCTTTTGTTCAGTTCCCCATTGCCAAAGCAGTTTGTTCCACTGACAGAAGCTGTATGGAAGGTCATATGGACCCGCAGAGTAATGGTACGTGAAATTAATCATGTTAACACACTGCAAAAGCCTTCTGCAGTGTGTGCAACACTTTCTTCCATTGCATTACTGAACAATTTATTCTGCCCTTGATCCATGATGGGCAAAACTCAAAGAAAAGTTATCTGACGTAGTAAGCTTGGCTATAGAATCATAGAAATGTAGAGTTGGAAGAGACCACAAGGGCCATCCAGTCCAACCCCCTGCCATGCAGGAAAACCCTATGGTAGATGAAAGGTCATACAGCACTAAATTTGCTAGTTTTTGAGGTGCCACAGGACACAAGTTGCCTAACTTTGCTTTAGGATGAGGTTTTTCAAACAGGTGTTCTGCAAACTGATTACTACTTCATTCTAACAAATAAGAGGAAAAGCAAGATAGTTACTTTAAAAAATTTGGCATGCAGTGAACCTTGACGGATGTTTCCCATATTTCTTTACTAAGAGTATTGGATGGTCACCTGCCAATTGATGATAACACACTTGGTTCCAAATGCAAAGGAATATTTTTCAAAGAAGTAGCTGTGTTAGTCTCTTGCAGTATAAAGAGGCAGAAAGAAGGGGGAAGGAAAAATCAGTCTGTCAGACTAACTAATTTTTATTTTTGCATGAGATTTCATGGATGTAAAACCACTTCTTTGTATGCAGTACAGAGTGGTATTAAGGCCTCAGGTATAAATCATATTTACACAGTTGTGGGAGTAGGGTCGGAACGTGATAGAATCCAGAAAGATGCAAATTGTGACCATTGCCCAACATTTTCAAAGGGCAACTACAAGGGATACTGCTCTTTCAGATCTTTATAGTGGTCAGTTAGTGTTGAAAAGTGGAAAGCAATAAATCTGCTTCATCAGATACATCTGATGAAGTAGATTTAAGTCTATGAAAGCTTATAGTACCAACTTCTCCCTCTAAATTAATCTCAAAGGTGTTACAATATCTCCTTGCATACCAATCCAGACTAACACAGCAATGTCTTTGAATTGGATCTAGTTTGACATGTAAAGTAACAGTTATTTTCCTTTTTATGAAAAAGAAAAAAAAAGTAATTAATTTCAAGATGATGTTCCTTGAATGAAAGTTGATTTCTTCTCTCTGTAGGAATCCAGACCGGCAAATGTGTGAAATATAACGCAACTTTGAAAACGTGTGAGGTGAAGGCGTGGTGTCCTGTGGAATCAATTAAAAGTGCCCCAGTGTAAGGCACTGTTCTTCGTATCTCTTCCATCTTCCTTCCTCTCATTAGCATTTAGTCAGCCTGGTGGTAATCATAAAACCATTCAGATTTATGTGCAACTCTAAAAATCTTTGAGGACTGTTCACAGTTTTTGGAGGCTTTCCAGTTCTCTCGGCATTAAATATATGGTGGCTTTCCAGCTAATACGTAAATTGTATGGTGATAGTTAAAATATTTAGCAGCTGTTTGCGTGTTTGAAACCTTTCAGACATGTGCGGTGTATTCTTCTAGGCCTGCCATTCTGAGGAGTGCTGAAAACTTCACGGTGCTCATAAAAAACAACATTCACTTTCCAAAGTTTAATTATACAACGTAAGTACTAATGTCTGTTACAGCTGTCCCTATTTAAAGAATGGGTAGGTCAGTCATTAAGAACCAGCATGGTGCAATGAGCTGAGCATTGAACAACTGCCCTGGAGACCGGGGTTCTGCTGGGTCATGGAAACAACTGCCCTGGAGACGGGGGTTCTGCTGGGTCATGGAATTTCCTGCTGGGTCACGGTAACCCCCTGGATGACCTTGGGTGGGTCAAACACTCTCAGCCCCAGAACATCCCATGACAGGTTGATCTTAGGATCACTGTGAGTTGGAAATGATTTGAAAGCACACAACAACAATAAATATTCAGCCCCATGGTGATTAAACTGTGGGTACCACAGGGTTCAATATTTACCAGAAGCCAGTAGGTGAGATCACTGGTAGTTTTGGGACTGAGTGTGATCCGTATGGTGATGACACTCGTTTCTGATTCTCCTTGTTATTGGATTTGGCTGAGGTTGTGTTGGTATTGGACCAATGCCTGGATGCTGTAAAGGGCTGGAATGGGGGGTGGGGGTAGAATAAACTGAAGTTGAATCCCATTGAGATGGAGGATCTGTGAACTGATGATTCTTGGGTCTGGGAAATGGGTAGGTTACTTGCCTTGGATAGTTGTGCTCCCCTTCCCCAGAGCAGCTGTGTAGAAGTTACATATTATAAAATGAGTTTAGTGTTACCTGGCTAATAAATGCATTTCCCCTGATTCCTCGCAGAAGAAATATTTCACCCGAATTTAATGTTTCCTGCACATATAATCAGAGAACTGCTCCATACTGTCCAATTTTCCGACTGGGAGACATCCTGCAATCAGCAGGAGAGAACTTCTCAGAGGTGGCTGTTCAGGTCTGTGGCATTGCTTATTTTTATAGAATGCCTGTTGCTTTTATGCCCTGGCTATTTGCTAAGAGGTAAAGAGTACAATGGTTCCTCCACTTGGCATATGAATACAATTCCATTTTTGCTTGAAGGTCAGAACTAATTACTTCCAAACTGAATCCAGTTCTCTCTCTTTTTCTCCTCTGACCATCTACTCTGTTTTATAAGGACTCATTTTACTCTTTCTTTCAAGGGTGGCATCATGGGCATTGAAATTAATTGGGATTGTATCCTGGACAAATGGCTTCATCGTTGCAGACCCAAGTATGGTTTCCGGCGTCTGGATGACAAAAAAACAAGTGAAACGTTATACCCTGGCTATAATTTTAGGTAAAAGAAGTGAATAAATACCTGTTGCTTTGAGATTCTGGTTATGGAATGTACCAATTGGGGGAGACTTTGAGCTTCCTGGAGCCTTTTCACACTATACAGTTTGTACACACTGCACACTAGGATTCTACTGTAGCTGCGATGGCTGCATCCTATGGAATCCTGGAATTCATAGTTTGGTAAAGCACTTTTGTGGTTGAGAATTCTAAATGGCCCTTCCTAAACTGAAGATCTCAGGATTCCATAGGATGGACTATGGCAGCTAAAGTAGAATTATAGGGCTGTAATCATGTACTGTAATGTGAAAGGGCTCCCAATCTTCTTTGCTTTGACTGGAATCCCATGATTTCTGGTCACAGAGCTGTGTGTATTTCATTACTTTGTGATCATCCTATGCATACATTTATTATTGGGTGCAGAATCTAACATCTTGAACCTTTTAGATCCCCTCCGCATACTTTAAAAAGTCAAGTGTTTGAAAACATATTTTTAAAAGAACCCACTGCCCTTTGTTATTACCTTTTCTAAACGAGACTTAATTTTTGTTGCCAATTTTTGCCAAACAAAAATTACTGTTTTTGTAAGTCACTTGTTAAAGTTATTCTTTCTGCTTGCAACAATATTATTTTGAAAATCCGTTGAACTTTTAAGCAGATGGGGGGAATAGCTCCCTCAAAATTATCCTTAAAAACGTCCCCCCAAAAAGTAATAAGAGTAAACGTTCATCACATGAAATGATTACACAGTTTTTACATTACTGTGCAGCCAAAGGAACTACCAGCTGTTAGTCATTAATCTTACAGCAATTATGATTCTGCAGCATGATAAAGAATGAGTCTAAATACCTTAAATTGAATCAGTTTCGGAGAAAGTTGGATAGGAAGGGCTTGTGATTATTTTTCTTCCTTGTTTCCTTAAGAAAAATCCACATTCTGATATTGCTTTTGAGGCTAGGCATGAGTTATGGAGAATGCCACCCTGTGGGGAAATCCAGAATAACTTTCACCAGCTTTGGAAAACAGCTCACAGGGTTGGAAGTGTCGGCAGAACCTTAGTCATGCCCTTGCCAGTAAAACATACCTTAGCTAGTGAGCATAAATCGTGGAAGAGGAGATCGAAGTGGATGTAAGTGCTCCAGAATGCTTGATGCTGCAAGGGGAAAGAGCCAGTAGAACATTGTGAGCTGATACTCAAATGACTCACCAGTGGGTGTAGTACAGTGATAACTGTAATATGATTGCACAGATGCTACGTGAAAAAGCCCTGAGGGCAATCTGGACCCCAGGTGTTCCCCATCTGGCACATGGAAGTTCTTAGGAAACCCAGCCCCTCTTTAATCCCCTCCTCATGAAAGGAGAATTCCCTTCCCATGTCCCTGGCCTTCCCAGTTGGCAGGAGAAAAGGTATCTGGAGAAATCCCACTCACTGTAGTCTCCAATCACTGATAAGAAAAAAACAGGGGGAGATGCTTCATGCACCCCACATCCACTCCAGTGGGGAAAAGTGTACAGTATATGAAGACACCCTAACCCAGCTTCTGGCTACAGGAGTGTGTAAGAAGAGAGAAGATTTTTCAGCCAGTTGGGAGCCTAGGAAGTTCCTCCTCATCCATCATACCCAAATACAATCCTTTGTCAAATCTTACTGTTTGATCATTACAGATATGCCAGGTATTACAAGCAAGCCAACGGGAAGGAAGAGAGGACTCTGATCAAAGCCTATGGCATACGCTTTGACATCCTTGTGTTTGGCACGGTAATTGTTATCCTCGTTTTCTATTTTATACTTCTTAATTTTTATATCTGGAGAAATGGGAGTTTTAGGGGCCAATGACACATTTAGTGATTGGATCAAAGCTATTTTAAAAAAAAAATAAATAGCAGGCATTGAGGGCATGTAATCCAGAGTAGGACCCTGGCAATAAATACATGGGATGCTAGAATGTTTTAGCAGATGTGGTACATTACAGACTTGACTTTTGATTATGAATGTCTCATTGTCTCCATATTTTAGAAAGTTCAGGTAGCAGATGATGAGAAAGACCCTTAGCTGCCAAAGACTTTAGAGAGCCAATGCCAGACGGATGGCATACGCATGTTTTTGACATGTTTGGCACTGTTAGCTTAAAATTTCATTTCATTCAAGTTATTAGACTAGTATCTTTTTAATTTAAAACATGTTTAAAACATGTTTTTACTTTTTTGCATTAGCTTTCAAAGTTCAGTAACTTGCTAGCCTTATCATACCCCCTTGCACCTTTCTGGGACAAAGGGATAAAACAACTCTTGCTTCCCAGAAAGATGGCTGAGAAGCAATTCCTGTCTCTCTTATTTACAACATGATCATTTCTTTTGTTTTCTTTTCTTTTCCCAAAGGCAGGAAAATTTGATTTCTTTGAGCTGCTGGTGTACATAGGTTCAGCACTGTCTTACTTTGGCCTGGTAAGAGACAGTTCTCTATCTTACAGCCTTAGGGTGGGAAAGAGTCAACTTCTGGAAGACTGGCTTCTTTGAGAAAAATGGCCTCGCTCTTCACACATTGCGTGGGTTTATTTCCCTTCCTTTTCCTGGGTGTTTTGTTCCTACCCAAAAGGTGAAGGTTTTTCACATTTTAAAAGAGACTTTTAAAATAAAAATGTATTTTTAAAAAATAGATGTGACAAATTACTTGCGTCCAATTCCTCATCAGGACGTATCCACCCTCTTCTATATTTCCTTTCTTCTACTCCCCATGCTGCCTTTTAGTGTTTTTACTTAGAAAAACAAAAAGACTTGCTGGAGCAACCGGTGGACTTCTGAGCAAAGAAAGATTACTTCCTCCTACTCTGTTTCAATTCAAACTGAAGCTGACAGGTTGGGAAAGTGTGAAGTAGGTCGGTGGAAATTTTCTTCAGGTTGACTAGCATGTGTGTATGGAAGCTAATCTTTTAATGAGCGCAGGACTTTACTCTCTAGAGTTCTCAGCTCCCTGGAAATACTGCATCATGTAGATCTCAATAACCAACCAAGCAAAAACAAGGCAGGAATAAAAAACAGCCTTCCTAGTTTTTCTAGCCAGTCTGATTGGGGCACCTTTAATACTTTCCTGTTGTTAAGCGACTTGGTTTCATTTGGAGACCATCAAGCTGTGTGTGTTTAAAAGCTGTGTGTGTGTTTTAAAAGAGTTATACTAACAGTAACATAAAAATACATTTTCCCCTTTCACAGGCTCAGCTAGCTGTTGATTTTCTTATTACTTCATACACCTTTCCCTGCTTCAAATCCAACCCAGTGAAGGCATATTATTACAAGAAAAAGTGTGAAACAGTGCCAGGACCAAGATGGGTAAGAGATACAATTAATTGTATAGCCTGCCACTGTTCATGGATAGAACTGCAGAGTTCACTGCACTGCAAAACAGATAGGGTAAAAGCATGGGGAAGATTATCTTTCTCTCTTCCTTCCTTCACCAGTTTTAGTTATGTCAAGCAGACATCTACTCCTTTACTGGTGAGGGAATGTAATCAACCTAGATCTAAAGTGGTAGACATGGTGGAGAGGTTGGAAAAGTAGACAGAATCCCCGATCCAAAATGTGCTGGGAATAAGAATCTCCTTCAACAAATGGGAAGCTAGGAAAAGGACTTTGGAGTAACAACAACTCCATATTTCTTTCTTACTGAAGTTATAGTTTTGATAGGTTCTCTTCTGCCTTAGTGACTGGTTCAAGATTTCTGCTTGCCCTTGTCTTCTACTGCTATTGTATTTGAAATTCAAACAAACATGCAGTGTTGATACAAAAATGTATTTGTTTTTCTTTTAATAAACAGACTCTGTTGTATGTGACATATATCGATGAACCGCATATCTTTATGATCGACAAATTGTTGAAGACAAGCCTACAGAATATTAAAGGCGAGATTATTCATGTGAGTTATCACTTCTTGGCCTTTTGGCTAAGAGCAAGTGTGTGATCAACTTAGAATCTTTCTTGTGTGTGTATATATAGGCATGTTTGCATTTCCCTGTGTGCATGTGTAAAAGTTTGTGAACAAATGGAATGTTTTTAGAGGCTGTCAGATGGTAGCCTGGTTTGACTGTAATGCTAAACCAATCACTCGGATGTCTGGGGATCATAAGAGTTTTCATCCATCACATCTAGAGAGGCATCAACGTAGGAAAACCTGCTGTGTACAGAAAGGCACACCTGATGTGATACTTTCACAATATACAGTTATACTGCTGTGATTCCAGTTTATTTGCCATGGCTGCATCCTATGGAATCCTGGAGTTTGTAGCCTGGTGAGGCCCTAGAGCTCTGTGGTTGAGAATTCTACATACCCCTCCGTAAGTGGAAAATCTGTGGATGGATCTATGGCATTTAGAGTGGAATCACAGTGCTATAGTTGTGTAATGAGAAAGGTCATCAGAGAAGCTCTGTTGTTTTTGTCATCCAGATGTTTTGGCCTTCAACTGCCAGAGTCACTGACCACTGGCCATGTTGGCTACGGCTTGGGGAGTTGAAGTCCAAAACACCTGGCAGGACAAAGGGTGAGACCACTGCTTTGTTGCATTCCATCAGAGGAACATTATAAGGAAAGGTGAAAGGCTTTTTTCATAGTGGTAACAGCTGGTCCATTTTAAATTGTATCTAAGTTATTCCTATTAATCAGGGAAGTCCATCTTTCTCCAGGGTACTTTGTTTAGGTGAAGGTGGTTGCTCCCAAAACACACATACCCCAGACAGAAATAACTTAGAGATTATATTATGTGTATGTTGTCTCTTGACCACAGAGACGAGCAGGCGATTTTACACGTGCTGCCAAATTTCTGTTGAAACATCCGTATGAAGCTGTGTCTCCTGGCAACTCCCAGGAACTGCAGCCTCTCCAAAACCAAGGGGTCACGTCTTCATCCCATGAGCGTCCTTCTTGGTGCAGCTGTGGAAAATGCCGCCCAGCTCAGCCCTATTGGGAGCAGCTCTGCTGCCGGAGGAAGCAGGGGGCTTGCATCACAGCTTCAGCTTTGTTTGGGCAACTTGTCCTTTCCAGACCGACGCTGGAGTTTCTCCTCCTCTACAAAGACCCCTTGTTGGATCTGAAGGCTGAGACTCTCAACAAGCAGCTTCGGCACTGTGCTTATGAGCAGTATATTCACTGGCGCTTTGGGGAGGATGAACTGAAAGAAAGAGCTGTGATACCAAGCTGCTGCAGATGGAAGATCAGAGATGCCTTTCCCAGTGAGAAGGGCGAGTACACTGGTTTTAAGAGGAAAAAGTAACTGTTCACAGAGACTCTGTTCTGTGGTTTGAGCACAAATAGGAATAAATCGGATTCCATGGGGAGGCATTGGACCTGCATGAGATATTAAAGGCATAAAGAAAGTACTGCTGCTTCAGTCTGGAGACCTGTGTTGTCCAGCATTCCATTCACACAGTAGCCAACCAGTTGTCTGTAGAAAGCCTGCCACTAGGACATGGGTGCAACTGTATCTTGGAGCTCATGTTCCCCAACAACAGATATACGAAGATACAGTGTCTCTGATACCAGAAGTGATATATAGTCATCTTGACCAGTAGCCATTGATGGCCCTAACATCCATGAATTTAGTGAATTCCTGTTAAAAGCCAGTCAGGTTATTTGCCATTGCTACATCCTGTGGCAATGGACTCCACAGTTTGACTATGTGCTGTATGAAGAAGCTCCAATTAATCAGTTGCCATATATCAGTTGATATTGGCTGGCATCCTGTGGATGACTTATGCACTGTGCTAGTGTTTTAGCTACACATGTGTTCTACAAGCACCAACTCCAAGTAAGTATTTCTTTTTTTAAGACACAGTCAGCTTGTATTAAGGTACATGACTAGCCCACAGTTATATTTCATGATTTTTATGCTACTCAGGAGAATAATAAAACAGCGTCTAGGACCAACCAGGTCACACATTGCTTTCCTGACAGCTATAGCAGTCTTAGCCTCCAGAATCCACCTTCTCAAGCAGAAGGCCTAAACACATAGCGAATCCCAGACTTCTCCAAGTAGGGGCCCACATCAAAGCATGTGTGCTTTCTCTTAGGGTTCATCCATAATGCTTCCTTTATACCGTGTTTTTATGCTAGTAAACGCTGGAATCAGGCCTGGTTCTTTCACGCTTGCTTGGCTGCTGCTGTTCTTTCCTTTTCAGAAACAAAGTAATTGCTTGTGTATGACAAAGGAGGGGTGTTTTTTTGATCCAGGTCATCTTGGCTGGATGATTTCACTGGGGAGAGATCTATGTCTTTGGGTATCTTGTTTTTGAAGCTGTTTGGATTAGTTATCTTTCAGCAAAATGATTCTGATAAGCTGATTTCTAAGAACGGGTAGGAGATAAAACCCAAGCAACTGCTATAAGCTAGTGTGGTGTAATGGAGGGGGTGTTGACCTGGGAGTCCACGAGATGAGAGTTTGAGTCCTCGCTCAGCCATGGCAACCCACTGAGTGACCTTGGACAAGTCCCACTCTCCGCCTCAAAGGAAGATAGTGGTGATAAACCTCTTCTGAATAAATCTTGCAAAGAAAACCCTATGATAGGATCATCATAAGTTACAGTTGATTGGAAGGCACGTAAAAAAGTTGCTTAATTTCTTGTGTTAGTATAGTAAGGAACAGGAGGCATTAAATCGGATCTCTGCTGTATAGCTGCTTGTCTTGTGAATTAGGCATATTTGCTTTCCACTGCAGAACTCCCTGTACCCTTTGAAATATTTGCAGTGGCTCAGAGACAACTACCTGGTCCCCACATGGAGACAGAGCACATAAACAAGTTGCAACATACCAATAGCTATCACATGGTGGAGTTTGCCATGAGAAAGCACAGCTCAGTGATGGAGTATATTTTTTCCACAGCAAAGGTTCCACATTCAATCCCTAGCATCTTCAGTTAGACGAATCACGAGACAGGCGTGGAGAAAAACTTCTGCCAGAGATTTATGACTGCCAAAGTAAATGATGCAAGATGTACAGATTAGTCAAATAAAGTGCAAGGCACATTTCTCCATTTCAGACCTCTGCATGATGGGGGATGTAAAGCCTAAACTTCCCCTTTTGTTGCATTCTAGGAGAACCTTGGTAATACGTGTCCAAAAAAGAGGGAGAGAGACACTAGCCCTCAAAATTTTTTGTTTTACTAACCAAGCTGCCTGTATAGAATTATATTAGTAACTTGATTGTGCCTTTGCTCTGCATGATTCTGTTGTCAGAAGCAACTAGGCAAATGGCTAATTACAAGCTGATGTTAACACTACTGCACTGATTTACAACGTTATATGTTTCTGAAACTGCTGGGATCCATTTTGGCACTGCATTTTAATTTGCCATTTTTGTATATCTTTTTGTACTGACTTCCTGTTATGTTGTTCTGACTTCATATTGTAATAAAGATTTCATGTAACAATATACTGTGTTTAAACAATCAGTTTTCTCTCTGTCTGCTTTTTAAAAACAAATACACATTTTTTTAAAAAATCGTTTTGTGCTCTTCTCTAAAACAAGCGGGTAACTTGTGGTCCACCAAACGTGGTTGGTCACAGCTATCATAATAACTCACCACTGGTTATGCTGACTGGGACTAATGGGAGTTGCCTCCCAACAGCACTGGGAACTCCCCTGTTCTGTTCTACAGCCTTGAAAGGTCTGATAATACCCATAGGCCTTCTGTTGTTGTTGGACTCCATTCCCCATCAGCCCCAGGCAACCAGACCAGTGGGAAGAACAGTTCATGAATGTCTGATTAATTGTGAGTTCTGAAGCCCTGCCTTAAAGCCTAGTACATGTGCTATGCAAAGCAAACAAAAATTATATGTGGTGTCAATAAACAAATCAAATCAGGATTGATGTGACACACTCCCAACCAGTAATAAATTAGCAGAGCAAGTCACATTTGCAGCAACTGAAGTAAGCTGAGGACAAAGAGAGAGTGGAAGGAGGAGAGAGAAACTGAAACATTTGAAAGGCAGCTGAAAAAACGGGATGAGAGAAGATTAATTTGGACTGTCCCTGCCAAGTAGGGACAGTTGTAGGGTATACACCTCCTGGCTACATTCCTATGCATATTTGGGATGAAGTATTATTGAACCTAGTTGGATTTAATTCCAGATAAATCTGCCCAAAGCTGAGCTATCACCATCTATTGAATCCATTGCCACAGACAGTCTCCTCTCTGAAATTTGTCACTCAATTCTAAAAATTGCTTCTCAGCTCCACACTAGGTTTACGGACCAAGTAAGTTTCAACGTGAGGTTTGTAACCTAACTGAATTGAGGTTTGGGACCTTTTCATGTGGCTATTTGGTGCATGCTGTCCCCTTAAGCCAGTGGTTCTCAACCCGTGGGTCCCCAGATGTTTGTGGACTTCAGCTCCCAGAAGCCCCAGCCACTATGGTCCATGCTCAGGGCTTCTGGGAGCTGAAGTCTAAAAACATCTGGGGACCCACAGGTTGAGAACCACTGCCTTAAGCAGTTGCTGCCTTTGCCCATGCAACACTGAAGAACGAGCTAACTGTCGGCACAGTTCGGGAATGATTTGGTTAGAAGACGGGAGCAGAGGCTCTCCATCCTCGCAGAAGCACCTGTTCTGACTTTCCTCCTTCCAGGCAGCTCAGGCACTCCCACAGCGCCCCTTTTTTTACGAGTGGGATCTGGGGATAGTAGATCGGAAACCAATGCCGGGCTCCCAGCCTCAGCACCTTCCAAACGTTTCCCAGAAGAACTGGGAGATCCCCGGGTCCTCCTTTCCCAGTCCTACGGTTCCATCCGCTGTGAAGCGGGGACAGGGCCGGCTCCAGAGGGGACTGGCGATTCGCCTTCCCCTCCTCTCCTTTCCTCGCTCTGTCCCCCTCCTCCTTTCCTGCCCGGTTCAAGCCTGCTCACTTCCCCGGGCCGCCGGGCTGCCGGGCCGGGAGGTGCGCCCTCGGTCCCTCGCACAGCAGAGAGCAAACACTCCTCCCAGGGGGGAGCAGGAAGCCTTCGCGAAGTCCTCTCCGCAGAGGGAGGAGAGTGGCTCGGACCTGCCCTTTCGGTAAAGTTGGCTCGCGACTTCGTTCACTCCGTCTTCTTCTTCTTCTTCTTTTTTTTCGGTCAGCGCTGACGCCGAACTTTCTTGCAACATGCGGGAAAGAAGCAGGAAACAGCTGCTTCGGCCGTTCTGATTGTAGCTTTTCCTTTCTTCTCCCTCTTCTTCCTCTTTCCTCCCGGGACAGAAGCGCGGCCGATCAGAGGGATGGCGACGTCTTCTCCGAAGCGCTGCGGCTGCTTGTACGGCTTCCTCTTCGAGTACGATACTCCCCGGATCGTGCTCATCAGGAGCCGGAAAGTCGGGCTGATGAACCGTCTGGTCCAACTGGCCATCTTGGCCTATGTGATCGGGTAAGGCTTAAAGCGACAGCCAACAGCTTCCCTTAAACCTCGTGCAACCTTGGAAAAAAAAACTGGCATGGCATCACTCATGGGTATTTTCCGACCCCTACGGAGAAAGCTGGGTGGATTCCAGGGTTGATCGTCTACGTCGAGGAGAGACAGTGGGGTGTAGCGGTCTGAGCCTTGGGCTACGACTCTGGGGAGCCGGGTCTGAATCCCTGCTTGGCCATCCCTGGGTGACCTTGGATGAGTCACTCTCTCTCAGCCTCGGAGGAAGGCCATAGTGGCAAAACCCCCTCTGCCCAAATCTTGCCAAGAAAACCCAGTGCTAGGGTCACCTTAGGGGGGAACTTTCAAAACTTTTCATGTTGGTGACACACTTTTTTAGACATGCGTCATTTGGCAACACAGCAATTCAGTTTTACTAGCAAACCGGAGGTTAAACTAACCCCTTATAAGAGATACAGACACATAAATTGTAATAACAAAATATATGGGGACACAACCTATCTCATGAAAACCTTTCCTATATTTAAAAATATATGATTTATGTATAATAATATACATTTCCAAGATGGTAGGTGACACACCTACACACTTCAGGCACTAACGGGTCGCAGCACACCATTTGGAAAGCCCTGCTTTAGGGTCGCCATAAGTTGGAGGCAAAAACAATTGAGAATTCCAATGTCCACTATTTAGGGGGTGGGTTTAACGTCCACTTTGTGTATCTGCAAAAATCAGTGGATTTCTCGAAACATTGTTTTGGCCCCACTTCTTTGTTAAAAAAAAAAAAAATCAGTGACAATTGTGGTAAGCAACTGCAACGTGGAGACATAAGCTGGCATCCTCTTGGTCAGTCTCAAGTAGAGTAGACCCATTTGATCAGTTTTTGAACAGAGAGTCAACACATAGGCACACCCCACTCATTCAACAGACCTGTTCTGGTCAGGACTTACAACAGGATTTGGGCCTGTGATTATAAGTGATTGGGTGACAGTGCCGCAGAAGGCCTCCAGAGTGGATCTGGTACTGTGTGGATTCTGCAATGCATGTCCTTGAGGGAAGTGTGTTTGGGCTAAAAGTGGGAGAAGCTTTTGTGGGCTAGAAGTCATGGATCATGGGAAGTGGCTGAGCCTCCCCAGAATGATCTGGCACAGCTGGATCCCCAAGACTCCTATGTACCTGAGCCTCCGTGAGTGTTCTGGATCAGAATGGTACTAAATGTACAAGGACTAAGAACTGTTAAGGCAACAACTGTTGTTGAGCCCTCCCAGTAATAAGAGAGGCTGCCCACAGTGAACCCTGTGCACACCGACTCGGGAGTAAGTGATACTCAGCATGCATAGGGCACTTCTATGTACGTACGGTACTGGGCTGGTCAGAGTTATGGACTCATTATATTATTATGGAGCAACATCACTTTGGAGGAGAGACTTGTTTGCTCAGCTATGTGCCTGGAGCCCACTAAGTGGGCTTGCTACTTCAGGTGCAGCTAAGGATGTTGTGCCATCAGCAGTGCTGAAGAAATCAACTGCCATGATGACTCCGATCATCTTTTGTACATCAGAGGGAAGGGAGAAGCCATTTGATTCTGTGATCAGGCAGTAAAATGCCTGGGGCCACCTGTGAGAAACACATAGTACAAACAAACAGTCATAAAAATAGAATATCTGTGAGCTGAACAATAGAATGACTTGTCTGTAAGTACAATTCCTGTCTGAGGCAATAAGCAGAAACTGAGAATTTTCTTCTGCTCTCTTTCTCTGTCTTGCAGTTGGGTGTTTGTGTGGGAAAAGGGCTATCAAGAAATAGATTCGGTGGTGAGTTCGGTGACCACAAAAGTGAAGGGAGTTGCTGTAACTAATACTTCAGAGTTGGGGTTCCGAATTTGGGACGTAGCTGACTATGTGATTCCTCCTCAGGTACATATTTTTGGATCCACGTTTCATAGTTTTGTTAGGCAGGATGCCTGTTGTGCTGTCGGTCATCCAGGATTACAAGCCAATGCTTGGATGCCAGCTGGGACAGTTGTATCTGGTAGTCCTTACTCATTTTGCACATACAATCCATGTATTATCAGGCATATTGAGGCCTTTCATACATACTCACAAAATGGCTACTATCATGACAAGTCAGCCACATGTGTGGGAAAGAAAGAGTTTGCATATACTGAAGGTTAACAAATGCTATTTTTTTCAAAGAGTGAATCTAAATACTGCTGGTTAAATAGCTACCAAAAGTGTCTCTCTGAGCAAACTGTTTGGATTTCCTTGTCCGCTCCTGTGATGCCTCAAATATTAGCTTCCATGCTTCCTGTGTTTATGTGCTAGTCTCCTTACTTTTGGCCAAGGAGCTTGTTCATTTGCAGTGACCTTTAGCTAAAAAAGACAAAACCGAAAGGAAAAAAAAAAAGAGGGGAGGAGAAAAGGGACTTCGCTCCACAGAAGGATGAGATATTCCTGTAAGTGTGGAGTTTGCCCTGTGGACATATTTAAAAAGAGGGAAAGGTCAGGTGGAAGGAAAGTTAATATTTTCATTTGTTAATATAGTTGGGCCAGCTTCTTCCTGTCTTCCTATTTCACTTTAATCCTTTTGCCTCAGGTTTCTTTTATTTCACTCTGACAACACTGCCTTCTTTGTATAATGTGATCCTGGAACAGCCTCAAGATATTTTATTGCCTGAAGACAAAGACAAGATGGTGTCCCCTCTCACCATGCCTCCTATAATAACCAATTTTAAATAACTGAATTGTAATTCAGTATGGGTGATGGGATGCCACCTGAAGGCAGAGGGCCAGTTCTTGGGATGAGGACAGGCTGTGTACCATGTCCTCCAAAAGAGAGGATCTTGATCTTTTCTGCATTTGGAATTCCACGTGTCAATGCTCTTCCTTCTATGGTGGTGTTGCTGGGGGAGGAGAGCAGTGTTGCATTACAGAGATTGTTAGGTCTCTTCCGTTAGCATCCTTTAAAACAAGGGATAAGTATGCAAAGGTTTGGCTGGCAGGTTCAAATTACTCATTTTCTATCTTGACATCTCTTGCTCACTGGAGGCAAAACTTCTTGGCTCATCTGCTTTTCCTGTTCTTAGGCCCCATGTGAAGGCTTGCTCTTCCCTCACATACTTGGGCTTACCTTTCGTTTTTTCACAAATTGTGTTGTTAGTCAACAGTCTACTGCTGACGCTTTTCTCTTTGAACTGTTAGAATGTTCATAACATTGGCTGAAAGGGAATAGATTCGTTGATAGTCGATGGTAGGGTTTTTTTTGGTCCCCCATAAATTGACCTTTTAAGGCAGTGGTTCTCAACCTGTGGGTCCCCAGGTGTTTTTGGACTTCAGCTCCCAGAAGCCCTGAGCATTGACCATAGTAGCTGGGGCTTCTGGGAGCTGAAGTCTACAAACATCTGGGGACCCACAGGTTGAGAACCACTGTTTTAAGGCAATTTGCCCCCTTTTTTTGTCAAAATAATGTCTTTCATGCAGGGTGGCCATCTGTCTTCTTTTACAGAGTCTAGAGGTAGGTTATAAATGTAATCAATAAAGCAGAAGAAAATCTCCTCACTGGGAAAACTCACTATTTTTTCCTCACTTTTGCATATTTAGGAAGAGAATTCTGTATTCATCATGACAAATCTGATCATCACTTTGAATCAGACACAAAGAACCTGTCCAGAGGTACGTGTAGTACACAAATATCCCATCTTCAAATTTAATTGGCGCTTTCTTGGATGTGCATGTTGAATAAATACAGTCTTTCTTAATTGCCTCTCTATGGCACAGAATTTACCCTAAGTCTGGTACAGAACTTTGACCTTTTTTAAAAAAAAAATAAAGTAGAATTCTTCCTGTTGACTCCTGCTTGTGGATCATCTCTGACTGATCCGTGCACAACAGATAAAATAATTCTGAGTTACTTCCCCCCCCCAACTTCCATGCAGATAGTTTCAAAATCACTTCCTGCAGATGTCAATGGTAGACTGGAAAAAAAAAACCCTCTCTGCTGGGGATGGATAAGTTTTCTTCTCAGTGTGTATCTTTGCTTTTCTTCTGTTCTAGTTTCCAGATAAGACCACAAGCTGCCAGTCTGACAAGGATTGCACAGAAGGATACATTGGCACTCACAGTAATGGTATGAATGGATGCGCTGTTCAGTGCCAATTTTACTTGGTTTTTAGATTTAAAAAAATGCCATGAAGGAAGCTGTCCTCTCCCTTGGCTTCAGCCCTGGCTCAGCCTCAAATATTTTGTTGCCTAAGGCAAAATAGCAAGTGGCGTTCCTTTTCCTAAACCAAATTATTTTCATATCTGGGGAGTAAATTTTCACATGATCTCCTTCCTAGTAACAAAAATTGTCTGAATAGTTTAACAGTTTGCCACTGTTTTGTGATGCTCCAAATCCACTGCCTGAGGTGGCGGGATCACCCTGCCTAATCGTAGGGCTAGCCCCCACTTATGAAACGTATGAATTATCCTGGTCTCCCTCAGAGGGATGATGTTTTGCCTGAAGCTTGATCTGTACCTGTGGCGGAGTCCTGTGGCAGTGGCGTTCTTGCTTGTTCTTACTTTCTGATGATGTCCTTTCCATATCCCTTCAGGTGTGCAGACTGGGAGGTGTGTCCCTTACTCTCCCCAAAACCGCACAGCCAAAACTTGTGAAGTGTTTGCCTGGTGTCCTGTGGAGAATGATGAGAAGGTACCCAAGTGAGTGCCTTGTGCAAGTAGAAATAATTGGAAGCAATTCCAGAGTATAGCTGAGAGCGGGGAGGCATCCATCAGACAGCTGGAACAGCTTTCTAGACACATAGAGCCATGCTTGGCTTTTCTGATTTAAGTTTAAATGCACATGGGAGGAGATGATGCGCTAGCCATGGTTTCTCTGTCACTGCTTTTCTGAGAGCGATAATCTGAAGAGGAAAGCCTCCCCACATAGAAGATACTCTCTTCTTCAGATCACTGCTCTCCAGAGGACCATGTGTTTCTCACCCCCACCCTTGCAGTGTGCCTGCCTCTTTACCTAAAAGTGCGAAGATATGCACTTGCCTTGCCCTGAATCAAAACCATTATATCAAAGCCACCCAGCCCAGTACTGTTGGCCAGGGCCAGATTCTCAGTGGTTCAGCCGGTGCATAGCTAGTTGCCAAGAAGGGGTGTAAAGCATTCAGTGAGATCAAATCTTTCCACTAAGGCCTTCTCTCTTTTTCAATCCTCTTTAGTCCAGCCTTCCTCAAGGATGCTGAGAATTTCACTCTCCTTGTGAAGAACAACATCTGGTATCCTAAGTTCAACTTCACAAAGTGTGTACAGTTTTCTTGAGCTGCCATCTTCTTTTAGCGGGGTGGGGAATCCCTGAAGTTCAACAGTTTTTCTTCCTTAGGAGTATTTGGGTGATAGTTAAGTGAAATAGGGGAGCTGTTTGAGCTAGTAAGAGTTCTGGGGTGAGTGGGGAGAAAGAGAGCTTGGATTTATGCAGGGGTGGGGCGGTTGTGAGGAGGGGAGATACTGGAGAAGGTATGTGACACTGAATCGGACTAGGTTGCCAAAAAAGAGGCCTGGCTGAGCGAATAGGATGGCTCAATGTTTGTTTTGTTTTCCAATTTATATCATGGACTTTCCTCTCTACTGCCGATAGTGCAGCTTAGATGTCAGTTTTTCAAAAAGCGAAGTCAGTCCTTGCCTTCAGGCTTGCAATCTAGAGAGATCAGGACGGCTGTAGGTAGATCACTTTCCCCTTTCTCCCATTTTTTTTCATACTGTTGCAATGGTTTTTAACAACCCCTAAATACCGGTAAGTGGTCACTAAGTAAAAGGGGCACCCGATAGTTCTGTCTCAGCCAGTTGAATTTTCGATGTGAGATGAGTTATCATGAACCGCCTCCAGTAATCTCAGCCCTGCAATTTCTTTTTCTTTTCTTTGTCCAGACGGAACATCCTCCCCAACATCAACAACTCATACCTCAAAAACTGCAAATACAATGCCAAAACGGATCCCTTTTGTCCAATCTTCCGCCTCCGCGATATGGTTGAAACCGCTGGACAGGATTTCCAAGAGATGGCCGTTGAGGTTGGTTTGACTATATGCTGAGAAAATACCGCTGAAAGGAGAGAGCAGCAGCCGAGGCTTTAATTGGTTTTAAAAATAATAATGCTGGCCAAGATTCTGCTAGGCACTGCAAGCATGGCAATAAACGGCTGAGTACAAACATCAGTGGGTGTATGGAGGGGGAAGAACTTTTAATCGGAAATGTTTTCAGTGTTGAGTGTGTGCTTTAAAAGGAACATTTGGAGTGTGAGTTTTGAAAGGAAGCATTCTCTAGGAAGGGAATAGATTTTGTCAGCTGCTCTTTCTTACACAGGTATTCTACTTCTTTTCTCCTTCTTTCTAGCAAGTGTATATATGTGTATGCTCTACTAAATATTTGCTAATTTTTATTTTTAAATGTGTATGTTGTTTTTCAACATACTGTATTCCAAAGCGGCTTATAAAAACCACGTCATACAAATAGCTAAATAAAATGCAGAACAATGTAAGATGGCAGCAGCAAATAAAAACAGAGCAGCAGACAAAAGCAGCATAAAACCAAGAGATTACTCAAAGGGCTTTATTTGTGTGCTGCAGCAAAACCAAGAAGAGTTTTGTGACACCTTAACAGAGTGAATACACATCTTGCAGTGGATGCTTTCTTGTAGGGCTTCTTTGGAGAAAGATGGTGACCTGTGTGGCAGCTGCTCCATGTTTGAAGTGCCTGTGAGTCTTTTGCTCACCATGTGGATTGGGCCTCACCACTCTATGCCTCATGGTGTCATGGAATCAGCCTGCAAAATGGATCATTCAGTCCACAATAAGAGCGAGAAGCTCGGTTTACCACTGCATGCAAACACCACAGCTATCCCTGAAGCTAGTTCTGGGTTTACCCCCAAATGTGTTGGCAGCTGTGTGAGAGAGTGCCTTCATTTTGTGTTTAATGTTTGTTTCTATCCCTTTCCCTTGGATAACCAATGTATTTGAACAAGGATGTCTGGGTAACAATTTGTACAAACAGGTGCTGTTTAACAGACCCACAGGCAATTGACAGCAAATATTTAACTTTACCTGTTTGGGTAGCTTCTCAGGATCAAAGCTTCCTCTGGAACAACTACTTTTACTTTCAGTGCACTGCCCATTGCATTTGCAAAAGACCTTCTTTACAAATGGTTTTGACTTGGCTACACCACAAAATCTGAAGCGGGAAGGATGCAGCTTGAATCTGCCCTGAATTTGCTCAGGTTCCTTTATAACAAGCTTCTCTTTGGTGGTGGCAGCAGGGGGAGAAGGACTCAGTTACCCACCTTGTACCACTGAGGCAACAGAACTGGTCAGCTCTACAGGACTGTTGTACATTGTGTATGTCATAGTGCTTTGAACATTAGAAATAAGCTATACAGATCCTAGCATTTTAAAAAGTACTTGCAGGCACACGCTCAGTTTAGTTTTCTTCTATATCTTTTCTCTTTAGAATGGTTGTCAGGAATGCGCTGTGTATTGAATTCCATGTAAAATTCAGCACATGCTCTGTTGCAGAAGACTGCCTGTAGAGAAATAGTTCTCTGTCCAATAAAATTGTTTGAATTTAAATGGAAGGCATTGCTTCTTTTTCAGGGTGGAGTGATGGGGCTGCAGATTAAGTGGGACTGTGACTTGGACAAGCCTGCTTCTCATTGTGTGCCAAAATATACCTTCCGCCGCATTGACAACAAGGATTCCGCCCATACTGTCTCACCTGGATACAATTTCAGGTAGGGAAACCAAACCATCTATATCTGTGAAACAGTGGTACCTCTGTTAGGGAACAGTCACCCGTGCGGAATCTGAGCTCTATTTGGTGCTTCTTAGAAGTAGTTTGATCTGCCCAGCTATTTTAGATATGGCAGGTCTTGAGAGCCAGAGCCGGTGTGGTGTAGTGGTTGGAGTAGGACTCTGGGAGACCAGGTTGAATCCCGTCAGCCACAGAGATTCACTAAGTGACTTTGGCCAAGTCACACCCTTAGCAGCAAATAGGGCGTACTGATTTGAGAGTTGGTATAATTTTGCCAATCACCTGTGAGAGCAGGCTGTCTTTGTAACTGGCTGATTGCCTGCCCTTTCCTTTCCCCTTTTCAGGTTTGCAAAATACTACAAAACTTCTGATGGTGTAGACTCCCGGACACTCATCAAGGCCTTTGGCATTCGCTTTGACATCATGGTGTTCGGGAAGGTAGCTACTCTGAGAAATAAAGCATGTCAACAGCTTCTGAGAATGCTCTGCACTAGTCATGCTTTGTACCTCTTCGCTTCTTTGGTCTGGGAAGGCCCGTATCTTAATGGAATGTGTGTGAATAACTTGAATATTTCATCTGTGTCTATTTTAGGCCGGAAAATTTGATATAATTCCTACGATGATTAACATTGGTTCTGGTTTAGCCCTCTTTGGTGTGGTAAGCACTTTTCTTCTCCCTCCGTGTAACATTCCTTTTAATCAGAGGCTAAACAAAACTGAGCCATTTAATACTAATTCCCGTCTCTGTCTTTACACTTACCTAGGCAACTGTCCTGTGTGATGTCATTGTCCTGTATTTCATGAAGAAAAGATATTATTACAGAGAAAAAAAGTACAAATATGTGGAAGACTATGAATTGGTAAGAAAAAGGCAGGGTGTGGTATTCTGATCTAGCCAGCTCAACTTTCTGTACTACGTGAACTCAGTTGTTTTTAGCAAATTTTAGTTGGGACAATGCTGGCCAGAATGAAGGCAAAATTTGGATTGCTGTCTTTGAGATCAATTTGTGTCTTTTGCACTGACTTTCCTTTCCATTTTTAAAAGGGAGCCAATGCGTCCTATGGATCCCAATCAGAATCTCAGGACTTCCATGGTGATAGATGACTGCTCCAAAATGCTGCAATGAACAGTGTCCTACTGATTTCACAAGAAGATAATATGAATGTGATGCATCTCTCAGGAACTCATTGACTGGCCTTGACTTTCTAATGTGTGGAGGAAAGAAACCATTTAAATTATCACTGTATCGCCAGCCTGTGAGCTCTGTTCACACTTGCTTTTATTTTTTGATGCCCCAGTTAAGGCAGAAGCACTTCCTGGTCTAAAATGGATATGAGGAATGGGATATTCTGTAAATAATTCAACACTTTCTGTGAAAGTTTCTTCTGGGAGGTGGGGAATTCAGTCTGAGGTAATTCTGAGCTGGGCCTCTAACCTGTGGCTGTGTAAAATTGTCTCTCATATTTGTATATTTCCCGTAGTGGGGAACATACACCTTGGATGGCACAATTGTCCTACTTCTGGTTTGACGTACTAGATCCTTCTTCTTTTGTAGATTTGTTGACCGCTGTCTTAGATGGGTTTGGTTCTGCTGCCCACCTTTTTCACCCCGCTGGATGCCAGTGGGGTGTAGTTCAGCTTATCCATAGTATGTGCCAGTCTGCGCAAGGTGCCATTTTCCCTTACCCTAAGAATGCATAAAATGGGACTTGTGCCAAAACCTTAAGAATTTTGTCACAACTATAGTTCAGAAAAGTTGCCAGGACATTTAAATTAGCTGGATATATAGTTGTGCTCTGAGATTAACAACGTACTACTAGCACTGTCCTGTTAGCACACCAGAGCCATAACTGTTACTTACTGTGAACTGGACATAGGGAGTGACTGAGAATCTATTTTGCACAAATAATAAAGGCATTGGAAACTTTATTGTACTTTTTGTGTCTCCTTTGTCCTCATGTACTACTGCATGGGTAGTTGGAATACACAGTTACAGCCTTGTATTTACACTCCACAGTGATGTTACAAAACAAGGGGATTAGGACATGAAGTGCTGTTTGCTGATTCTTTCCTGACAACCATGTCGAATAATGACACACATGCAGGACAAGCTGAATTAACAAGCCTAGGAAAATTAACCCCAAATAAATGCTTTCTCCGTATTCCGTTTTATACCAGTGCTGACACCCTTCTGCTACCCGCTTCAGGAAATCAAATACATCTTGAGCCAATACTGTGTATGATCCCAATAAATAATTAGTATTTACATAGAGGTTACTGTCCTCCTGCAGAAAGCATAGCATTCTCCTACCACCTAATAGGTGTGCTGTCCTTCTTCTGAGCTGCATTTGTCCATCAGTCCAAAACAGGCTATAAGCCACAGAGACAAATATGTAATTTCCACATATGTCTTTCCACATGAATCTTGACTGACCAGACCTGTGAGGGAAGGTCTGACCACAGTCCTTTGGATCCAATGGCTAGCATCTTGGTTCCATTTTTCAACAGAAGGGAGATGTCAACAAGTCAACCATTCAGGGAAAGTTCTTCCATGAGGTGAAATCAAACCCTGAAGTAGAAACCAAATAAAAGCAAATGCACCAGCATAAGTAGCTGGGATGTTGCTCTTCCTTTTGTTGCAACTCCAGTCCATTTCTCTCATGTTGGCACCATTTACTCAACTGCCTTCATACAGCCAAGAGATCAGGGGGGTACTCCCCATAACAATATTTGGCAATTGGGTTCCGATAGGTGTTTTCGTGCTGGACGCTCTGGGGAGGAGAGAAAAGAAGATGTCTTAGGAAAGACCAAGCACACGTATTAAAACTGATCACCAGGAAAACTACAAGGAAAGAGCACAGCTCAGTAGTAGAGCAATGTCCTCACAAATCTCAATGCAGGGATCAGACACCTCCTTGCCCACTCTGTACACTGCTGTCACCACACTTTCCTACCTTGCAGTGTTTGACCAAGGGTTCCAGAGAAGGAGAGATGGGAACAAAGACTGGGACAATGTGCCTACACACCACCAGGTGGAGCAATTCTTCATCACATGCTTCAGTAGCTTCCCAAACAGAAAACCTGTCTTAATGTGCCAGTCCTCCTTACTAGGTAAGAACAGCCTGCTGCTTCTCTGGCACAAGGAATTCTTTCTTGCTCCACACATATTTAACCCCACAGGAATCTTCTCAGCACTTATAATAGGGGAGGGCAACTCCCCAGAGATACCAGACCTCCCCCTACCCACTGCAGACTGTTGAAGTTGTAACCATATTACCAGTTTCAGGAGCACATTAACATGGTTAAAAAAACCACGACTGCCTTTGAAAACAAGTCTGCATGGCAATCCATTCAGCAGCAGCCACAAGAAGAGGCAAGGAAGCTACATGCACTAAGCTGCCTATTTGTGGGCTCTCCACCACCTAAGGCCTCTCTCCCTTTACCTGTGATGACGTCCTGCATTTTGCCAGACACAATTCAAAGTGATCTCCCACAGATATGAAAAGGTTCCGGAAGGCCACTGCTGCCCGATTCAGAAAATTTTCCAGAACCTGTTGCTGAAAAAACAACAACAGACATTTCTGAAGGTAGGATAGGCGAGATGGATGGGAAGATGTTTTGTTATAAACATCACTTGTGCATCATTAAGGTCAGGCCCTCCTTACCTTGTTCGGCTGTAGGCAGCAGGAAACACAGGCCTCGTACACGCTGCAACATCCATTTGACAGACAGCTCTCACAGCTGTACAGCTTCGTGTTGGGTGCCTCCACATTGCAACAACCATTCACCAACACATCCTTTCTTTCACAGATATAACCTACAACAAAAGACCACCAGAGATGTAATAGCAGAGAAAGGAAGCCTGAGAAACCCCACATATTTTCAGAAAATTAGAAAAGGAGTGGAGGAAGTGATAAAAGGCAGACCAGGACAGTGTCTATAGCAGCGTATCTCCAGAGAATCACAAAGTGCAGGTGGATGTGCTGATTTCCAACCACTTCTAGCAGCTTTCAGTTCTATCAGAACCAGAATCTTTGTAAGGACACTCCCAAACACTTTGGATTACGACACCACCTGGCACCTTCTTGGTGCTCTCTCTGTGGACTACAAACCCAGCTCCCAAGCACTGGCCACACTGACTAGGCCTGACAGGAGTTGGTGCCCAAATTGCCTTAGGCAAACCAGGGTGATGGATGTCTACTCTAACCAATATACCGCACTGGTACTGAATGAGGAGATTTACCCAGCTCATCTGTGATCAGCAGCTTCCCTTGGACTGAGTTTCGACACTGGTTACCCTGCTGACTGCCGTTCCCTGGACTGAACTGTACTTTCCACGCAATTGGGTGGTCTTCGTCTTGTGCCTGGGGGATATTTCGGTCCCATAGCACTCTCTCTTCCTGAAACAAAACGGAGCAGCACAGGACAAGAGCTGACCACAACCGAATCTTCAATTGGGATGAGGTAGGGAGGATTCAAAAGGCCAATGCCAACAACATTTTTTTTCCGAATGGTGCATCACTCACACCCATATAAGTATTCTGTTAATTTAAAAAATGCCAACATAAACAACCACAGACATATGAATCTTGTATGCTGTCACATCTATGCATCACAGGGTGGAAATCACGTCACCCTCCCTACACTGTTCAACTGAATCTCCCAGCATTCTGCACCATTGGCTGTGCTGGCTATGGAGTATTATACAGTTCTGGCACTTGGTGCTTCACAACTCAGGAGCAGACACAAAAAGATGTCTGCACAAACAGCATATTTTAATTCAACCAAGTCAAGCTGGTGCCTTCTACATGTGTCAGCTTACAATTGTCATCACACACCAGTGTCAGGGTGGGGATTATGGGAAATGTAATTCAAAAGGTATAAGTGTAGGGGTAGGTTGCTGTATCCACATGAATAGACCCCACCTTCTTTTACATAGGGTGGTCAGCCACAGTTTCTCTGCATCATATTTAGTCTATAAAGGTTAGAATTTTTGTTGGAGGAAGCAAAGCCCTAAAGTTGCCCACCCGCCGTAGCTACTCCCCTACTTTGGGCCAAAGTCTCCCAGCCTGACTTGGTGGTGATTTATTTATTTAGATCCTGCCTTTCTCCCCAAAGGGGTCTTCAAGGCGGCTCCCAATACGAAGTTAAACCGAAATACAGGCCAT
This sequence comes from Iguana delicatissima, assembly GCA_948472985.1. Taxonomy (NCBI): domain Eukaryota; kingdom Metazoa; phylum Chordata; class Lepidosauria; order Squamata; family Iguanidae; genus Iguana; species Iguana delicatissima. The sequence continues at coordinate 481,864 of CAOKZL010000700.1, read as the reverse complement.
TTCCGCCCTACCCTGTTATAGTGCTATTATTCCATTTTGAGCATCCTATGGAATCCTGGGGTTGGCAGTTGAGGGAGGGGCCTTTAGAATTCTCAGCCAAAGAGCAATTTTGGTCTCAGGAAGCGACAAACCCCCGAATTCTACAGGATGTTGAAAGTGGAATTACAGCGCTATAACAGTGAAGTGCAGAAACGGCCACACCAGCTAAGGGCCACTCATGACAACACCTAGGTGGGGATGATGACGAATTGCGAGGGAGGAGGCCACCCATGTCTTCCGCCTTGACCTTCTTAGAGGGAAAGCAAGAGGGGAAGAGGCAAAGAGATGAAAATATGTATATAAAAAAGCAAGGGGTGGTGGTGGGGAGACAAGATGGAACGGGGGGGTTCAAGCGGGAACCCGACCAGCGGAAGGAGAAGCGGCGGCGCGGGCCCTCCACTGACCTGCTTGAAGGTGCTGCTGAGGAAGTAGATGAGGGAGAGGCCGAAGACGACCCCCAGCACCCAGCGCTTCCGCAGCAGCCTCCGCCACACCAGGCCGAGAAGCTGCACCATGAGGGAAGCCGGGCCGGGCTTCAGCCGGAACCAGGCCGGGGAGCTCGGGCGTGGGCGGGAGGCCCCCGGGCCGGGCCTTCGGGGGCGGGGCGGCGGGCAGAGGCTGGCATGCCAGGGCGGGCGAGGCGGCGGGGGCGGCCCGCGGCCCAGACCGAGCAAGGCCCCCCGCGCTCTCCTACAGCCGCTTTCCGGCTGAGCCGCCTGACGGGGAAAAGGGGGCGGGATGCGAATTGGCGGGAGGGCACGGGGAAGGGAGTCGAGGAGCCGCGCTTCCCTCCCGGCTCCGCTGTCACGCCCGCTTCGCGGCGGCGGCGGCGGCGGCGGCGGCGGCTCCCCCTGCCCGGGCCGAAGAAGGCACCGAAGGGTTCCCGGCGGGCCAGCGGTGAACGTTCGGGAAGGAGGGGTGGAGTCGGAAGTGACGTGTCTGGCCGGGCCGCGGGGGTGAGGAGGGTGGGGGGCTCGATGGGTCTGCAACCCGGGAACCAGGTAAAAAGCCGTGCGCGGGAGAGGCGGCCCTGGCCGTCCGGGCGGGGCTGCCTGCTTGCTTGCTTGTATTGCCCGCTGGGGGTGCGCACCCGAGTTCTCCCTCCCCTCGGCGCCAAACAAAACTCTAGTCGCGGGCGGGCGGGCGGGGGCAGGGGCCCCAAAGATCTGCTGCAGTGCCCCGGCCCGCCCTGGAGCACCGCTCTCAGTGGTCGCACGTAGCCTGCAGGGCCGAGGCCGCCTTAGAGCAAGGGCCCGGTCCAGCGCCCCTAAAGCGCTCTTCGGGCTCTGCTGTGGCCGGTGGAGCCGGGCTTCATGCAGTGTGCTAGTAGGCGAAATAGAGAAATACCCCTCCAAGGGGGAAACCGGAATCCCAAAGGAAGCCAGGCTGACATCCTTGCCCCTGGCAGGCTAGCTTTCCGCGTCCAGAGATCACACCTGTATTGCGGAGCCCCTCCCCTGTAGGCTGAATGCTTTCCTTGGCACCTCCCATTCCTGTGTTCACAGTAGTGTTTGAAGGTCTGAGGGGTTTAATTATAATCAGATGCCTTGAGTCTTTTTCTTTAGTGGTCTCTAGTGGTGCTCATAATACAGCTGTCCCCAGTGTGGTCCCTCCTTTCTCCCCAGTCATCACCTGCCAAACACAAAAGGAGCCTGATCCTTTAGGAATTTCTCTGATCCCCCTTTAAAGCCATGTCTGTGTCTGCCAGTCGGAAGTCAAACTCAGCTGTCTGCTCAGTGAAAAAGGCCTTTCGTTTTGCTCTTTAACTTCCTTGCATGATCCTGCTTTTCAGTATCATGACACAGAGAGAAAATATTCTCCTTATCTGATTTCTCTGCACCCTGCCTAGTTTTGTTCACCTCTGATGTGCCCCTCTATACTGGTAAGGTCTCTCCCTAAAGAAAAGTTGGGGGGGCAGACCAAGAATGAATGACTAGGAATGTGCTGTACATTGATAAATGTTTGCTTTCCTCATTTGTTTTGGACTTTCTGCTTTTATCTCCTTTCTTTTGGTCTCAGGATTGGAGCACTTGAAGGAGAAGTGGTTGAACCTCCCTTTGTAGCCATTGTTTCTCTGTTGCTTGACCCATTTGTCTTCCTTCCCTCATAAAACTGGCTTTTGAAACTCAGTTTTTAGTGTGAGTACCTAATCAGAAGAAGATTCAACTCTTTCCTGTCCTTCTTGGAAACCATTCTCTACTGGATACCCTGTTCCTTGGGGAGCTCAGGGAATCTGCTCTTCACCGGTTGACTTGTGGCATGCTCTTTGGTTACTGTTCCAAGTAGAATTCCATGCAATATGTCCCTGAGTGGATGGGCGCCTGCAAAGACTCTGTAGTCCTTGCAACTTCTGCTGCTCATAACTGATCTGCCACGTTCATGCTGAGTGTATTGTGTTTTAAAGTGTTAAGGAAGATGCAGAGACGACACAGCAGTATCACTGATAACCTTCCTCCTGAAAGGTGAGCTACTCTTCTTTAATGGAACATCAACTTTCAGTCAAGAACTTCACCAGTCAAGGTTGATGCTACCAGTGACTGCCTCAGGCAGCAGATTCTGACCATTGTAAAAGAGAAGCAAACACTTACTTACTTTGTTCTTATTGCATTTTAGAACCAGGAATGTGGTGAGGCACTTGTGGAATTTTCTGCCTCAGAGACAAAAAGCTTTGGGGTGCTGTGCACCAGGACATGTGCGGGTATAGTGTCCTATTCTACTCAGGCAAGACATTGTCCCAGCTCTACATCTGATTGTAACTTTTGACCAGAATTCCATGCAGACAAGTGGGTGGACCAGCAAGAAGGATGATTTGTAAGAGCCTACTTTGTTTCTGGGATAGGCACAGAGGATGGAAAGCAAGTGGCTTGGCAGAGGTGAAGTAGATGGCTCTCTCTTTCCTCCATCAATCCTTGTGATAGAAAGTATGAGGGGGGCTAGTAGTTTCTGGTCCTTTAGACATACTGAGGAAGACAGTCTTTGATTACCATGGGTAGCAAGCAGCTTTTCCCATCCTGCTTCCTTAGAGATGTGGTTTTTATCTAAAAATTCCATCAGCTCTGGCCAGCAGAGCCATGCTGGCTGGGGATGATGAGATTTGTCATCCAATACATCTGGAGGGAGCCAGTTTGGAGAAAGGCTGGGCTTCCAAGTTTAGGGCCAACACCTTGAATCGGGAGCTAGTGCAGCAATTTTAGAGCTAGCGTTGTATGTTTGCTACAGTCTGTCCCCATCAAATAAGGCAGTGGTCAGCAATGGAATGGTGGAGTTGATAGGCATTTGTTCAGATGTCAAAAAGCTTTTCTTCTTTGGTTATGAAGAGGCAGGCTTAGTCCTAGATGAGCAAGTATTGCTTGTTTGTTTTGGTTTCAACGTTGCTTTGTTGTATTGTTTTGTGTTTTTTTTTCAAAAAAAGATTGTAAGACGTTTTATTAGATGAAACTGGATAAGCTTAGATGTGTCTGACTAAAGTGACATGCAGTCTGTAGTGGCAAGTTAAGACTTTCTTATTAAGACCTGTGTACCTGCTCTTATTTTTAAAAGCAAGCATCTACTAAATTTTGTTGCCCCTCGTGGAAGCATTACCCTGCACTCTAGAGGTAGTCCCATAATATAGGGTTGTGATCTTGGTCTCTGCCATGTATCTTGGCTGCTTTGTACATGTTTCATATGTTCACAGGGATGAGATGGCTCTGTGGCTTTAGTCCTAAACCCCAGGAGATTCTATTAGAAGTGTGTGCCCTGTTACTGTGGGACTCTAGAGTTCCAGTGTAAAGTATTGTGTTGCTTCTATTTTCTGTCTGGTATTTGTGTAAGCCTGACCTTTGGGAGTAGCTGTGAAAATCTCTGTTGCTAGTCTGTAGGATAGGGAGCGATATCTGGTGAGATGTTGTTTAATTTGGGAGATATCTGGAGAGGAGAACTGGGCACAAAGGAATAGCTGGTGAGACTAATGGCCTTGAGGGTGAAAAGCTAGGCTGGCTCCCTGGGTGTACGCACCAGTTCTAAACTTGGCAAACTTTAGTAGGAGGACAAGGCTGGGAGAAAACATGTAGTGGCTTCACGCTGTTGATGTTGTATGCCTTCAAGTCATTTTCAATTCATGGTGACCCTAAAGTAAATCTATCACAGAGTTTTCTTGGCAAGATTTGTTCAAAGATTTGTTTTTTGCCTTCCTCTGAGGCTGAGAGAGTATGACTTGACCAAGACCAGTGGGTTTCCATGGCTGAATGGAGATTTGAACTCTGCCCTTCAGAGTCATAGTCCAGTGCTCAAAACAGGGATGAGGGAAGGACAGATGCATTCACGCCACTCATTGACTTCTTTCTCCATTCTTGTGCACGGCAGGAGCCGGAGTCAAACGATCACCTCTGAGACAAGCGTAGATGAAAGCGGGGTCTTTGAAAGCCTCAAGACAGAGCCATCTCCTCCTCAGCAGCTTTTCTCTGGATTGGGGGCATCCCATCGGGAACAATCACAGCGACCCCTTTCCAGTCCAGTTTGGTCCTGGGGTCCACGGCAGGAGGTGGGGAGGTGTTCATTCAGATGCCTGCACCTCGGGAGGAGGGGGCCAGCCGTACAGAAGGAGGTCCTTATCACCACCGCCAGCAACCCCAGCATTACCATCACAGCCACCAGCGAGGACCCTCCCTCTTGCACATGGCTGGTGGTGACCGCCACGGACATACCGAGGAAGGCTTTGAGGAGCAGCCTGGGACGCCGGCCCCTGCCCTTTCGGAGCTGAAAGCTGTCATCTCTTGGTTGCAGAAGGGGCTTCCTTTCATCATGATTCTCTTGGCTAAAGTCTGTTTCCAGCACAAGCTTGGTAAGCCCCTTACCCATAACCGTTAGTGATCCTGTTTCACAGATGGGCAGAACTGAAAGCCACGACTTCTGTGGAGCCTGGGTGCGTACGTAAAAAGCGAGGTGGCCATTGATTGTTCTATGTTTGGCTTACAGGTTTTCTTCCACTTGTTTTTAGGAATTGCTCTGTGTATTGGCATGGCGAGCACATTTGCGTATGCAAATTCAACTCTCCGAGAACAAGTCTCCTTAAAGGTGGGTGAAGGGCAGGGATTCTTAAAGAGTAGCTTGAGAACGGATCAGGCTCAGGGCAATCTCAAGGCTGTTGGGAGACAGGCAGGTTCTCCAAGCTTTTGGAAAACCAGTAGTGTCAAGACTGACTGAGTACTGCTGCTAATATCTTTGCGCACTTTGTGTTTATCCAACATTTAGACTTTTTTTTTGTATCAATGGAAGAGAATGAGTTACTGTTCTGAGGAGCTTGTAGCTTACAGTTTTACACATGGGAGCGCAGTAGAGACAGGACTAGACAAGGTCAGCAGGTTAGATTTCTTTCTTTCTTCCTTTTTCAAAAAGCAAGGTACTAGCTCTCATGGTGCAAAGCTTTAAAGTCCCGGGACTCACATGTTGATTTTCTTTTCTTTTTCAGGAAAAGAGATCAGTTATGGTGGTGTTCTGGATCCTGGTCTTTCTCGCAGGGAACACCCTATATTTGCTCTATACTTTCAGCTCTCAACAGTTGTACAACAGGTAAACAAATAGTTTGTGTGCTGGAGGTGGGGGATGGACTAGGCAGCTCCCATCAGAAGAATAGAGAGGGATTCTTCTCTTGAGCTAAAAGAGATTGAAATCTTGTGGTGCTGGCAGGTAGTGGTGACTCCCCCTGTGCGGTCACCAAGGTGTGAAAGGACCCGATGGAGCATTGTTGGCTACTGTTTGGTTTTATTCCCTGCATCTTCCATTTCCATCTTTTATTGGGAATGCACCATATTCACTTAGGAGCTATTCTGTTTGCCTTCAGTTCCTGACTGACTTGTTTGTGGGTTCAGTTTTTCTTTTCATTCTCATCAGTTGAGTGTTACATCTCTCATTTTTACTTTCTTGCTTTTGTTTTTTGTTTTTAGGATTTAATTTTATCCGTTGTGCTGTGCTAATAGTGTGAGTATTTTTATTTTGGTTCCCCACTCCTTCCCTGTTTCAGCATGATTACCCACCAACACTAACATATACATGGACAAATATCCTACAGTGGCCTCATATTGTGCTATAGCCAGTGGCCATATTAAAATTTTGTGGCTGGGAATAAGGTTTTTGGTTGCAGCTCCCAAGATACCAGTTGCTGTGCCTTCTTGGCATCTGAAAGTGACAAAGTATGGAGGGGAGAGTATGTGAATTTGATGCTTGCTGAGGCTTGAATCTGTCATGATAAACAAGCATCTGGTAGGATGCCCCAGTATAGCTATTGATCATGTTCATTGTCCTGATAAGCCATGGTTTGTGTTAACCATGGTTTGTTGTTTCAACCATTTAACAGTGCTGTTTACCAGCTGTGGATACATAGATCCTTGGCTCAATCTCTAACCTGCTGCTTTTCTCACTAGGACTATTAAGGGTATTTGGTTGTTTTTGTTGCACTCCTTGGTTCATTTTTCAGTGGGGGAGTTGCAAGAGGTTGCAAGAATAATTATTGCAAGAATAATGATCTGATGTCAATGTGCAAGTGAACAATACTCACATCAAACTGTATTGTATTCTTCAGTCTCATATTCCTGAAACCTAACCTGGAGAAGCTGGATTTCTTTGATCTGATGTGGATTGTGGGGATCTCTGACTTTGTACTCAAATATCTCACCATAGCTCTGAAATGCCTCGTTGTTGCCTTGCCAAAAATTGTTCTGGCTGTTAAATCAAAGGTAAAAAATTTCACATCTCTCTCTGGTAGTTAATGAAATTCTCTCTTTTAGGGGTGGATCTTTTAGAAATTTTAGTCTTCCCTTATGTGATAGGAGAGGGAGAAATGAACCCCTAATGATGGTAATGGATCAGAGTGTAACTCAATTTTTGGCTTGGAAAGATTGGTTCATGATGCTAAACCTATCTTTGCCATTGGGGTTTGGTATTAGAGAGCGTGTGCTACTTTCTGACTATTATCTCTGATAATAAGCTTGTAGTGTAGTCCTGTTGACAGCCTACCCCTTAATTCCTCCCTTGTCTCACAGAGGCAATTCCCACTGGCTTCTTAATGTTAAGAAGCTACATGATGATCCAGAATTGATTGTAGAAGCTAAGGAAACATGTAGATCGAGGGTCAGGAAGGGTCAGTTCTATCAATCTGTTCAGTGTGGTGTTCCTGGCACCCCAGCTTACTGACTTGGAGAAAGAGCAAATGGAATGGGTTCCACTCCTGAGCTGTCATTTTGCATCCTGCTCGTCCCTGAGTCCATATTTCACACCATGACCTGGCTTTGATTGGTGGACCTTGAGGTTCTGGTAAAAGTGGAGAAGATTCTATAGCACTGATGTCTTCCAGTATTAGAGTGAAGTAAGCCAAATGGACCAGCAGACTTTACCACCATATTTACACATCGCAATAAGCCATGGTGGTGTTTGTTGAAGTTTGGTTTGTTGCAATCCATGAACCCACCTCTATTAAAAATGAATGATTTGTTGACAAGCCACAAACTACCATCTGAAGCCATGTTTTTTTTCTTGGCTTCCAAACCCTGGTTTGTTTAAAGTGGCCTCTAGTAACTCTTGAACCTGTAATTCTGGCTTATTTTCACACTCAGAAACAAGAGGTGACAAAAAGAGTATGGGAGAAAAACAACCAGAAATTGTGAAAACAGTGATTTCTTTGGTCAGCTGGGAGACAATTTGTGGCTAAAGCAAGGATTATACAAACTATGGCTTATTGTGATGTGTAGATGTATCTAAAGCAGGTACATAGGTTTACATTTGCCAGTTAAATTTTGGGAACACAACTAGAAGATTTTCAACAGAATTAAGAAGAAATTGGAAAATAAGGATGACAGTTGGGGCAAACTCCCTGTGTTCTGTTTTGGGTTTGCTCCCCTTAATTTTTATCCTTTACTTTTGTGCTGAGGCACTTTTGTGATGAAGACTGATGGGGGCCCTTCTGTATTAGATGCACACTATTATTATTCAGCCCAGGCTGAAATTTCAAGCCAGGAACAGAAGTGATTCTAAATGGAGTTTGTGCGGGTAGGTGTGGTTGGAGAGGTTTGCTCCTGTGCATGGGGTACTCAGAAGGCCTATTAATTTATCCCTGGCAGTAGTCCAAGGATTCTTCTCCCCTCTGATGATAATGATTATTATTATTTTATTTGAGGAGATTAATGGGCCAGGTCACAGCATAATCCAGCTTCAGAGAGAAAAAACCAACAACCTGACACGTGAGGGATGCATAGTCAGCCCAAGACAAATTGCGGAGCTGGAAGAGGTTCACAGCCTTTGCTTGCTTGTCTAAGAGCTATCCCAGGTTCTCATTAATCCTTGTCCAAGAGAAGAAAGAGACTGGGTCTGTATTTTCAACCACACAAGGAGGCTGGTAAGATTGCATCTGTCACGGGCTCTCTAATGGTTCTCTGTGCAGATGCTTCATTCTGAACGGCTCCTTCTTTGTTGGAACACCGATCATCTTGAGTCACAAGCCTTTTCGTTATTGTTTCAAATTATTGCCAACTTGCAAACAAAACTGGTGTAGAAGTTCCATGCGCTAAGTTCTGGAGAGTTGGTATAAAATCATTTTCTCTCCTAGTGTATTCTGCATTGAATTCTGCATCCTGGAAATCTCAGCTCTCTGGAGAAACTGAAACCCTTTTTTTTTTCTGGTTTTGGTTTGTTCCTAAAGACAAGTTTTTGGGCCTCATGGCTTCTGAGAAAAGTCTGAAAACTCACAAGCAATGTCCAGTGGGCTGCTGTAAACATGATGGTTTACTCCATTGGAAATGGAGATAATTTGTGTCTAAGAAAAATGAGTATCTTTTACTGCCTTTGATTTTTGTGATTTTCTGCCGGATGCAGAAGAAGCACAAGGTTGTGTGTGGCCACCATTCCATACACAACACTCCCCCTAGTGCAGTGGTTCTCATCCTTTGGTCCTCTAGATATTTTGGAATTCATCTCTCAGAAAGCCCAGTCAACATGGCCACAATGGTTAGGAATTTGTGGAGTTGGTGTTCCAGCCGTCTGAAGGACCAAAGGCTGAGAACTGCTGTACTAGAGTTTTTCATAATCTTCTGGGAATATTTGAATACATTTATTTTTTACACTGGGAAAAAAGTAAAACGAGGTAGACTGTGTTATGAGTGAACCTCCTGACAAGAGCTGGAAGTAGACTGAGCACTTTAGCCCTAAGTACAAAGCAACACATATAAATAAAGTGTTTTGGGAAGCTGTGGCCATTTGTGGGTTCCCAACATATGTATTCTTGCACCGTGAAACCCACCAGGTGATTTATTTGTGGACTGTATGTTGTTTCCTGCTGAGGAAAAATAGTGCACAGCTCCTGTACTTTTAATTGTTGTGTAGAAGAGAGAATTTCAGCAGGTATTGCTTATCAGACAATCTCCACTGGCTGAAATTCCCTCTTCCATCTGATGATTCAAGATGTGGGAGCCCTATCTTTTTTCACCTGGCAGCCCTATTTCCTGCATTAACCTACCTTCCAGGGGAAAGTTTTTATGGCAGAAGAAGCAGCCTTGACATTTTCCTGTGAGTTGAGCAAAGCTTTAAAAGATGAACCCATGGGAGGAAGAAGATGGAGGAAGAAGAGGGAACCAGACATCTGGCGTTCCCTAAATTTCTGCCCAGAGTATTCCTGTTTCCTTTTCTCGCCCACCCTCCATTTTTTTAAAAAAAGCTCCACACCCCTCAAGCTGTCACTCCTTAGCTGAGTAAATGAGAATCTGCCATTTGCCACGTGCATAACAATGGATGCCTCCAGAAGCCACATGGCTCAGGCCGTTTTAATTTACTTTAATTCATTTTTCAATTGAGCCAAATGGTAAGTGCTTGTTGTTTGTTTTTAATGGAGGACATTCAACACACCAGAGGTGTAGCCAAGTCTCTCCTGAGGACAGGAAGAGCGCAGCTGTTCAGCAGTGCTCCAGCTCTGCTTCTCTGCCATCCTTTGGGCTTTTCAAGTTAAGAAAAACAGCAGTTCTGATGCGTGGGAGGGGAGGGGTCACTCAGGCAAGGTGTCAAGTGCCTTACATACCACCACTTGGCACAGATCTTAAGCAAAGGATCTGGTCAGTATTCTTAGTTACCGGGTGACAGTAGAGACTGTGACTTGGTTAGCACCTAAACTGCACACCGCATATAGTTAAATGGTGGGATTTATTCCTACAAAATAGAATGAGGGTCAGCAACTTGATGCCTTTGAAAGGTGATAGGGCAAATTCACAGAGGATGGAAGCTACCTGTGGCTCTTAAGCATGTTTGTTACATTCTGCAGGTTGGGACTCAAGATTGAGAACCACTTTTCTTAAAGCACAGGTTGGGCAGAAGGTGGATCTTTGGGTAGAGGCCCCCTCCCCCGTAGACACACACCTACGTCAGATTGCTAAAATGAAGAAAGCTGGGGGAGACTGGGTGTAGCTGGTTTCAGTTCTCTCGTGGACAACAAATTACAGGGCAGAGAATGTGAGCAGAGGTACCCTGTTCATTCTAGCCAGGAAGAACTTTAAAGACCTGTTGTGGCAGAAATGTCCGTGAACTAGAATTTGCTTCATCAGATGTATGTAGTGTTACCCTTGTGAGTAACTCCCTTGTAGCTTTGTCCCTCCAGCACAGTCTTGGCTACTCTAGCTTGCAGCAGTTATTTAGGGTCTTACGAAGAGCAAACTGCTCTGAGTCCCAGTTCTGATAGAAAGGCGGGGTATAAGTCAAGCAACAGAGGGAAAAAAACGGTCAGCCTCAGTAGCTGTAGGGAATGCTGAACAGGAAGACCTGGCCAAGGATTGTTGTAGGAAGAAGTAGATGGGGGTGGGGGAGCATGACCTCTGCAAGGCCTCTGGGTCCTTTGTTGCTTTCGCCAGGGATGGCAGGGGAGGAGGGGAGCTTCAAGCAAAATGTCTCCCCTCTGCAATGAACTGAGGTTGCTCCTCTGCCCAGCACCTCCCTGCTAATCTATTAAATTGCTTGCAACTGGGAATCTCAGATTGTTGCCATTACAGAAATGCTCCACCATTCCCCCCATGATTAAACTCTGGGGGGTGGGGGGAGCTCAGGTCCTTGAGTAAGCACTAGCATGACCTCACTTGGTATCCCCAGGGATATGAGATCATGTGAATGCCGAAGCTCTCGGTAGGCTTCGATTTGTTCCACGCAAGGACAGCCTGCTGAATGATCTCATCCTGGGGGGACCCAGGGGGAGTGGGCATTGCCTGCTGCTCTCCTCTGGGACCCTGACAATCTCAGTCCCTATAGTTCTTACTCGCTTTTTGCTGGCAGTGGGGAAGCAGTGTTGGAGAATGTGTGCAATTGGCAGCGTAAGCAAAACGCTCCATTTCTGGGCCTACAGGCTGTCTCCTCTTGAGCAATACCCCAGATCCTGATGAATCAGTTCACGTCCTCCAGTGCTGATAAGAATCAGTTGTAAGAATGTCCCCATTTTGTGCTGCCCAGCTTAGGCCATTTTCCATGGGTTTCCCCTTGGGATGAGACAAAACACTCAATGTATGGAATTTGTGCCAACATGCATGTGCGTTCTGCCCATCGCCCCTGAGATCTAGTGCTAGATTCAGATCTACCTTTTGCCCAAAGGCCAGCAGTTGGGGCACATGAAAACAAGGCCACAACTCGGTCAGTAGGGTAAGAGGAATGAGGATAAGGCAAGAGGGTCATCTCCTAGGGAGGGAAGGTAGCAATAACTATTTTTCTAGCCCTCCTTCCTGCCTCCTGACTGCACCCTGCCAGGAGGTAAACACTGAGCCAAATTGCTTTGCAAGTCCCTCAGCAGTTTATTCTGCTAAGATGAGCTGGCTTGCGTGTAAGACCACATGCATAGAACTTGATCTGTTCTACAAAGAGGCTGCACTTAATACACGTTTGTCATTTATAAAGGTGTCAGAAGTGGACAGTATAAAAATAAAGGAGTCTGAATCAAAGGTTTGGCAAACCATCTCTACAGTCCTGACCTTGAGGTGGCATGCATGGCTCTCATCCTCTTTCCTTTATCCTCACAACAACTCTGTGAAGTCAAGCTGAGTGTGCGACTGGCCCAGGATCACCCAATTAGTTTTGTGGTTCTGTTGGGACTAAGCTCTGGATCTTCCAAGTCCATGTCCAGTGCTTCAGCCATGACACTATACTATCTCTTAGATTCACCTTTTGTGTCTTTCAGGGGAAATTCTACCTGGTCATTGAAGAGCTGAGCCAGCTTTTCCGTTCCTTGGTACCCATCCAGCTATGGTACAAGTACATCATGGGAGATGATCCATCCAGCAGCTATTTCCTTGGAGGGATTCTCCTGATCATGTACAGTCTCTGCAAAGTAAGTTGATGGCCTGTGTTTCTGTGATGACTTTCCCTACAGCTACTTTTCCTTTTCAACACCTGTGCTTAACCAAGTTCTACATTCAGTCCCCAGCATTTTCCATGCAAAGGGTCACATAGCAAGTTGTGGGGAAGACTTTTTCTACCTGAGTTCCTGGAGAGCCAGTGAGAGCAGATAGTCTAGGGCTCGATCTTGGATTGGGAATGTGTGGCCTTTAAGGTGCAGTTGGATGTCAACTTTCAGCATCCCTAGCAAGCCATGGTGAAGGATGCTGGGAGAGACAGACATGGCTCACCCCATAGCCTGACTTGCTACACAGCAGCTTCCTAAGCACCACTGGGTGCAAATTGACCCCAGCCTATTCTAGGCTGCCACTAGGGTACCATTTTTGTTTGGAAGATAATCAAGATCAGCCCTGGTTAGGTCTTGGATGGGAGACCACCAAGAAATGCTGGGTGCTGCAGGCTGTATTTCAGAGGAAAGAGCTGGCAAAACCACATCTAAGTATTGCTTGCCTAAGAAAACCCCATGAAATTCATGGGGTCACCATAAGTTGACAGGCAACTTGAAGGCACACAAACACATTTTTTTAACAGCCATGCAGCAGGCTGAAAGCTTTTCTGCCTCATTCTAAAAATGTGATGACCCTTTGTAAACAACGCGGAATGAGCATGGCCCATCTGTAAGGAATATGTACAACCTTTTTTCCAGTCTTTTGACATCTGTGGTCGTGTGGGAAGCGTCCGGAAGGCACTGAAGTTCCTTTGCACCCCTCAGGTAGGTAGGCAGCTGCTTTACATTCCTATAATTAAGAGAATTGTCTCCATTGGTTCTTGTGGGTGCATAACAATTTGCTCCCATCCGACTGGTTGGGTGGGATTTGAACTGAGAAGTCCAACCCAGCAGTCATCTCCCTGAGAGTAACTGATTTCATTTTTCTAAAACAGGCTTTCTCAGCCTGCCAGGAATGTTGGACTACAACTCCCATCCTCCCCAGCCAGCATGACTAATATTTGCTGAAAAGAATTGTTGGCAGTGGGGACTTCAGCACTTGGTACTAAGGAGGAAAGTCTTAGCAAAAACCTCCTTGATCTGTCAGCTGCTAGATAGGCTCAAATATCTTTTTTTTTTTCCTTGCACAGGAGCCTGGACTTTCTTGGCCTCTGGTTGCCCTATCTGGCCAGTGATTATTTTTCACTGTACTGCAATAAGACCCATCTTGTCTTAATTTGATCCTTGTGTGGGGCTTTGGACTAGAATTCCTGAAGCTGTTTTCCATCGCCTGCAGTTCATTCTCCCAGTCCTTTCCCCAGAACCTTTGATCCTCTGGAGTTTTTAGCATACAGCTTCCAGCGGCTTCATCCAGCATGCGTAATATTCAAAGATTGTGGAAGCTATAGTTCAAAACTTCTGGAGGTTAATGGCTTCTCACCTCTGCTTCTAAAGAATGTAAAAAGAGCCCTAGGGCTGGAATTAGACTGAAGGCCTCTGGAGTCCAGTATCCTGTTTACCACAGTGGCCAGCTAGTGTATTTTGCAAAGCCCATGAGCAGCACCCAATGGCAATAGGCTTCACCTCCTGTTGTTTCCCAACCGCTCTGATCCTGAGGGTGGTTACCTAGCTGTCAAGATCTTTTGTGAATTTCTTGCATCCTCTTTTAATACTGTCCTTAATCGCCACGGTTTTGTACCAGGGAATTGCATAGCGTTTAACAGCGTGCTTTCTCTTTGACAGAGCTATGGGGTCCGTGCGACTAATCAACAGTGCGGTGAGGCTGGTGACATCTGTGCTATCTGCCAGGCTGAGTTCAGAGAACCTCTGATCCTCTTATGCCAGGTTCTTTCTTTCTTCTGTCTCTGAGTGAAGTGGCACAGGGCAGCCTAAGCAGTGCTGTGTTTACTGAGCACGCTCGGTCAGTTATGGCTGTCAGTCATGGGCATCAATTTCTAGGATGAATGTTACATCAGGTACTGGGCATTGTCAGAAATTTAGACTGGCAGCTTACAGCATTCTCTGTCATAGTGAACTGGGTTACCTGGGAGGGATGTAAAACTAGAAGTTCCAGGATTTGGGACACTTAGGTTCCAGGCTGCCACTGTGAATGGAATGAGCTGTGGTTTGTGGGGACCTCCCACCCCAGAAGAGGTAAAGGGACCTTCCAAGAACAGAACTTCCCTGATAGGACAGGAGTGTGTGACACACAGACTAACATGTTTGACCCCAGTACCATATTTGCAGGGAAGCCAAGATTCTCTAAGAACTACATGGCTAAAATCCATGCCTTTGGCTTGTTTTTGTAAATGTGTTTTTTCTGTGGGTCCGGATTCACATAGCGCTTTCTCTTTTGTCTGTACAGCATGTCTTTTGCGAAGAGTGCCTCTGTCTTTGGTTTGACCGGGAGAAGACATGTCCGCTCTGCCGCTCTGTGGCTGTGGAAACTCTGCGATGCTGGAAAGATGGTACCACCTCTGCTCATTTCCAGGTGTATTGACTTCTAGGGTGTGCCAGGAAATAGGATAGATGTGGAGAGACATCTTGTTTTAGTGGTGACAAGATGGAAAGGAGTGAAGCATTTTCCTACATCTTTACTGGAAGTCGTTGTGGTTTCCCTTCTCCCTCACTTTCTTCATGCAACACATCATGAATTGATAGAACTTGCCATCAGAAAATCTATTTAGCCACTTTTGGAAATGGGATGCCGGATTAAGTGGATCTTGGGCTTGACCCGATCAAGCCTCTTTGTATCTTCTCAGAGAAAGCTGCGTTCTCTGCTGCATGTGCCCAGATGAGAGTCTTTCAATGAGTTTACAGAAGAGTTGCTCATAAACTGATAGTTGGCCCTTGTCTTAGTGGCATTTGTATTGTCCTTCTATTAATGTTATGCCATCATCTCAGTTAAAAACTTTCTTGTTTTCCAAAGCTTTTGGAATTTTAGTTTAATATTGTTTTATAATCTTCTATATTTTATGTATTTGTCAGTTTGCTTTATATTGGTTTTTTTTTGTATTTTATCTGGATAATTTGTTTTGTATTGTATAGTTTAATTTTTATTATTCCTTCCTTCTGTGTGTGTGCATGTGTTTGTGTGTGCATAAATTTTAGACTGGATGCCTTTCGCAGGACCCCGTTTTTGGTTCTACTTGTAAAGCACCATGTACGTTGATAGCGCTATATAAACAAATGATGATAATAACCTGAGAAGACAGCATTATATGCCAGAATTTCAGTGACATGCTTCTTGCTAAGGCTTCTTGTTCTGCATTAATTTTTTAAACTGTATGTTAATCATAATTGACATAACATGGAGTTCCAAGGGATTGCCCATTTTCTAACTCATACTTGAAGGATGCTCACTCATTTAAATGGAGAGACCACTGTATAGTGGTGAGAGTATTGGACTGGTGACTTGGCAGATCTGGATTCTTCAGCTGAGCCATGCAATTTACCATGTGACATTCGGACAGTCACTCTGTTGCAGCCTGTCCTACCTCATAGGGTTGCTGTGAGGATAAAGTGAGGAGGGGAGCCATATATGCCACCCGTGTGTGCCACTTTGAGCTCATTGGACGAGAGGTGGGATATACACATAACAAATAAATAAACTGATAAAGCTTCCTCTATGTGAATATCACAGCATAAACTTAACTTTGGATCTTTGAATTTTGTGTCTATGTGTTGTCTTCCACCTGCCATCTTCTCACTTTGCTTTACTAGCCAAACGTTCAAATGATTATCCAAGGTCACAGGCTTGTAATTCTGTAAAAACATTTTAAAATGCTTTAAAATAAAGCATGAAAACTGTAAACATGTGGGCAAGACAAAGAAATGGCATTGGTAAATATCATTTGTTCTCAGTGTGGAAAGAATTGTCTGTGCTCTGGCTACTCTTATTTTTTTGTTTCTTTTTTGTTTTTAAATGGTGGGTATGATTTTACTTGTATTGCCTTTTCAAATCTAAATGGCAATAAAAATAGCTTTAAAAGTTTATTTCCCTTTTCTTCCTTGGAAGAAGTTTACTTTAAAAGTTTACTTCCCTTTTCTTCCTTGGAAGAAAACATCTTTTCACAATTGAGGGAGGAAAGAAAGTGTTTGGGGTGGGAATGAAATACAGCCAGTCTAAAAAAAGGACCTCAGTGAGAGGGGAAGAAGTTGCAACAGGGGCTAGGGAGAATTTTGTGAACGGCTTTGTGCACTGAGTACTGGTTTTAGGGAAAAGGTGGGATATTGATGGTGATGATGACACCGTAGACCTGAAATATACATCCTGAATCCAGTGATGGCAGTCCATGTACACAAATCAGTTTACAGTTATATGGACAGACTTGTGTGAGTGTATCACTCACTGGACTATGATGTACAGGAAGAAAACTGACTCTGTGTTTGGGTACGTTTCCCAGCAGTTGTGCGATCTTCTGTGTACTGCATAGCTTTCAATGATACAGGAGTTGAAATGCATTAAGATTTCTCATGCAGGTTGTAGCGCATGACCAATGTACTTAAGTTCAATGACTAGAGAAGAATGGGGGAACCTGTAGGTCACAGGCCTCATTGGGCCAGCCGTAGGCACCCCTGGGGTAGCTTCAATGGAGAAGGACTCCATAATGCCAGTGGGGCAGGCAGTAAGACACTGGGTGATTGGTACTGGGAACTCCACAGGAACTGGACATTTTGAACCAAAAAAAAAAAAACAGATAAAGAGACAATGACACCCTGAATCTTGTTGCGGTTTTTTTTTTTAATAAAGTCAATATAAATATGTACAAAGCATCCAGTACAGGAAATTGCTTTTACAAAAGGGTGAGAAAAAGTCCCATCAAATTGCAAGTGAAATTTAAGAAGTGACTAATTTCACCTGCGATGTGTTCACAGGGAGTTCTGTAAAGGTAGCTCCAACTGGCACAAGTAAAGTCAACATTTTTAAACACAAAAGAACCTTGGAGCAACCTTTCAAGGTCATGTGATTGCTTTCTAACCTCTGCCTTGCTAATGCAAGAGTTAAGAGTCATGGCAAACTTGTAGTCCAAAACTGCCGGAAGGCAACAAGTCACCTGTCCCTTAGATTAGGGTGGACGCCTTTTCAGGGAGGCTGCACCATTTCACCAATACCAGAAGCTAATGCCAGTGCCCAAATCCTAGCCATTATGCCAGACATGGATGGAAGACAGATCTTGTTTCTCTAGTAAAACTTGGATCCTGACAGCCAGCCATGTAGCCAAACAGCTGTGTGTCTAGCTGTTGGGAGCCCATGTCTGCATACAATGGGAGATGTCTCCAAGCAACTTCTTTTCCTAGCAGGATTGTTGGGATTTTGGCAGTAGGAGCAATTTTTTAGCGGACCAATGCAAGGAGTAAGCAGGCAGGCAGGCTGTACAAACCGCCATGAAGACCCCTGTATCACCTCCTCTCTTTCAGATCAACTCAACTTTCCTGATTTCCTTAATGGAGGTCAACTCAGCATAAGGAATGGCACCAGTACCTTGGGAGATCATGAAAGCAATCACAGGTTGCAGTTTGCTGTGTCCACATTAGACTTGAAAGCTACAACTAAGCTAGAGCTCCACCCATATTTATTTGTGTAAAATAGCTTTTGCGTTTCCACCACGTGTTCAAACTCGCTTACAATAGAAAAAGGCAAGAGCTATCACAATAATATACAATCAATTAAAACAGCGTGGGAAAAACATTATCAAGCCATCAGAAACCATAGGACAAAAATCCCAAAGATATAGTATAGAAAATGCAAGAAGCTCCATCTTTTTCCAGAGGCCTTTTTACACTACACAGTTACAGCATTTTAATTCCACTTTAACTGCCATGGCTACATCTTGGGGTTTCTAGTTTGGTGAGGCACTAGAGTTCTATGGCTGAGAATTCTAAGCACTCTTCCCTAAACTGCAAATCTCAGGATTCCACAGCATGTTGCCATTACAATGAAAGCGGAATCTAACTGCTACAACACTGTAGTGTGAAAGGATCTCAGGAAGGAGAGCACAGTTCTGCCTGTCTGTAGCAGAATCCAACTGTGTACAGCACCAATCGGCTGATACCTGTATCACCATGAGAGCACCCCTTTTCTTCTGAGCAATCCTTGAAATTTTAAAGTATTGTTTGTGCATGTTTGTTAATCAGAGCTTGGAATAATTCCTTTTGGGGACTACAGTTCTCAGAATCCTGCAGACTATAGTGTTATAGTTGAGTGCTATAAATGAGTGTGAAATGAGCCCAGGTCAGAATATTGGTCAGTCAGCCTAGGTCTATCTGATCTGGCAGTGGCTCTTTATAAGCTACAGCACAGATCTTCCTCATCTGCCACTTCTTTTAATCAGAGATACCAAGGATTCAACAGAAACCTCTCCACCTCGATGGGTCACACCTCCCTTCCAACAGCAAGCTCAAATGCCTCCATTTTTGTCAGTAGCCCCTCTCAAAATTGTGACATGAAGTGATGGCATTTCACTTTCAGTCACCTCTTGGAGAAGTTTGGCAGAGTAAAATTATCTGGGGGTAGTACAGAGTTCTAAGGTGCTTGTCAGGGTGGGATACTTTCAACATATTTTCATATGTTTGGGGGAATGTTCTGCACAGCTTGAGGGCAAAAGTTGTACTGAAAATTGTGCCAGCTTTTTAAAAAATTGAGAGGTTCAGGGACCCAAGCAGTGGAAAACATCTATAAGGGATCGAACACAACCAGGTGACCCTTTTACAGCAGAAAAATAAAAAGACATAAAGGAATCCAGTAGTACCTTTGAGACTAATAGAAGAAGGAATTTGGGCACAGTCCAATTCATCAGATAACAGCGTGGCTGTGGGAGTTGTACTCCAAAAAGAAAGCTTTCCAAGGTTTGTAACAAATGTACGGTCCACAAGCTAGTGAACAGATGTGATGCCATTGGTGCCTATGTCTCTGTTTCTTCCACATCTCCTGTCTTCTAAATGAATGAAAAGAAATTAGTAGAAACGGTTTCAGAGGTTCTAATGTCGGTCACAAGATGCTAACTCATTCGATGATGAAACAGAGAGCACTATTCTGTACAATGGTTAGGTCTTTAAGGACTGCAGAAAAATCAAGCATAGCCACATTGCCCTAAAAAATAAATGGATTTTATTATTTTTTTTGGAAAAATGAGGAATCAACTATTGTTTATTTCTTGGTCCACCTGCTGAAACGCCCTCTTCTGCACAACCACTAAAAGTACAAGATCCCTCTCCAGTTTTCAGTCTGCCAAACGGAACACCCACTGGCTATGGGATAGTCCCACAACACCTGAAAAGCTATGCACGCCCCAGTGCTGATCTAGCCCAATATTGTTTGCTCCATCTGCCTGCAATTTTCTACAGGCTCTGAAGAAAGGTCTCACACTGACCTCCTAATGCTAATAGAGATTGTTTTAATGAAGAAATGGGGAATGTGTGGGTGCCCAGATATTGTTGCATTACAGCTACTATCATCATCTCTCACCACTGGCTTATCCTGATTAGGGCTAATGGGAGTGGCAGCTGAAAAACATCTGGAGACTCGCATGTGCCCTGCTTGTTTTATTAGGAAATCTCAGGACTGAATCTGGAGTCACTTGTGTAGAAAGCATGAGGTACAGCACCTCTCTGCACTTCTGAAGGAAAGAAACAGACATTCTCACTAAGTCAGAAGGCAGGAGGTGCAGAAAAAACACATAGACAGACACCAGTGCCATCAAACCAGTTCACTAGCTTGTGGATCATGTACTTATTACAGAGCTTGGAAAGGTGACTTTTTGAAATACAGCTCCCCAAACCACTCAGCTGTCATGGCCACAGGCCATGTTTCCTGGGGTATTCTGGGACCTGTACAACAAAAGAGTAGGTTTTCCAAGCTCTTGTTTATGTATGTGCAATAATGACAGTTGAATTAGGGCTGCCAAGCAATTGCATGCCTTTAGGCTAGATAGGTGAATTGTTCTTAATTGGCTTTATTTATGAAAACCATTTCTATTACCATGCCTTGCTAATGGTTCTATTGGAAGGGCTTTGAGGCTTGGGGCTTTGAAGAGCTTTTGTGTGTTTCTCAAAGACAGCTAAATTCCTCCTGCGCTTTTGACCTACCTGTTTTGCACTCAGGCCATACCTAAAGAAACTGAGAATTGGCTCTTCGTTAACACCAGGGCAGGAAAAGCCAATAGAGAACAAGCAGCAATTGCAGCAACGGCCTATTAAAAATAAGGGATTCTAGGAGCTGAAAGTCCACACCAACTGGAGAACCTGCTAAATCCCAGCAAGGTTCAGCAGAAGCCGTTGCATCTGTCTTCAGATATTCAAAGGGTTGTTCTGTTGCTCCAGAGGGCAAGACTAGAACAAGAGGGAACGTACAGGGAAATACCATTCTGCTAAACCATTGGAGAAACTGCCTCATGGTACATGCTGTCAATTGCACTGAGTGCTCTCTTTTGCTGCAGGCATTCAAGCAAATGCAAGAGGTCAGAGGACCTCCAAAATTCCTCTCAAATAGGGTTGCCAGAGTGAAAACTGGAGAGGGCTTCTGTCCCATTATTGGTTGTACAGAGAAGGGACTTTCCAGAGATGTTGTTTATTACCCAGTTGCATGACAAGCAATACTTGATGAAATTCCCTCTCTTACAACAATCCTGAAGGATGCAGGAGCCCTCTCTGGTTTTCACTCCAGTCAACCTATTCCCAACTCTTCAGCTGATTTGCAAGTTCTACAATTCTACAAGGAACCCATGCTTGTTCATAAATACAGCAATGGAAACCAAGGTGGATATTATAGAATCATAGAATCATAGAAATGTAGAGTTGGAAGAGACCACATGGGCCATCCAGTCCAACCCCCTGCCATGCAGGAAAACCCTCAAAGCACTCCCGACAGATGGCCATCCAGCCTCTGCTTAAAAACCTCCAAGGAAGGAGACTCCACCACACTCCATGGAGGCAGCGTATTCCACTGCCGGACAGCCCTGACCGTCAGGAAGTTCTTCCTGAGGTTCAGGTGGAATCTTCTTTCCTGCAGCTTGAATCCATTGTTCCTTGTCCTGGTCTCTGGAGCAGCAGAAAACAAGCCCTCTCCTTCCTCTACGTGACATCCCTTCAGATATTTAAACATAGCTATCATGTCCCCTCTTAACCTTCTCTTCTGCAGACTAAATGTCCCCAGCTCTCTAAGTCTATCCTCATAGGGCTTCATGGCTTCCAGGCCTCTCACCATTTTGGTCGCCCTCCTCTGGACTTGCTCCAGCTTGACCATGTCCTTCTTGAATTGGGGTGCCCAGAACTGGACACAGTATTCAAGATGAGGTCTAACCAAAGCAGAGAAGAGTGGTACCAGTACCTCCCTCAATCTAGATACCATACTCCTGTTGATGCAGCCGAGAATTGCATTGGCTTTCTTGGCTGCCGCATCACACTGCTGACTCATGTTCAGCTTGTGGTCTATGAAGACTCCTAGATCCCTTTCACACGTACTGCTATCCAGCCACGTGTCCCCCTCCTATATTTCTGTATTCCATTTTTTCTACCTAAGTGTAGGACCTTATACTTCTCTCTGTTGAATTTGTTGAATATTACAGTTTGACATATGGATTGTGCAGGACTTAAATGCTGCAGGCATGATAATTGCTGGAGCTGTAGGTCCCCATTTCAATCAGGTTTTGAATAGAAATCCCAAAAGTTAATATAATTCATACAGAACTTTTTTTTTCTTTACAAGGCTAATGAAAGTGACTATCTTAGGATGCCTGAAGGAGAATAACATTCTTCCTAATGAATCATTTTTTGCAGACTTCCCCTTCATTTGTTCCTCTAAAAGGCACGGTGGGTGGGAGGAATGTGTTACCACATAACAGAAAGAGGGGTATCATGTCTATTTCCCTTTTTTCCTATCTTGTGTGTGCATTCTGAGTTCCAATCATACCTTGGTAGCACTTTGGAACACACCACCTGCCTGCACAGCACAGAAAAAGATATGAATATTCAACCATGCCTGAAAAACATCCTCCCACCAAGTAGGGTAAAGGCTTGCTGTGGTTGCAAGGAGTGGTAGTAGAGGAGAAAAGGCACTCTACATATGCTCAGAGGTGCCCTTGCCATAATGCAACTGAGCCCTGGCACTGTAAAGAGATTCCAAAGCTAAGCCTGAGTAAACCCCAGGCAGCAGAACTAGCTTGCTTAAAGCAGACAGGTCCTACTTAAGCCCTTTAGAAATTCATCTTTAGGAATTACTGTAAACTCAATTGGGATTGATAGAGCACAGGTTTGTGTAAGTGTGTGAGCATGACTTCTATTTTCATGTCACTTAGAAAACAGTGCTTGGTGGCAGTAGAACCTCCAACTAAAGTGAGGTTAAAACCTGTCCAAGTCACTCTGAGGCAAGGTGAAAGTAAATCAGGTGACAGGCAGCCCTACTTGCCTTAAACAAAACCCACACCTTTCAGCTTTGTGTTCATCAATCAAAGAAAATAGCTCACCGGGCTTCCCTACCCAGTGTCACAAACTTACAAAACCCTTCGTCCGGAAAGATGCTCTAAGTGACAAGGCTATGTGCAGAAAAACCCATCCTTTAATCACCAACTGCAAATATTACCAAGAGGTATAAAGAGTATTACGGGACACGTACTTCAAGATAAGCGATCTTCAGGAAGCACCTTCAAATTTGTGCTTCGTCCAGTGTTACGATTAAAGCTATCAATCTGGCAGGAAGGTTCAAAAGCACCACCACAAAAGTACTCCCTTCCTTCCCTAGAAATATAAATGAGCAAAATACACATCTCCCAGTTCCACCTGGTAAAACTGTTTGCTCTGTTAAATAAACACAATGACATAGCACCATGGAGACAGCTTCCCGCTCCAGGCAAATCTTATTTGTAGCACCAGAGGGGGAAAAAAAAATCCTAAAGGTTACTGAGAAGTCTTACGGTTGCCCTCCCCCACTTAAACCTTTAGACAGAGATATGTACACCCCACCCATTACGGAGACAGAGAGAGAGAAATAGAGAAAGATAGACACTCACAACTGGCTGCCTCTCCGCAGGGCGGCTTAAAACCCCATCCCCAGCGGTACTGGAGTGGCTTTTGTTGACACCAAAACATGGGGTACAGCCACCCTGCTGGACAACCATATCCCACTGCCTGAGCAGCTGCAAGGGACAAGACTAACTAACCCAGCAACTCACACGCCATTCAGACCTCTGCTGTACAAGGCATGCACGGATGGCCGGTGTTCGCACTCGCAACAGTCACAATCTTCCCTCCTTGTCATCTTCTGTACAAAAAAAGCATGTTTGCACATGCTGGTTTCACCGCCCGACTACACATGGCAGCTCCCATCCACATGACTCTCTCTCAGCCTCCTCCTTTTCCTTTCCACCTCACTCTTTGCGTCTGCTGCTCAAGGGCTGCAATCTTGCAGGAACGGGGAAACTTCTCAAGCACCCAGCTCTTTCTTCATCCTAGAATGAGGTAGGGGGAGGAGAGGAGGGTTAGAGGTGGAAGAGAAAAAAAATGCTTTTAAAAAGGGCATAACAACTGGAATTTTGTTCAAATGCAGTGGCAGTGCCCTATGAGCCAAATGTATCAGCAAACAATCATTTGGGGGGTCAGCGTTATTAGAAAGCGTAGCAATGGTTAGGCTCAACCAGCAGACTGCAGGGAAAGTGACATATTATTCTTGTAGAGACCTCTGCTGATAACTTCCACAGGCTTCTGAAATTAGGAGCAGGTTTGCCCATGGTTCACTGTGATAAGAATAAACCTTCCCACAGGGCCACAGCCTGCGGCCGCAAGATGTTCAGAAATCTTTTGCTTCCTTAAAAAAACAAAACCCCTAACTGCAGCTTCTTGTCTTGTCTGAACTTGACAAACTAGTTAATCATAACTTTGGTTTATATTTTAAACAGGCCAACCTCAAACTGTGGTTTATGATTCTGGCTTTTTAACCCATCTATAGTTAGGAGGAACCACAGTTTAGCATTTGTATATTATGTTAAACGGGTTAACAGAAACACCTCGCAACCCCCTGCCACTGATTCCCTAAGAAATGAATTTGGCCATCTTAAGACTGCTGAATGCAGCAATTCCACAGAGATTTTGTTGTATTCTTTTGCCTCAAATAACCTCCAATGCTTCCTATGGAGCATGGGGGACAAATCTGTGAGATTTCTGGCTCTTTCTGGGCAACTTCAGGATGAGGAGAGAACTTTTTCCCCAACAGTTCTAGATCTAGGGAAAAAAGCCCCTCCTGGGTCTAAAATGGCCCAGAGAGTGCTAAAAATGTGGTACAACTATCCTCCTGCCATACCCTCCTGGCCATTTGCAGGCACTGCAGGAAGGCCTTTATATGTTTTTTTAAAAAAAGTGTTAGGGCCACAAAAATAGCCCTCAGTGCTGTGGTCCACGCTTCTTCACCTCTGTATTAGAGCATTTTAAGGACTGGATGCTCACAGAAGCTGGGAAAGAAGAAGGTCTCCTCTCCATCAGCCTCGCTTACACAAACTGTTGCTCCTAGCGAAATGAACTGAACCAAGCACAAGAGTACACAACAGATCCCATTTTCTTCCTATGCACTCTACTGTTTCTCATATAAAAACATTGCCCGCTGCTGAGTCAGCTGGCCAAGTCCCACAGAGAGAGGGCAATGCCTCCAGTCCTCACCACTTTTTTTTGGACTTCTGTGCTGCTCAGCATGAGGTGCTTCCAGGAACCTTATCAGTCCAATTTTGAATGCAGATAATTAACTCCACTGAAAATTTTGACAGAGCAGCCCCACGTCAGCCCAGCAGCTGATGGCAAGGGAAACGACTGGCAGCGCCGATGGCATGGGACCAAACTGGTGGTGGTGCTGGCAGGGAGAGACAGGGTTTTAATTTAACACGCTGTGCCACATCTAGGCTGATAGAGCAAAATACAATTGATGCTGCATGCCAAGCTGGCTCGAGCCAGCCTGGCTGAGCCTTTCAAGGTGATGTCAGATTGTATATTTAACAGCAGCAATCTGTGGAGTGTTTTCTCTCCCTTTCAAAACGAGGCACACGACACACAAGCCTAGTAACGCAAGTCACTTTAGCTTCTGCAGTGTGGGGTAAGCTCTCAATTTGAAGAGCCCCCCCATGATTCATGATTGTGTATCTGTGATAGGCTTCGGCCTCAACCCAATATGAGGCCAGAAGAGCAAAAACTCCATTCCTGTCAGGGTCGGCTGTTAGTTATGATGTCAGACTTGTGATCCTGTAACTGTTTCCTATTCACATTTGTGATCATGGCACCATTGCCACTATTGTAAATGCCTCTGAAACCCACAGAGAGAAGGTCCTTCCCAGAAGATCTCAAACAGGGGCGGGCTCGTATAGGTCTTGCAGATAATCTGGACCTGAGCTGCATAGGGCTTTGTAGCTCACAGGCAGCACTTTGAATTACGACCAGCAACAGACTGGCAGCCAGTGGAGCTGCTGCAACAAGGGAGCTACATATTCCCTGTAGCCAGCACCAGTTAGCGATCTGGCTGCAGCTCTTTGGATCAGCTGAAGTTTCTTCAAAGGCAGTGCCATGTAGAGGACGTTACAGTAATCCAAAGAGGATGTAATTCAGGCATGTATCACCATGTCTCTAGGAACAGGTGCAGCTGGTGCACAAGCCTTAACTGGGCACCATGGAGACCCGAGCTTCCAGGCTCAGGGTTGAATCCAGGAGCACACCCAAGCTGCAGACCTGTGTCTCCATAGGAGAGCATCAGTATGTTCCCCACAGGCTGAGCCCTTCTTCCCTGATCCATCTTTCAACTGACCAGGAGCAGCTCTGTCTTGTCTGGATTAAGTTTCAATTTAGCCTTTGCGGAATAGTCATGAAATAAATCTGCAGCCCATTTTTGTCTTTCGTAGGAATCTTGCAAGACATCCTCTCCCTCTCACCCCCTAACCCACCTTTTAAGCTGCTGCAGCTCACCTCAACCTGGTTATTTACTGGCTGGCAGGGGTAGCAGAGCAGTGTCCAGTTAAGTTCCTGTAGCTGGATGCACAGCGACAGGGCATCCTCCAAGACCTTGCGGGGGGTGAGGGGCTCTGGAAGTCATTGCAATGATGTAATCACCGTGCATCCATGAAAACACAGCTAGACGCTGATCTGTGATCCCCCCACTCTCCTCTGGCCATGCTGATGGGAGTCTAACAGCTTAAAATGTGGGGGATTTTTTTTGGTGGGGGCAGTGTTGTCATTGTGGAGTTCGCAGAGAATACTGATCTCTGAAACAACCCAAAAAGTGAGCTACACATGTGTAAGGTAGACATACACCTAAGAGGGTTCTAGCTGTTATTAAAGTGTATAGCCACCCCACCATGTTTTGGTTAAAAAAGGAAGGGCATAAATCAGAAGTATATTCCCAGTTACTTCCAGTTTTGGCAGGAGGAGGTGATGTGGCTTGCTATGGGACAGAAAACTCGTCTCCATAGCTGCCCATTTGACTGCATGTAATACTGAACAAAGTGGACCAATTTCTGACAAAGTACAAAGGCAGGCAACCTTCCACCTGCCTATACAATGTCTTGTTTCAGATGCAATGTCACCATGAGTTGCGCCATCCACCAAAATTAGATGAGAAAGAGATGGATAGCAAGGATACCACAAAGCTGAGAGGGAAGGAATGTTATAGATTAAGACAGATTGTGAGGTGGAATAGATGGTATTCACATTGTGCGGCTTGTCTAGTCAATTATCTTGTCATACAGTTTTAATTGCATCTGGCCCCCAGCCTTAAGAACTTTTTAAGGTTTAGTTTCAAAGCATGAAGCAACCCCCATCCATAAAACTCTTTCTGGAAATTTTACACTTCTAGACATGTATGGGAAGGCACTGGGGGAAAAAAAGCATTTCTTTATTTACTTCTTTATTTGCTTGTTTATTTATTCATCTAAAATATTTATATACTGCAGTTCATCAAAAAGAGCACCCACAGCTAGGACAAAAACTGGCCTCAATGGACCA
Source organism: Iguana delicatissima (assembly GCA_948472985.1). Lineage (NCBI taxonomy): Eukaryota > Metazoa > Chordata > Lepidosauria > Squamata > Iguanidae > Iguana > Iguana delicatissima. Next base: position 454,545 of record CAOKZL010000700.1, on the reverse strand, counting down.
GCAATTGATTTGGTAGAAGTGAGTGAGTATGCATGTCTGTTTGTGTGTAATTATTTCACATATTCCAAGAGTGATCCCCCCGCCCCACAAGCATTCAGAAAAGGTTCTGGGGCTAACATTAAGTGCAAAGCAATAATTATAGGACTGATGGTATACCAGCTGTGTTCATAAATCCTGCAGGGAGTGTACACCTAAGCAAATACCACAGTAGTTATTACTAGTAGCTATAACTGCTGCCAAGTACCAGGAGAGTACCTTCATGTCCAAAGCTCACGTAACAATTAGCGTAGGGGAGCGGGAACAGTACAGTCTTAGAATAAGGTCCCCAAAATTCACACGACATTCAGGCACAGATTCCACGCAGCCAGCCAGCCCACCCTGAATTAGCCTTCAGGCAGTCAGGTATCTTAACAGGTAGCCTGCGTCTGTTCTAATTAAAAGCTTTTCTCTTCCACTTTCAGTCCCATAACACCCACAGTCTTGCTGTTACTCTCTCAAGTATGGGTCAGCATCCGTGTGCTAACAGTCAGATACAAGACAGGATGATCAGCAGGCTGAGAAGAGACTGAAAAACACAACACAGCACACACGCACACACTAAAGTGAGCAACCACCTCACACAAAATGCTAAACAACAACAACACATTGAGAATTGACTGCCAGCCTCCAAAATATACAAACTACAGGATACCTCAGTAACTAAAGTATATCTGTTCCCCGGCATTACTTCTTTAACAGAAAATTGGTTACTAGAGATTAATAACATGGAAAAAAATAGAGATAGGTTCCTTTACCCCCCAAAAAGAAGAGCAGGTCCACATGTTTTAAAATGTTGAGCTTTTTATTGAAAATGAACAGTAGTGCACACATGAAATGAAACAACCAGGTCTGGTAAGCCTTCCGCAAGCAAACCAAACCATTTTCAACCTTCTAGAAGCCACCTGAAGGCTTCTTCCCAATTATGTCCAGGGATGACTTGTTCTTTCACCAGCCTCTGCTTTCTTACAATTTCCATTTTGGTGGCCACACTTGCAGATCTATTTCAGATCTATTTCAGATCTATGCTTTTTGACATGCTGGGGGGAGTTGGGGAGGCAAATCTCCTCTCCCCTTTTCTCTCCATTTTGCTGTTTGTGCACACTCAGTAAGAGATTCTGGAGACACTTGCTGCACAACTTGCCTAGAGTAGGCAGGCACACACAGCTATGGTGGAATGCCATTCTTTCCCTGATCAAGCTTTACGTTTTTTTGTTTTTTTTTTACTGGAGATACACTGCTGCAACATGACCCAGAAAATCTCTGTTCCTTCAGCCCTGCTTCACCATTGTCTGAGTGCTGGTGCAGCTAAAATAACTTCTAGGTAGACAGCGGAAAAGTGAGGCCTTTTTTTTAAAAGTTTAAAAACTCTTTGTGAAAAAGAGCTTCTCTGTCAACAGAGGTATGGCTGTACTGGATACTGGTTGGAAAACTGGAGTGAGGGGGAAGAAACAGAGCAGCAGATAAGAAGCTACTACTTCTTCATAAATTGTCTGTTCTTTGCCAGCCCATCTGGGCTCCTCTGGGAGGATAAATGCATGGGTATCCTGTGAGAAAAGCTCACTGCCTTTCTCCAAGAAACATTTCATGTTCCTGATTATGCCTGATACACCAGATTAATAGGGAAGTGAAAAACTGCTTGGATCTAGACAGCCGAGAGGGATAGAGCTGGAAAAGGTATAGAACCGCCATTCATGCAAATCATTCGGGGGGGGGAATGATCCAATAAGGGACAGGCATGCTCAGTCCACACTGAAATCAGTGTGAGCTTTAGCACTTGCCTGTGAGATTGGCTCTTAGTGAATTAGAAACCATATAATATAAGGACATGAAGATACCTTAGACCAGTGGTTCTCAACCTGTGGGTCCCCAGATGTTTGTGGACTTCAGCTCCCAGAAGCCCCAGCCACTATGGTCAATGCTCAGGGCTTCTGGGAGCTGAAGTCCAAAAACATCTGGGGACCCACAGGTTGAGAACCACTGCCTTAGACTGAGGCTCGTGTTAGCTTAGGATTGTCCTTCGGAATGTCAGATTCTCCAAGATGTCAGGGAGTGGCTTTTCCCCAAATTTGTTGTATAAGACAAATCCTTTGAACTGGACATGATGCTAAAACTGGAACCTCTTGCATACAAAGTTGCTAAGCCAGGGACAGCTGGAAACATCTGCATCTAGGGTGTTGTAAATACAATAGTTACAGGAGCTATCCAAGGTGCTGAAAGTTTTTCAGGGATAGGGCAACAACAAAAAGTCAGAGCAGCTTCCCCTTCCCCTGCTTTTAAAGTGCAAGCGGAAGCCCTGGCAGACTTGATCACAGATCTCTCCCGTTACTTCTCCTTTGGCTCTCAAGTCAAGAGAGCTAAGCATACTGAACGCCAAAAACTTCCAGCACATCTTTTCACCTCTAGGTCAGCCTTTCCCGTAGCTTGGCCCTTCTACATTCTTGGACTACAACTCCCATCCTGCCAGGCTGGTTGGGGATGAGGAGGCTGTAGTACAACACATTTGAAGGGCATGAGTTTGGAGAAAGGCTGATGTCTTCAAAATCTATGGCTTTTGGTTTAAGATACAGTGTTACCAGTTGGCAATTTGGGGAGGAAATCTTCATCCCAATGAATTAAGGGACAGAAATTGGGGGCATCTCTCCTTCAGTGAGTGGAGTGATTCACCTGAGATCATCCAGCAAGTTTTCTGGATCAGTGAGCATCTGAACCTGGATCACTCTAGTCCCAGTCCAGTGTTGTAACTAGGTCAAACTAAACTGGAGTCAAAACTGGGAGGTTCCTATATGAAATGCATGTGCATTGAGTTTCAGGCTCTCGCCCACCAAATTTCTCATAATGGGGTTCTGATTTCTTTCTTGCCAACCCTGAGGCACCCGTGCATCTTATTCACACCGCGGTGAAGCCAAGTGCCAAGAGACACACCTGCTGGGAAGAAGTTGGGTACCACATCCGCCTCCTGCCCGGGCACCCTCCCACTTTGCTGACTGAGCCAACAGGGAATTTGCACTCTAAATGGAGCAGCTGTTGCCAGACAGGATAGCTGGAACCCATTCCTGGCTTAGGGTAAGAGGTTTGCCACAATGCCAGCTACTGAAATGCTTTTTCTCTCTCTCTTTTGGAAGTTCCTTTCACATCCCATCCTGGGTGCTCCCTGTTCTTTGAGCTGGAGGATGCCGGTGTCATCCTCCAGCTCAAAGTTGCCACCTGTTACTTTTAAAACAGAAAGCAGGGGGAGCAGAAGATGGCCCTAGCGGATGCTCTCACATCTCCATGTGCTTGGGGTTCAGTCGTCTCCTTTGCACGGAAAAGGAATCAGCTAATCCAAGCTACCGTAGGCATCGTCCGGCCCCTTTCAATAACCATCACTTGTGTGACAAGGAGCCAGTACGGTGTAGCGGTTAGAGCCTTGGATTAGGAACTAAGAAGACTGGCATTTAAGTTCCCATTTGGCCCTGGCTAACCTTGGCCATTCACTTTCTCTCACTTCAATCTACCTGACAGGGCTGTCATAAGGATAGAAACAATTGCCTATTGTTTTCTTCCATATTACAAATGGGAGGGGAAAAATTGAGAGAATATCTTGATTTAAAGCTACCTGGTGCATCCACAGCAGAGGCAGTCAGTGAGAGGAACTAACAAATTAAAATCAACGAAGTTATGAATTAAGCTGGAAACCTGTCAACAAAGAGGACCAGCGCAATTTATTTTTTGACAAAAGTCATTCACTTAGGTTGAAATTCCACCAGTAACATGACTCTTAGGAATTCAGTTATTAATTATGCCACTTGTTAATTAAACAAACCCACAGAGCTAGAGAGCCAACAAATCTAACATTATGCAGTTGGTTCTCTATTCAAAGCCTAGCTCCCTTGGATTGTCACAAACTTTTTCTCACTCAAGTTTGAGGAATTTTAAGTTTTGGTAAGGAACTGTCCTTGTTAACTGCTGTCAAGCCAACTTTGACTCATGGTGACCCCATGGATGAAAAGGTCTTCAGCTCACCCTGTCATCAACTGCCCTGCTCTGGGCTGTGGCTTCCTTGACTGCTTGACTGAGTTCATCCAACCGATAGGCAGCCTTCCTCTTTTCCTGCTCCTTTCCACCTTACCAAGCATTCTTGTAAAGAGTAGCAAAGGCTGTTCGGAAGAACAGGAGAGGTCTTCTTGCCTCTGGTGGCCCTCTTGTGTTTTGCACTGCACACAATACAGGGGTTCCTCATTGGCTTCGCGAAACTGAACTGTGCAGCTCTTAACCTGGAACTTTTGTGGGGACCTACCTGGGAATGGGTAAGCTAAAGAAATGGGGAGAATTGACAGAAGGAGGGAGAAGTGGTAAAGCAAGAAATTGTGTGTGGGGTGGGTGTGACATGGGGTTTTCAAAGTCCACGCAGCTCACTCCTTCTCTCCAACGGGTCGAAACAGGGAGGGGAGGCTTAACATACTAGACGGGATGGTTAACCTCCCATCCAAACCCCAGTTGAAAGTCCTCCCGCCATTTAAACGGAAACGCAAGCAAAGCAAGGGGAGCTGAGAGCGAAGGGACCGAACCTGCCTGCCCCTCTCTACGGAGAACTTTCCCATCTCTGCCGACGAACCCCCAACCCGGGACGTCCCGCTTTGAAGCTGAACCTGAGGAGAAGGAGCCTCCGCCAGATACCCCTGTCTCGGCTGCCCGCTGGAGGACCTGTTTCCAGCCGCCACGTGTGCTGCCGGACACGCGTATCCTCGCATTCCCGTCGCGTGTGAATCGGCCGCGGGGAGCCTCTTCGGGGGGGGAGGGTGTTCAGGACTTGTCCCCAAGAGCCCGGTCTCCCCCTGCCCGGCCTCCCCGCCTCCCCGCCCGCTGCTCACCTGCCACCGGTGCCGCTGGCTCGCTCGGCCGCCCGTCGAGGCGCCGTCGCTTCGGGCGCCCTACATGCCCCCCTGCGGCTCAGCCAGGCCCAGGCGGCCAGCAGCGCCAGGGAGGTGGCCAGGCCGGTGCCCGCCGAAGCCGCCCGACGGCTCCGCGCCGAGCCCCGCGCCGCCGTCCGGGCGTGCAGCTCATCGCCGATCGCCTTGAGGCGCGCCGCCGTCAGCTGCGCCCCGGAGACCGGCGCCCGGCCCGGGCTCTCCTCGCTGCCGCCGCCGCCGCCGCCGCCGCCGCCGAGGCCGATCCCGCTGCAGAAGCACGCGGCCGGGGGCGGCCGGGCAGAGAGCAGGGGCACATGGCAAGGCCCGCCGCCGCCGCCGCCGCCGCTCCCGCAACTGCCTCCGCCGCCGCCGCCGCCGCCGCCGCCGCCGCCGCCGGGCAGCCCGGAGCCCCGCGCCAGCCTCCAGATACGCCGCGGCTGCTGCTGCTGCGGCGGCGGCAAGTGCGGGCCCTGCTCCGCGCGAGCTGCGCCTCCGCCCGCCGCGGCTGCCCGTCTGGCGCGAAGCGTGCCGCGCTCGCGGGTCACATGCTGGCTGAGATCATCCTCCCCGACGGGGCGGCCGCAAGACGGCGGCGGCGGCGGCGGCGGCGGGGAGGGCGGGCGAGCCTTAACTCTTTCGCGCCAGCCCCTGCGCTCCGCCCGCCCTCCCTCCGGCCCCCTCCCTGGACGTTTCCCTCCCGTAGCCACCCTCCAGGGCCTGCCTTCCTTTTTTCCGGCGCCTTCCCTCCCTCCCTCCACTTTCTCTTTTCCTTCCTAGCCAACTTTCCCCATCCTTCCAACCTCTTGGCTTTCTTGCCTGCCTGCCTGCCTGCCTGCCTCTTTACTTTTCCTTCCTTCCCCTTTCCTTCCTCCCTTCCTTCCCTCCCTGTCGACCTTCTGCCTCCCTCCCTCCTCTGTCCCCTTTCTCTTTCTCTTCCTAGCCAACTTTTCCCAAACTTCCAACCTCTTTGCTTTCCTGCCTGCCTGCCTGCCTGCCTTCCTCTTTCCTTACCTTTCCTTGCCTTTCCTCCCTCTCTGTCGACCTTCAGCTTTCCTCCCTCCCTCCTCTGTCCACTTTCTCTTTTCCTTCCCAGCCAACTTTCCCCATCCTTCCCACCTCTTTGCTTTCTTGCCTGCCTGCCTCTTTACTTTTCCTTCCTTTCACTTTCCTTCCTCCCTTCCTTCCCTCCCTCCCTGTGGACCTTCTGCTTCCCTCCCTCCCTCCCTTCTCTTTCCTGCCTCCCTTCCACTTCCCTCTCTCTACCTTTTTCACCTGTTTTGCCTCTTGCCTTTTCTTCTCCTCCCTCCCCACTCCCTTGCTGGTCTTACCTGTCCACCCTTCCTCCTCCTTTCTTTTCATTCGTTCATTTCTCTGCCTTCTCTCCTTTCCACCCCATGTCTCTCTCTCTCTCTCCACGCCTTCCTAGTCACATTTTCTGATGTTTTCCTTCACCCCCATGGTACTCCTTCCAGGTAGCTACCCTTGAAAACAAGTCTCTGCCCATGTTGGGCTTGCACTGGCTCTTTTCAAGAAGCCTCTTGCAGAACCTTAAGCGTGTGCACACAGAGCCCCCAAATAGGACCTGAAAGAAGAAAAAAATGGCTGGGTGGAGCTCTCCAACAAGTTCAGGAAGCCAGCCAGCAGTGTCCCTTCCAGCATGCTCTATTCCATTCTACCAACATCTTTCCACTCTGCCCCCCAGCCCAAGAAGAAGCCCTTCCCCTGTGCCCACTGACCAACCAGTTGTTATGGGTGTCTCCTTCTTTAGATCCCCCCAGGGTTTGGTTTTGGTACTGCCTAGCAAAATAGGCAGAGGTTTGGTGTTGGACCTTGGAGGCCAGTATTTGAATCTCTGCTTGACCATGAAAACCCACTGGATGACTTTGGGCAAGTCACACCCTCTCAGCTTCAGAGGAAGGCAAAGGCAACTCCCCTCTGAACAAATCTTGTCAAGAAAACTCTGTGATAGAGTTGCCGTAAGTCAGACATGACTTCAAGGCACATGACAACAACAAATTCCACATCTTCCAACATTCTCATTCTGTTTAGGGGATGAGCCATGGATCAGTGGCAGAGCGTATGCTTTGCATATAGAACGGGGTGGGCAGCTATGGAAGGCATCCCTTTAAGTTATTAAAAAACAGGATATGTTTGACCCTTTAATTTCAAATCCTCCAATATCTATTTAATACTCTAAGACTGTGCATTTGCTGTGTGATTACATCTCCAAACAGGTGTATATAATGATGGTTTTGCCCAGTTAGCGATTTGACAAATGAATGTTAATGTTCCCATAATTGCTGTGGATGGTCCCCTGTATGGACAAATCACCAGTGGAATGAAATGAGGATTTGGCAAGGTATTTGTGGGAGGAAAGAAGGGATTTGCCAACTTAAATGCACATATAGAGATAAGAGAAAGTGTGTCTTTCTGCCTTGCAGGAAAAAAATAATGGCTGGCATCCAGTTAGGATGCATTGTGGATTATGGTTGTTCACCATATATTGCACATTGTGCACCGCACAACGGCACCTCGTGATTTCTGCATGTTGCACAATGTTGCTATTCTCTGCAGGGCATGTATAGTGCTGAGTGGGGCTCAGATGGTGCTGGCACAGTGTATCCCCAAGTGAAGATATTTATGCTATGAGGATGCCGGACTGCAGCCAGGCATGAAAATCTTAGCACACACAGCCAAATACGTAAGAAAACAGTTATCCTCTTTGTCTGGCAGAGATTTTCAGCAGACGCATAGGAGTCAAAAATTTCAGCCTTGAGACTTTTGCCCCAGTGCAAAGACTAACCCTAGAGCAGCACTTCTTAACCTTTTCTTTACTACCGACCCCCTTTAAATATCCTTTGATGTCACGGACTACCAAGACTTTAACTGAAGATTTAAAACCCTAAAGTGCATCAAACATTTATTTAAGGTTGCTCATCAAGGGTCTTTGAATTTGGAGCCACTCAACGCCATTCACTTGTGTGTTCTCGTTGTGTGTAGAAGTAGCAAGTGCTGGGCATATTCTTTACTATCAAACAGTTATTTTCATAACTTTTGAACAGTTTGAGATATTGTAATGAAACTTTGTACCAACGTCTATCACTGGCAAAAGACTCCAGTTCACAGGAAAATTAAGAACAATAACAGGTAAAAAGTCATAACGGCCATTTCCGCACTAGACTGTTACAGCGCTATGATTCCACTTTCAACAACCCATGGAATCCTGGCCCCTCCCAGGATTCCACAGGATGTTGAAAGTGGAATCATAGCGCTGTAACAGTCTAGTGCGGAAATGGCCAACGTTACAACACAATGAAACAAATTATAAAATAAAACACAATTTTAATTTATATAATTTCCATTATAGGAAAATCAATAAAAACCATAGTCTTCCGCAGAAAAATGTCAATTACGTCAGATAAATGAAGCAACATAAACGCATAAATAACAAAACACAAGTGAGAAAGAAGAGATGAAATGAGAACAAGGCACGAGAAATAAACTGCTACCCCATTCGCCCTCGGAAGGCCGGAACGGCAGCCTCAGTTCCTGCCCGAGCATTTATTGGCATCGGACCTCCGAGCCGGAAGCAGCTGGTTTAAGTCGGAGGTTTCAGCTGTGCTTAATTGGGGCTCGGTTGGCTGGCCGGCCATGGGCGACGGGGCGGCGGAGCTGGAAGTTTTCCGCCGGCGGTGGCGTGCCGAGCTGGCCGAGGGAGGCCCGAGGAGGCGGAGCGGCCCGAGGGGCAGCGGAGGGCGGAAAAGGCCGCGGGAGGTGGAGGGCGAGGCGCCGCAGCCTGTGCGAGGCTGGGGCGGCTGCGGGGGCATCGCAGAATGGGACCCAGGAGAGGAGAGGGAGCCGCTGGAGGCTCGGAGGCGTCTCCACAGCCTCTCCGCACCGGCCCCGGAGCTCAGGCCTGCCTCCAGCGCCGAGGCTCCTGGAGGAGGAGAAGGAGGAGGAGGAAAAAAGGAGGACCTTCTGGGACAGCTCATCCAGGACTTGGTAGGGAAGAAGGGAACTTTTCCCCGCCGTCAGCTTGTTTTCTCTGTCGCCCTTAGGAAACCGCCTTCATGATCAGAAGTTAGAGCAGAGGTTCTCAACCTTCGGCTGTTGTGCACTTCGGCTCCCAGGTACCTTTTCCAGCATGTTCGGTGATGACAGATTCTGGGAGCTGAAGTCCAAAACATGTGTCGCACCAAAGATTGAGAACCACTGGCTTGGAGCATCTGCTTTGCATGCCAGGTTCAATTCCTGACGTCTAAATGAGGACTAGGAAAGACTCCCTCTTTCTGAAACCGCAAGGAGTTGCTGCTGGCCAGTGTGGACCAGTAGTAGTCTCCAGCCAAGGACCCCAACCCTCCAGTTTTTTGGTTTACGGTTCCTGTCACCAACCTCCATGCTTCCTGGGGCAGATGGGCAGTTCAACACATTTGGAGTGCCCTGGAGGAGACTGTTACCAACTGTAGTGAGCTAGAGAAACCACTTATGTGACTCAATATTGGACACTTTACTAGCTTTCAGTAGTAGAGCAGATGCTTTACATGCAGAAAATGCCAGGTTTAATTCTTGGCTTTTGTAGATAGAGCTGGGAAAGCCCGGTTCCTGAAATCTTGGGAAAGTGGTACTGGTCAGTGTAGAAAATATTTAGCCAAATGGTGTAGTTTGATATGGAGCTTTATTTCCTCTGCTCTCATTGTTGTCCATCACCCCATTTCAAATGCAAGTGTAGGAACTTTGTTTGCTTTGCTGGAAGAGTGAGTGATATAAGAATTAACACATGGTAGAATATTAGGTAATCCAGAACTTTTCCCAACTTGTAGTAGTACTGGTATTTCTCACCCACAGTCTCAAATCTGCTAGCTGATTTCCTTTGCATGTGTCAACAGGGCATAACATTACATACACATATATGCATATATGTGCATCTCTAGAGTCTCCAGTTCATCCTTCCGTCTACTTCCTTCCATGTTAAAGAATTCCATTTCCACTGCTCTTGAAATTCCTTCATTGCTGGCTTTCACCAGCACTCAGAATTCCTACAGTAAGATCTTGCTTGTAATCTTATTACTGTCTGTTAAGATTTTGGGCCTACCTGTGCGTTGGAGACTCCACTGACTGTCAAATATGGCCCAAACAAAATGTTTTATAATCCCGTGTAAGTTGCCCCATTTCTGCCTATTCTGCTATGGCCAGTCATGACTCCATGCTTTTTTGACTTTTAAGCACCATTGGGCTTCATTTTGGAGGTTGTTTAATTCCCTTTTAATAGTATAAGCTGGTAACTGAACTGCATTTTAACATTTTGGTACTCAGGATTTTGAGATGCAAGTACTTGCTGTTTGGTCTTTTAAATTCCTATTGTCAAATGGATCTGGGGTAGCAAGACCTGTGAAATAAGACCTACTTTTGTGAAAGTGCTGTTTTGTGTTTTGGTGCTCATCAGTTATCCGAACACCTTTTTTTCTAAACTTTTTGCACAAAATGTGTGCCGTTGTAAGTATTTAGTATACAGAGCATTCCCATCAAGGTTAGTGATGGTGAAGGAGATGCCAGTTCTTAAACTTTTCCAGGTTTGTGCCAGATAAGGTTGAAGATGTGTGGAGCTGCAGCCTCCCCGCCCATTTTGTACTTGTTTCAAATCAATGTTGAGGATGTCAGGATAAAGAGGGCTCCTTTTTCCATATGTGATGGACTTGTAAGGAGGTGAAAAGTTATTGGTCTAAGATTTACATGTTAATTCAAAAAAATTTAAAAGTGGATTTTGTAATTTCACCAGAAATGTTTTCGCTGGTTATTAATGGATAAAGAATTGGAGAGTAAATATGGACTACTACCTTGCTATGTGATAACAGCTGCAAGAATGCTATTTGCTCAAACCTGGAAATGGATTGAAGCACCAACAATGGAAGAATGAATTGTTAAAGGTTGCTGTCCCAAACTTTTTTCAACTTGGAGGAGCACTTGAAATAGTTGGGTGCCAGAGGACCTCTGCTCAAAAAATTTATGTCCACAGCTAAAAAAAAGAGTGTTTTTTAAAATCACAATATCTTGCAGCACCTTTACCAATTTTTTGTGAAAGCCCAGAGTTCCGGGGAGCCGGGTTGAAAAGCCCTGTTCTAGAGTGCACCTAGCAGCATATATGAGGCCAGATGCCACTTCACAAAGATCGTTAAAAAACCCTTTTGCAGTATTTTGGTCTTGGTTTGTGTCTAAAAATGTGTAATTTATGTGACAGAAGAGGCCTGCTTGTGCTTAATTACACTTTTCTTTCAGTCTTTTAATTTTTTTTAAAGAGAAGAAGGCCACAGATTAAATTTCAGAAGGCAGGAAATTAAACCATTTGCTGAGCTAGAGCTCCATTAGCATAGTGCTGTGTAAATGTGTCTCCTAGCTGTGGGCATCCATGTTTGTGTTTTGGATTCTGTCCATTGAATAAATGTCCAAGAAAAACTGGAGCTGTTTTAGCAAGAGGGTTTGGGCTTTTTTTTTTTTTGCTTGTACTTTGCAAGCCTTTACCTGATATGTTATTTAGGGCTTGAATTGTATATAGCCGTAAACATATCACTGTGAGTTTCATATTTGGGGTAAATGCATTGAAATGAATGGGCTTGTTAGCCAACACTTGTGAATGTTCTATTGATTTCAGTGAGTCTACTATGTTTGGGATTAAAATTGGATTTAGCCCCTTAAATTTGGAGAAAGAGATTGTTTCATTTATTGCCTTGTCTGAGACAGGATAGAGACAGGCGACTTGAAGGCACACGCACACACATACACACACAAGGCTGCAGGAAAAGAAGGTAGATTGACTCAATCAAGGAAGCCACAGCTGTGAGTTTGCAAGACCTGAACAGGCCTGTTGATACCCTGTTTATCAGCTTGAAGGTCTTTCTTTCGTAGGGTTCCCACAAGTGGAAGTTGACTTGATGGCGGTGAAGAACACCTGACCCAAAATTAAACCACGTGCTACGTATATGAAAGGGGAAAGATATGTGCACAGGCAGACATTAGTTCCTTTACCACATCTACTTCAGCCTTAAGATATGAAGCAAAAGAAAGCCTAGGGAGCAAGGGAAAAAATTACTCAAGTAATCTCCATCCTGCCCCAGATAAGACAAACACAGTAAAATAGACTTGCTAGCTTAACATGTATGGACAACAGAGAAGTTTGACTTGATGCCTAAATTGCGGGCCTGGCACTAATTGCTGCTAATCCTAGTTTCCGATTTTGCTTGAAAAGGGAAACCATGAGTGGGATTGTTAGTGATATATGTACCTGTAAGTGTGATTTAGAGCCAGCATGGTTTAGTGGTTTGAGTGTTGGACTGTGACTCTGGAGACCAGGGTTTGATTTTCTGCTCAGCCATGGAAACTCACTGGGTGACCTTGAGTGTGTTACATACTCTCAGCCCCCAAAAGCCCCAGGATAGGTTTATTTTAGGATTGCCATATGTCGGAAATGACTTGAACATACACAACAAAAAGTGTGATTTACCCATGCCTATATCCCTTTCTAGATGTGGTGCAAGGGGCTATCCTCTAGCCCTTTGCACTCCATCCATCCCCTCTCTGAGCTTGAAAAATTATTCTTGTAGAATCTCCCAGCCATCAAAGGCATTGACTGGAAGATTCTAGGAATGGTAGTTAAAAAATAACTTTTCAAAGCTCTGAGTCTGGTACTGTGTTCTTTTACTGTTAACAGAATGAATACCGTGGGATGAGGGTTATCTTATGAAAAAACAGCTAATATTCTGACTTGCATTTACTCTGTCTTGGTTCTGTTGGTAGTTGGGGTGCAAAATAAAATAAAATAAATAAAATACCATGTTGTTAACACCTCTTTCTTCTCCTTCCCATCACTTCTTTTCAGAATGAAATAAATGAAGTCCCCTTCTTTGATGTCCAGCTGCCATATGAACTGGCATTAAAAATATTTCAGTTCCTAGGCCGGACAGAGCTGGGGAGGTGTGCTCAGGTAAGTTCTCACCTGGTTTGTTGGTTGCCTTCTGCTCTTTTTCTAAGTGAATGAGGTGAAAGTAAATTCCATTGGAGTCAACAGGTCTTAACTTCCCACTAACTGTATTTGGTATCATGATGTGTGAAATTATCATCTTCTGCTATAGTAGCAAAATTACCAGATTCTGATGCAAAGTGTGAGAGTGTTGTACCCTTTGAAACAGAGAAGAGCTGGGAGATCAGCCCTGTCTCCTTTCTTTTTTAATTTAATGTTAATTTTTTGGAAGTGTTTTATTATGTTGGCTTCCTGACTTAGGGCAAATGTGTGCATCTGAAATGGTTCTCTAAAGCGGTTTCCAGCTGAGAGACGTGGATAGTTCTAGGGCTTTAGAAGGCTTTTGGGGAGAGAAGAATAGGTAAAGCTTTTAGTCCCCTTCTAAAACGATCAAGTAAAAAGCAAAACTACAAAAAAATGAAAATGGCTTTCATTTTGCTCATGAAGCTTTTGATTTCTTTTCTTTCCTTTTTGAATGATGGAAGACTGCTTCTGTTAAATGGAATATCCCATTGTCTTTTCACTGCTATTGTTGTAAGTGTTTTTTTTTTAATGTTATTTGAATGATAGCAGAGCACTTTGGGAGTTAATGAAATTGCACTGGTTAGTGGGACAGGCATCATGAGTGATGTGAATGCCATGAGAGAAAATCTATTTCTTTTTGTGACTTCCTACCAAATTGGTAACTGACAGAAAAATAGCTTGACTGTGGAATTGGATAGCATGGGATTGCTGCACAAAACTGAAGTATGACTATACCATGACTGCCTACTGGCTCCTGCTCCCATGTTTTTTCCTTGTTGCCCTATATTTTTGTTTGCTTGTTCTGTTTTCATGAAAAGGCCAATCTCTGCTCTGTAAGATAAGGTGTGATCATATGTTCTTGGAACACCGGTCAGGCCAATTTAGAAACTGCTTGGGACTATGCATCTCCACATGTGGTTTCTTAATTAATGGTATTTAGAAATTTTGTATAGAGGCATTTAATATGTAGCTGAAGGTAACAAAATTCCCAAGATTGGTGGTCAGGGGAAAGGGGGGGGGAGGAGGAGGAGGAGGAGAAGGCGAGGAAAAGGAATATCATGCAGATAAGAAATGAAGTTCAGCAAACAAAATGGTGCATCTTCTAATAAACATTGGCATGGTTTGGTTTATGGAGCTGGAAATGAGTGTCAGAGCTGAATGATCCACCTTCAACATGTGTACCTGCTGCTTTGTTTGTGGTCTGTATTAAGCTTGGTGTCTTCATTACATCTGAACCAGGGAACCTGAGCTTAATGGCAGTTAACAAGCTAGGATAGTGAATCAGAATCATATAGAGGAGGAGAGGATGGAGGTAGTGCTGGAGCTCAGCTGTAATAAACAGTATGTATGTTTTATAGTGTAGTGATAGAACCACTATTCAAAGTGGGTTCCACAGGGCATAAAGGACTGCTAGTCTTTTCATGGGATATAATTTTGTCAATAATCCTTTATGTAATGTTTGATTCCAGGTCAGGCTGTACAAAAGATGGTGATCTGGTGAAATTTCTGACTTTCTATGAGATGTTGCTAATACTTACAATGTTTGGAAGAGTATAAGAATCGTTGATCTTTCTTTTTCCTGATGCCCAAAGAATGGGAGACTCTATCAAACAGATCAGGCATCGGTGGCAAAGAAATGACTGATTGGATGATTATACAGCAAATTATTTTATTAATAAATAAATTTGGCATACCCAAGGGCTGGAAACTTGTGGATATTTATGTAGAAGTACGCTCTGTTGAACTCTGTGTCTTGCTTCTGATAAACCTGTATAGAATCAGCCTGGAAACCTGTGAAAATTACAAATGCTGCTTTGGGCCCCATTGTGTAATCCTTCTGAAGTCTTTTGAGTCTAGAGGGATGTCTCCATGGTATTGTATTGTGAGTTCAGAGAGGAGAGCAAGTGGCTTGGGGAGGAAGGATTAACAAAAGATTGTATGGATCACAGTAGAGAAACAGTCCATGGTGGGCAATTGTGACCGCTATGTTTTTTCCCCCAATTACACCTAGCTGCCATAATCTTTGGAGAGAGATTATGGAAATTGCTGTCAAAAAACAAAACAAAACAAGAGGGCCACAATTGTGTCCTGTCCCTTGCATTAATCAGATCTGGAATCTGTCTGGAAGAAGGTGTATGTGTATGACTCTGCTGATGGTCTTCTGTTAGTGAGATCATATGATATTACAATCGCCAGGACCTCCTTTGTGACAAAGCAAAGATGTAGTGATACCTCGGATGAGGAGCAAAAATGAGGGGTAGTTCACAAATAATGGAAAAGGGACAAAGAGCAAAATAAGTCCCCTTCTTTCTCTCCAAGAGGCTTAACCTTGGGATGTGCTGCTGTTAATTTTGTGTGGCAACTTGGAAAAAATAATGCTTGGTACTGATCCCCCTCCCGAGCATGCAATTAAGTGGCTTGTTTAGGCTTTCAGCAACTGGGCAACAGTACCAATAACACCATGGTCGAGAACCCCCTTTTGTGAGGGAGGGGCTGGGCAGCCAGTGGAGAATCTCTTTAAACTTTTGGCATTCACTTGCTCACCTGTACCCTTAGTGCAAGCACAGCTAGTAAATTTGAGCTTGTGCCAAATACTGTTTTGTGTGCGCGTATGTTAAATGGAGCCTCTCACAGTGGTGCTGTAAAGTGGAATGCTTGAGATGCTTTTTTATTAGAAATTTTTTGCAGCTGCGCCTCGCTCGGCAAGGCTTTTACTCAGCTTGGCCGTGCCAGTTTGTGGTGCATTAACGGAGCGTCTCAGCTTACCAAGCCCCTCCTTGGAAAAGTCAGGTTTATAGGCTGGCAGGGCTAGAATTAACCTGATTAAAATCACAGTGGATTAAAAAAAATCTCATTAATGTTGAAAAAACATCTTGAAAGCCTTTTATTTAGAGGAGATTGCTTTCTAAAGCAGCTTTCAACCACTTCATACTATGCAGATGTGTTGGATTACAGCTCCCATCATCCTAGCCAGTATGGGATTACTGTATTGACTGAAGATGATAGGACACATCGGAGGGGGGAGGGTATGAGGCTGAAGAAGATATTCTAAAACACCACTTTAATTTAAATTTGGCAATGGTTCTGTGAATTCTCATTACATTGGCAATTTTTGGCTTTTTCTCCCTTTTTCTGCTCCTCACCCCCTGCCCCCACCCTATACACCATCCTCCATTTGTAGGTTTGCAAAGTTAGCATCGCTTTGTTGTGTTTACTTCTCCCTTTGGTGTCTGTGAAAACTTACTCCAGCTAAAACTGAAATGGAGAGGTTTCCCTTTGGTGCCCTGAATATTAACTCCTGTAGAGCCTGAAGTGCTGTCATTCTGGCTTGGAATTGATAATGGTGGATGATGGATGTTGCCATTATTGGCTCAAAGTATGAGAATTTCTGGGTTTGCTCAGTAGGTTGGGATTTGCAGCAAAGGAACCTGGCTAGTAGTATAGAGAGTAACTTCCTGTAATACTCTTAATATTTTGGAGTGTCTGGGATATGTTGAGACAGGTGTACCAGCTACAGCCACAATAAAAAGTATATGTCTTTCAAGGAAAGAAAAACTGTCAGATTTTTTTTATTCTCAATAAACTTCATAGCATAAATGCCACTTCTGGTACTATCATTACCATATACTTTCTGTAATCTTTCCATCCTAGTTCCCCACTGTTCCTGTAAGAGATGGTATATATGTCCAAACCCCATATTTATTTATCTTCTTTTAGGTGAGTAAGGCCTGGAAAGCACTTGCAGAAGACAAAGTTCTTTGGTTCCGGCTGTGTCAACAGGAAGGTTACCTGCCTGACAGTCAAATTTCTGATTTTCCCTGTTGGAAGGGAACTCTCCGAGAATGCCGGGAGAAAGAGCAGGATTTAAGAACTAACTGGAAGGTAATGATGTATGATTCTCTTTCTAGTACCTCTTGTGTTTTGATGAACGTCTGAACTTCTGGAGTCTGTAGAGTTTTCTTGGAAGTCACTGTGTGGTGTTTGACAACATTTTGCATTTTGATGAGCAGTCTCCAGTCCTGACACATCTTATCTTGTAGCTTCCTGCAACATTTTTGTGAGCATGGTCAAAGCACTGAGCATTGTACTTTTCTTATGATGGGGCTGGGAAACTTGTGGCTCTCCAGTAGTTGTTGTGCTGCAGTTCCCATCAGCCTCAGCAGCCTGACTGTTGGTGAGCATGGGAGATCCCTTCCTAACAGGTGTTCGGATGATTGTTGTTTAGTGTGGGTTTCCTGGGAGCATTTTGCAGGTCATGGTTGGAAACAGGATGGTAAACTAGAGGGTCTGATCCAGATAGCCTGCTCCTGTGGAGGAGAGAACACAGTGCAATCAAGCTTATAACCCAGTATCATGAAAGAGCAGAGATTGGTGTATGGAAATTTGAACTGCTCTTCTGGATGCCTAGACTCAACTAGTAGCAGCCACTGGCAAGAAGTAAATTGTACTTTGTTATTATTGTCAGGTCCAGTTCGGAGAGAGTTGTTTATCTTGATTGGGGTGGCAAAATGCAGCCCACACAATCCACTCTCAGCTCACTGTGACCCCCTTTTGTGGCCTTAACTCTCAATTTGTTTTGGCCTATATGAGGCAATCATGCCCCCTAGGGGCACAGCTGAGTGTTTCACTCTGTTTACATCCCCCTGCCTGTTTTAGGCTCAATCTATAAGTGGTAGGAAAAACAAAATAAAAAAAGATTTCTGGTATGTGGGGCAGTGTGGGAAGGGTTGGTGCAACCTTCAAAGGTCCTAGGGTGTTAACACAGCTTCAGACCTCTGAAAATTACACCTTGTCATAGACTTGTAGCGCTGGGAAAGACCATGAGGGCCAACCCCCCCCCCATGCAGGAATGTACAACCAAAGCACTCCTGAATGCAGCCTCTGTTTAAACACTTCCAAAGAAGGAGACTCCACCAGACTCTGAGACAGCGTATTCCATTGTTGAACTGCTCTTGCCATCGGGAGGTTCTTCCTAATGTTTAGGTGGAATCTCTCTTCCTGAAGTTTTAAGCCGTTACTCCATGTCGTTGTCTCTGGAGCAGCAGAAAACAAGCTTGCTCAATCTTCCATATGAGATCCTTTCAGATATTTAAACATGACTATCATATCATCCCTTAACCTTCTCTTCTGCAGGATAAACATACCCAGCTCCCTAAGCCTCCTTCACTCTGGATCAGCACTCCCTCATTCAATTATCTCTGGATGTTTTGGACGACAACTGTCATTAGCTTGAGCCAGCATGGCCATTCCTCAGGGATGATGGGAATTGTACTCTAAAATATCTAGAGGTTGTAGAGAAGCCTGGATCAATCCAAAGCTTTCCTGCTGATCCAATTAAATGATTCAGTTAAAACTTTGTGGCTTGCAACAGTTGCCAAAATTTCTACATTGCTGCCCAAATTTCTGTACTAGATGAAAGCAGCATTTGTTGTTTTATATTGTAGCCAAAAAGCAGAGGTTAGGGACATGAATTGCTTTCCTTTCCTGGTATCTCTGGTGTGACAGACAAGAGAACTTGCTGAACCCCAAATCATTAAAACTGAAGGTAGTTTCTTCTAGACTTTCAAAACCTTGAATCCATGGGCTGTTGCACACAGGACACAGCGGATGGCCTGTTTTTCTGCTAATTGTTTGCTTGACAAAGAGGGATTGCCACTCTAAACTCCCTCACAAGTATGGCTGTGCTACATGTTTGTGTTGCATGTACCTTAACACCATGAGTAAAAATATCTTAACCTCTAGTACAGGTGTGAGTAACTGTGGACTCTGGGTTTGAATCTGTCCCTTCTGGGGTCCCAGTCCAGCCCTCTGGAGTTCCCCAAAATGGCAGTATTCCCAGTATGGTTCTGTACTGTATACTTTGATCAGCCCTGACTCTCCACAGTTTCAGATAGGAATCTTTCCTACTCTTACTTGAGGATGTTTGGGATTGGATCTGGGGCTGTTTGCATGTACAGTGCAGTGACTTTTCCAGTGAGGAGAATGTAGAATTATGGGGGTTCCTGGGTGACTGGATGAGACCAACCATATTTCCCTGTCTTTCTCTGCAGAATCGCATTGGCACTGTGAGTCAGTTGCAGTATGATCTTGGGAAAGTTCTATGCGATGTGCATTCTTGTGATGGAGTGGTCATTGCTGGGTAAGCATGAGGTGGTTTTATTGGAGAGCTTTCTTTGTGGCCTGTACTCCTCTCCTGTCGCCCACTGTGATAGCTCAGTTGGTTGTTATGATGGTTTGTGGGCAAGACACTAGAGCTGAACTGACAATCTAATTGAGGCTGCTTTGGGGAGGGGAGCTTCTGAATTCCAATTCTGTGTTAAGCCAGTGGGCATACAGGGGGTTAGATGTTTTTGCTGCAGATCAGATGATTCTTAGATCTATCAGGCATGCAAGAATTACTTACTGTGTAAGTGTGTTATATTGCTAAGTCTCTGGGTAGCTTAATGTGAAATTAAAAAAAAAAACCAAAACAAACCCTAATAGCTAGAGAAAGAATGGGAATTGTGCAGCTTATGTGCTACATATGGCTCTAAACTGCATTTTACACCTCCAGTGTCTCCTAACCTCCCCTCCCCCGCCTTTCCCCACAAAACTTAGGTTGCTGCAGGTTTGGCTGGAAACCACAGCATCTGCAACAATCAAGCCCTGTTTTCTGCACCCCTCAATGTCCCCCAAGCAAATCCTCATTAGACCAAGCTGTTTTCAGCAAAATGTTACCATCTTCCTCCTTCCTTCATTACTTGTAAGACAGAATCAAAATCACCACCATTGCCAGCAGCAGAAGACGGCAGCATGGCAGAGCCTCCGTACTCCTTTGGTCACCCTGCTCTTCCTCTCCCCCAACTGTTACCTGTCTTGCAAAACTATGCTGCTGCTAGCGTCCACTTGTGCTTTAAAGAAGTGGTGTTTCTCTCCCCTTCCTGTGCTTTATGAGGCAGTCAGTTCTGCAAGGGAGAGGAGAAGGGTGACCAAGGGAGCAAGTGAGTTCTGTTGTTCTCTTCCTTCTGCTTCTGGCAGCAGTGGTGTTTTTGTCTCCATCTTCTGGGAAGAGGGAAGGATGAGGGCAGTGACCTGAGGCAGGAAAACAGCTTAAATAAATGAGAATTCCTTGGGGTGCAAAACAGGACTTAATTGTTCACATTTGAGATATGGCAGCCAACTTCAGCAGCAATTTTTGTTGCTAGCGCAGCCTGCCAAGGATTGGAGGGAAAGAAAATTGGCCCTCCAACTGTGCCCATCCCTGACTTAGAGGAAAGCCTGTGTCTCTCATTTCAGCTTTATGAACTGGAACCCCTACTACTTCTAGATAGAAATTGTCCCACTCAGCTAGCAAATCCTGGGTGGGGATAATAGCTGGTGTGTGTGAAGTGGGACAAGCTGGACAAGCAGATACAATTAGGTCTAGTTCATGAAGGCTAATGCTGTGATAAATCTGTCTGATTTTAAGGCTGAGTCCTATTTGCTGTAACAAATCAACATGGCTGCTCCTCTAAAAATTCAAAGTAGATGTGATAAAACTATAATGTTTTAAAAGTATTCCAAAATGCAGAATTCCTTTCTTCCTTCCTTCTGGCGAGCATAAACTTGTATGCTAATAGTGGTAGATGAAACCATTTTTTTTTAGTGCTGTTGAAAAAAATGGTAATGCTTGGATTTTAGCTGCTCTTCTAAGGAAGTGTTCCATATGATGATAGTGGCATATCTGATCAGCTCATGAGATCTGTGCTGTGCTCATGAGATCTGTGCTGAGAAACAAATTACGCGTGCAGGTCTTGATGTCCACAGCATGGTGCTAAGTCACCGTGCTTAAGAAATTGCACCCTTGTGGTAAAACACTTGGAGGATTCCCTTTTTGTACCAATTCTAGGAGAAACGTTTATGAAGGGCCATTTTGGGTTGAGTGTGGTGCTAACAACAGTAGTTCTTCAGAATTTTAAGCAGAGAGAGCGCTTTCTTGGCCCAGTGAATGACTCAGATGGCAGGAGTTGCACTTCAGACTTTCTGCCACTGAGTTATGGCTGCTTAGAGTATGCAGCTTTGAGCCTGGAGGTTCCATTTGAGTATCTTGGATAATAGCTAATGATAAATGTATCTTTCTTGGTCTATGTCTCATCTTTTTTTTTTAAGAGCCCTCTAAGCTGCCTTTGTTTGCCTGAGTCTGTCTTTATTAAACATTGTTCAAGCTGGTATTGAAGTTTTGTTTGCTCCTAAGATGAGAAATATGAAGCAAATGAAAAAATGAACTAATAAGAGATTTATTTAACAGCAGGGGAAGAAGAAATGACTGCACAGGTATGCATGAGCTCTGAGAATTCAACCAGGCTAATTTTAGACCTTGGTAATAAGAATGTAGGCCCCCGAGTGTATTACAAATATAATCTGCCTTGTTGTCTTAGTGCACCTAGACCATCTGTAATGATGAGCATGAAACGCCAACTTTACTGATAGAGATGTCTTGAAAAATAGGCTGTGATTAGTACCCAGGCCTTCTCTTTAAAAGGAGTGTTGCTGGTTGGACCTCTTCCATGCTATACTCACTCCATTTCCTGTTAAATGTATGAAGCTGCTTGTTAGACTGCTAGTCCAGCTACCCTGTGTTGCCTAGTTTGACTTGGCAGCAGCTCTCTCTCAGGTCTTGGACAAAAAGAAGTCTCTCTGGTTGCTCTGTCTATGATCATTTAAGTCAGGGATAAGAACCATGTGGCTCTCCAGATGGAGTTGGACTGAACTTCCCATCATCCCTCATCACTGGGTATGCTGACTACAGCTGATGGGATCTGCAGTTCAGTAACATCTGAAGGATCACACATTCCCCCTTGTGTTTTAAAACAGGGTGCTAAGTATGGGATTTGGGTGCAAAGTGTATGTTCTGTTACTAGCCATGAGACCTCTTCATTTTGTTTTTAATGTTATTTTTGAAGGAAACAGCGCTTTGCTAATATAATGTTTGGCAGTTCTTATCTCTTGGTTTTCTTGAGCAGATCTATGTTGAACACCCCCTTCCCAGACCAAAGAATTAGAAGGAGAAGCAGACAGAAGAAGGGGAAGAATATGTCTTTTCTCCAAGTGGCTAGAGATTAGGGGGCTAAAAGAAGGTGAAACAGATAAGCAGCTATTCTTTTCAGTCATCCAAAATGGAGTTGCTTAGGGCAGAAGACAATTTAGACTGCAAAACAGGGATGAAAGAAGAACAACTTGAGCATCCATGTGCGGATGCGTTTTTCCTTTTCACTGCCTGTATGCTAATTGTCTACAATTGCTAAGTGTCCTTGAGAATTCTCTATTTTGCAGAGGCTGCCATAGTGTTTTTCTGAGTCTGGGGAAGGTGTGTGTGTGTGGGGGGCAGCGTTGGGCTTTGTTTTGCAAGGGAGGCAGAGACACGTGACAGAGGCTCCTATCACTTTAAGCCGGGAGATGTGCTACTGTGGAAAGGCTGGTTGTATATAACATTGATTAGGGGGTGAGGTAACCACAAATATCGCAGTCTCAAATGAAAAGGAATCCAAGGTCTGACCCAGAATACAAGTATCGTAACCACAGCACAAAGTGTTATTGATATACACATGCCTGCCAGAATGAGTTCCCTGATGTCAGGCCATAAGCATGAGCCTCTTTAGAGGAGGGATGAGAGCTGCTATTCTACAGCTCAGGTTGCTGTCAATCAATTTCCTTCTGTGGTTGAATGGGAAAGAGGGTAGAATTGAAAGTGGTTGGGTTTTTTGTTTGATGAGATGAAACAATCTTATAGAGCTGTTCCCCCCTTCAATTCCACTTTAAAACAATGTGCTCCCAAAGAATATTGCCCATTGCCATTTTCTGTTGTGAATTCAGTGGAAGTAGATGCAAAATTGAAATTGCTCACTGATTGGTATTGTTTGAACTAGTCATTATTTAAACTAAAGGGTCTGTATTGTTAAGATGTTTATAACCTAGTCATTGAAAATGGTATAACTCTGATAATACCTTTTAAATACAGGCAGTATGCCAGTGGTGAGCTGGAAAGAAATTAATAAAAAGCATTCATTTTTAAAAATAATTCTATGGAAGGGCAACTTAAAATCTAATTTTAAAATAATGAACAAAAAATAAAAGAAGAAAAAAGCAATAAAATCTATCTAGTCTCCCTCCATCTCCCTCTTATAAAATGAAGATAAAGATTTTTTATTTTCATTTGAGCCATATTTCCAAATTTTACAGCTCTTATTTTCATGTGCTTGCAGTGTTACCAAACAAAACACAAAAAACACCAACTGTGATTCTCACAACAGCAATGGTTATAAAAAAACATTTCCTTATTTACTAGGTATTATCTTGTCATATTTTGAAAGTAATAGCAAATAGATCCCCTTAAAAAGACTAAATAACATGAATATTAAAATGTTCAAAGCACAGATGTTGATTCCACCCCCACCTCAAACCAGAAAAATTCAGGGAAAAAAGTTTTTCCCTTTTTTCCTCTCAAACTTGTTTTTCCCAGAAAGATTGAGGAGAAAATGGAAAATTGAAAAACAAATGGATTGTAGAATACTTTTTTTCAGAATGATGAATAAAATGTTTAAGGCAAGATGTAAATATACTCCTCTATAATTATTTCTAAAAAAATACATAGCAAGAAGACTTTTTGGTAAGACTGTGTGCAGTATCTTGGGTAATTGTAGCCCTGGTCTTGATTCCTTTTTCTCATGTTTTCTCATGGAATGAGTGTTTTATGACTGCTTGACATTATGGAGAATTAGAGGGACAAAGATATTTTCTGTTTTACTGATGTTGATGGTTCTTCTGGTTTTATTATTATTATTTTTTGCTGGCTTTTAATAAATTGGCTGATCAACCTTTCACTCCATTTGTAACAAAAGTAGTTTTGCTTTTTTAAAAATTCAGTTTGTAAACACTGTCTGAATAAAGTGTACTTTTAAAATACTAAGCATGATAAGTTTATTCCAAATAAATAATATTTCATACATTTTATGTTCTTAAAGTGATGCAGTAACTTTCTGCTGGTAAATGATATTAATACCACATTTTTTCAATTTTTACAAAAATGTTATTTCCACTGCTTGTTTTCCTGCACTGAACAATTGCTATCTTCTTTCTTTGGCTCTTTCAGAGTTTTGCAAATCTGTGTGTAATGTGGAATTAATGGCACTTATGTAGGTGTTGACTTACCAAGGTTGTATTGATTCAGTAGGCCTACTCGATTTGTGACTAACAAGCGGATTTAGGTTCCTTAGGTCAAATCCTGATAGAATTTGATTTCAAGACCCCACATCTGTGCCCCTAGATCATTTTGTATCTTGTCAGCCTCTTTCCAGAGTGTGTAAGTCTGCAAATTCAAGAGATGCACAGAAGACAGAAATTTTGTTAGGTTTTGAATTTAGCTGTAAAGTGTCTAATCTCTTGTGCATTTTCTCTGTTAGCCAAGGAACAACTAGTCCAGCGTGTTCCTGGCCTTCCAGCAGTAAAATATGTTTGCAAAAGTTTAGCTATTTGCCAGCATTGATGCTGTGGATTGAAGGAGCAAATTGATGGCTTATTTTTGTGTGTTTGTCAGCTTACGTGCGTTAACTTGCAGTTGTACTTTGCACAAGTGCTAATTAGACAGCCATCAACGCTGGGGTCCAAAGGCTTACTAACAATGCAGCAGAGATAACTGAGTCTTTAATTGGTTGAGTAATTGTCATTAGGCAATGATAAGGACATCTGGGGCTCTGGAGAGGGATTGATTTTGGCATAGGTACTTGAGTTTTCTGCAGCTTTCCAGTGTTTTTGTTTTTGGTTATCCAGGAAGTTGCCAGCGTCCTCAGGACCACTTTGCTAACACCCAGCTTCTCATGGAGTCTGCTTGGCTGAGACACCTCTTTTGTCTTGTTTATTTCCTTCATCAGTCTGTGAAATGGGTTCAAGGTCAATGAACATGAAGCCCACGTAATCAGGCAGATCATTGCAAATGATTTATATTAGACAACAGAATCCTGTACATGTCTGAGTGAAGTAGGCTTTATTCTCAGGTAAGAGTGTGGGGGTTACCGCCCAAGCGTGTAAAAATAAACAGTTTGGGAGGTATAAGCATTCACAGATGTTTATCACATTTTTCCGATGGCCCTTTAGTTACGACCATTTATCAATGTATACTGATATTCCTATCAACTGATGGGAAGACCCAGTTAACTGATGAAAGAGCCAGTGCATAACAACATAATATAGCATAATATAGTCTTGCGATATTCCGTACAATGACAGCAGAAAAGTGGTCAAGAGTGCAGCAGGCTGGATTAAAATGTGTTGAGGTCCTATCCTGTGTCAAGTTTAGAAGCTTGATTGCTTTAACAGGAAAAGTATGTTATTCTCACAGTCGTATAAAATTTGAATTTGAAATTTAAATGATAATTTGAAATGGAAGTTGTGTTTATAATCTGGGGTCCAAATCTGCAGCAAATGTAGTGTGTGCGTAAACATGGCACTGCCTGCATGGATGGTCTGTTCTAGCTTTGGACCTTAGAAGGTTCTCTTTGGTATGTCACTTTTGTGTACCACTTTTCATTGTTGGAACAATTAATAAGTGCAGTGACACGAGCAAGGCTTTTCTGTGATGTTACCCTGTTCGTGGAACTTAACTGCTCTAAGTGCTTAGACTAATTCCCACTTTGTTTTTGTTTTGCTAGCAAGTCCTTGATTCTTCTGTTTTAATCTGTTACATTTTTTACTCTGGCTCTTTGGATTCTTTTGGCTGCTATTAGTTTGGTGCGTTGATTATCTTTGATTATCTTGCTGTTATGTTCTGGAAATTAAATTTGTGTTGCTTTTATGATGTTGTCAGCTGCTTCTGGAATGCTTGGGCCTTTAAAAGCAGGATATAACTGCCTAGACAGATAAATAAAATCAACTTGCTCAAGACTGCTTAGGGAACTAAGTGTCTGTTTTGAATGCAGTCATTTTGTGAACAGCCCTCTAGAGTCTCAGTGCCAAAGTTAATGAAGGCAAAGAAAAAAGTTGGGCTAAATTAGGAATGGGCAACTTATGGGCCTCCACAGTTGAGCTGCATCTCCCTTGGCCCTAGCCATCATGGCCAATGGTGAGGGTTGATAGGAGTTGCCATGCAGTACAGGAAAAGGGACAGTAGGGAGGGCACAGCCTGGTGAGAAGACATGGTGGCCTGGATTGGCCCATAGATTTCATACCATTGCAGTACTGTCATTGCTTCCTTGTTTTCTTCTTGATGGACATTTGGATGAGATTTCTTTCTCTTTCTTTTTCCCTTTGATGACATATCCTCCATGCCCCTTTACCATCTTCTCTCTGTCTTAAATATGTATGGATTTTTTTCTCTCTTCAGACTATTGTCATAATGTTGTAATATATATACACACACAGAAGATTTTGGCACCTTTAAAGGTGAACCAGAATAACCTTTAAAGATTAAGAGGCACACAAAAGGTTGTATAATGCAAGAGGTATACATTTGTGACATTTCTGTGCAAAGGTCAAATATATTACCTATTGTAAAAGCTGAAATGCATGTTATACAATTAGTATGGAGGCTATAGAGAACGGCACGAATGGTTAGCAGTGGTCTATCTAGTTCTGCTATACTAATGTAGTATACACATTAGGAAATTCGGAACTGAGTGCAATCAAACTTGATGTTCTATTGTGGTCTGTTCACAAGTGGGGCCTGTAACATCATGTGTGGTGTTCGCCTGCCCAGAGTTCCAACCATTCAAAACCCTTCAGTGACCCTTCCTTCCTCCAGTTGTTTTCCCCAACAGAAACTCTGCATTTTGTGATCACTGAGCATGCTTAGCCCTCTTTGGTTGCTTTTGGGGTGTCCCATATCCTTTGTTGTTCACTCTAGTCCAAAGGTCCAGACTCCCACTGAGTCTTTTGATATCTCCTCTTTGTGTATGGGTGGTGCCATTTGGGCTACATAAAGCTACACTTAGCTACAAAAACTCAGAGAATGAGTTCAATGTGGCGTGTGTAGAAGAATAGCCACAGCATGAGGTTTCGGTTCCTTGCAGTGTACCCCCCGCCCCGAACAAGCAGAAGAGAGGGCTGAACTACAGAATCTCCTTTCAGAAAGAGTTTGGGAACCTTTCCAGACTTTCTCATGGGAAGTGCCCAGGGAAGCAGGGGAAGAGAGTGGTCAGTGTATTTCTGGACATTATAAATCATGTGTGAATAGCAGAGAAAGAAAGCGTGCCCTCCTGCATTTCCTTGGCACCTAATGTTCTTTTCGTCCATGTGAGTAGAGCTGCCAGTGCGAGTCAGGGAAGAGAGTCTCCAGCCTCATTTGCAAAGGGTCTGTATTCATGGTGGGAGGGAGATGGTGGATTGAACCCAAATGCTTTGCCTTCACTTGCAACCAAAGAGTCAGTTCTCTTGTGGCTTCCCTTGACTCATGAGGCTTTTGGAACCAATGTTCAGTTTTCTTTTCCAAGATACACATCAGGGGATGTGAAGCTGTGGGACACTCGCACCTGGGACTACACAGCCCCTGTCCTGGAACCAGAACATGGCTCAGCTGAACCTGGCCCCTGGCCACATGCCTCCTTTGTGAGGATAAACAGCTCGCTGGCTGTGGCAGCTTATGAGGGTGGTAAGTTAATGGCAACTATTTCCTAATAGTGTGTGTGTGTGTGTGTGTGTGTGTGTGCGCGCGCGCGCGCGTGCGTGCTTTTTTTAAAGCTTTCTGAAAATGAAGCAGCTGTGCCCAGCTTTGTGTGTGTGTGAGAGAGCAACTCTAATCCTCTCTGTATACACACACGTGTGTGTGCTCACACTTGCTTTTATGTGGAAAAATTGGCCAATAACCCTCAGTGCATTAGGAGGCCTTGGATTGTGGTACCTATTGAAACTGCTGTTTTATTCTTTCTGGAGCTGCTGCTTGGGGGAATGATGCCAGGTTGTGGCCCAGCCAAGCTTGTCTTGAGGAAACAACTTGTTTCAACCTGTTTTACCCCTTCTCCTTCTCGAGATAGAAAGGAGCCAGGTTTGCAAGACAAAGAATGAACTGGATAATATTTGATGACTGGAAAGTCCTTACTTTCTGTCTCTTCTTTACTCATCTCCTTTCTGTGTGTATGGAAAATATATGGCAAAATAAAGTATGTGAATTCATTGATCCTCTTTGCTTTAAAGAATAGTAGAGGAAATGGATTGCTCTGCCAAAGGTGGGTCTGTCTTTGATTAAGAACATGGACTAATTCTCAATTACTCAGGTACACAAAATTTCTAGATTTCATAGCTATGGAAGCTTGTGTTTTGGGGAAATGGAATGAGTTTTTGTTTGGCAAAGATGAAGAATATTCTGTGAAATCCTGGAAGTTTGCTTGTAAGTTTTCAAAAAGAGGAAGTGTAGTTGTTGTCAAAAGTATCACCGCCAGCTGTGATGCTACGTTGTAAAAATCCAGACAGAACTTGTCTTGTTGATCAGTTGCTTTCCTTCTATTGGTTTATAAACAAGGCATTTTAGAGCACTCTCTAAAGTTATGACTGAAGCTGACATTTCACACTGAAACTTCGCATATCTTATATTTCATTGTGAACTATTTTTTATAAAAAAAATTAGGAAACCTACCCAGAATTTGGTGATCTGTGCATTGGGTGTGAAAAAAGATCATATCTAGCAAATGAGTAACTCAATCAACACCTCATGTATGGAGTTCTTCTTGTGGAAGCCAGTAAAGGTACATGCATGCATGAGTATATCTTAAGAATATAGCCTAGTGCTCCTATTGCTTCCACAGTTTTCTGGAAGTTTTGTTAAGAAGCACAGTCCCTTTTCTCCTTAGGCTGTTTCACACATTATACAGTAGCAACTCTCGGTTTGTCACTGAACAGGGAAGCCGTGGCCAGTTCTTTTTCTCTGATTAAGAGTATCTGTGCTGTATGCATGTTTTCATCATCTCATTAATGCATTTACGCTGAAAATTTAAAATGAACGATTGCTTGCCTAACTTTTACCTACCTTTGTTTTATTGTTTATTGTTTGCAACCTGCTTTGGGTCCCACAGTGAGAGAAAAGTGGCATGTAAACAGAAAAACAAAGAAATAAATCAATTCCCTCCTGAAGAAGGCTTCAGGAATAGGAGAATGACATAAATGTGATCAGTTTTTTACAGTGAAAGAAGGAAGGTAGAGGGGAAAAAAAGGGAATGTGGCAGCACCTTTAAGACAAACTGGTCTTTCTTTTAGCATGAGCTTTTGTGGATAGAAACCCACTTTTTCAGAGGCAGTACTGAGGTTTTTAGTTTCCCTTTCTTGGGTGGATGAATAGTCATTCCACTCAGTCACCTTCTCAGCAGCATCTGTAGGCCAGACTCAAGACTTCTGCAGATGATTTTGCCTGTCAGCTCTGTGCCCACTTCAGTGGAGGGGACATCACTGTGTGCCTGTTCTTGGCTGTTCTCCAGAAACTCTGTATCAAGTAGACTAATGGATACACAAATCTCCCACTTGTGGTGCTGGAATCTAGGGGCTGTAAAATGTGCCATATCTTTTCCATCAGCCCTGTCAGCTGACGAAGGGTGGTGTGTAAATCAGGTATTACCCCCATCCCACTCACATTCACATGAAGAACTCTCTGGAAATGGATCTGTGGTGCAGCAGTGGAGAGAAGATGAACAACAAGTCTTTCTGTTGACTGTTTTCCAAGTTTTCGTAAGGCTTTGATTTAGGGCTTTTGCTCAGTTTCCTCTCCCCTTCTTGTGTTTTTCTTTTGTGAGCTTGTGACCGATGTGGAGAAGCCATCTGGTAGCATTAGGAGGTAGCTCTGTTACCCTCCTCTGTTGAATCTGCTCTTAGCAAATTCGTTGACACAACACTGTTTCTTCTGTGTTCGGCAGAGCTCCAGCATGGATGCCCTTGGCAACCAGTCTCTGTAGAGGAACCGACAGGCACCTCATGCTCCTCTGGTTGCCTGCCTTGCTGTCCTTACATTCTGTCAGCTGAGCAGAGTTTTGTGGATCACCCCAATGGTCATATTCCCTGATTCCACCCTGTGTAAGTTGCCCTAAGGAGAAACAGTCATTTATATACAGTATAGTGATGGAGTTGAACATCTCAGGAGCTCTGAATGCTAGGATGAAGGCCCTCCCTTCTCATTCCCCTCTGAGAGGCAAACACTGACATTCTGGAAAATTACTAGGCCTGCAGCAAAATGTTCCATTTGTGAATATGGCACTTTACATTTTCTCTTAAGTAAAAGACAGGTCCCCCTACCTGGTGGAAGTTGCACTCTAAATTTCAGTAACAGGGGACATTGTGCAGTTGTAAGAGGGAAATTATGTATTGAAGGTATTTTAATCCTGCTGTTTTTGTAAAGTCAGTGTGGGTTTACAAACATACAAGAGTAAAATGCAATAGATAGAAATTGGTGTTAGAAATGAACAGCATAGAGAACACCATATAACTAAATGCTAGAATGAAAGCTCCCACTTCTTTCTCTCTCTCTCCTCCAGGTGGCAAGTGTTGAAAATTTTGGAAAATGATTGTGTGCAGCAGCAGAAAATTCCATTAGTGAACACAGCAGTTTACATTTTATCTTAAGTAAAAGGTCCCTGCCTAGTGGATGCTGCATTCTGAATTTCAGTAACAGGGAACATAGTTATGGTGGTTAAGAGGAAAATTATGTATTTAAGGTATTTAATCCTGCTGTTGAGATGAATGGATGGCCAGTAGCCACTGTTGCTTTACAAACACACAATAAAATAAACAGTAAAAGCACAGCAATCTCTCTCTGCCCAAACTACCATATAAAAGCAGCATAAGACTGATTCCATCAAGGCTTAAGCGTATTTTATTTTCTTTGACTGGGATGATGGTATGGAGGAACTCCCTGTAGTGCTCTTGCCATGGACAGGTCACTACCCGGAGTGGTTTAAGCTCACTATAGCTCAGAGCCTCTGCAGGGTTAGAAGCCAGTTAAGGTGGTTCACCTCATGAGGTTGGATCGTTAGTTTTCTAGTGGCTTTTGAAGAGTTTTCATTTGCCTTTGCAGGCAATTCTATCCAAGTTCTGATTGACTTTTAGAATAAGGGAAAGGCCAGGGCAGTGACCACAACAGTTCCTGAGCTTGCCCTCCTATGGGATGGAGCCAAAGTAGCCCCCTGGATGGGACAGTGATGAGAGCAGCCATGGTGGAAAACATGGGAATAAATCCTCTCAAAGACAGGCTAGAGCACGCAGGAAAGCCTACTTTGTGGCAGTGCTGGCAGGAGAGAAAACATTTGTCTTGGCCACCGGTGTGTCTGCTCAGAGTCAACCATTGGAGCTGTTTCAAGTGGTCAGCAACTTTTTACATTGTGACCCATGAGGGGAGAGCATAGACCACTTGTCAGCTGGCTGTAAACAATCTGCCTGGCACTGAAGATGAAATCATCCAGATCCCTTCTGATTTGAATACTGCAGTTGATGCAGTTCTAGTAGGTGTAACTTTATCCCCTTCATGCTTGTCCAGCCATAATGGATACCCTTCAGTTTGTATAGTCTGAGGATGTGACCCATAAAAGCTGCCCATGACCCTAGAGGACTGCAGCCAGTCAGACTAGCCCTTCCTTTCTCTACGATGGCTACATACTTGACCGAGAAACTGTGGGACCGCATAGGAATAAAAGTTTGTATTTCCTGCTGCTCTTTAAGTTAGACGGACTAATGATGTGACTCAGGAGAAGGCAGACTCAAATGTTTTTGAAATCTCTTACTGTAGGCCTTTTCCTCCATCCCACCCTCCTTTACCTTTGCAAAGAGGGAATTCGGAGAGATTGAGCTTGTTGAATCCATGTCTGTTTTATAACCTTTCTAGTATCCATCACAGCAGGAGCAGCAATCTGGGGAATGGGGGCGGGGGGAGAGTGAGATGAAACTCTACGAGGCTATACGCGCTCCTCCTTGTCCACCTTCTCTCTATACCAGGGAGGCCAATAAGACTTGGCAACTGAATCCACAGTTGTGATGTTTTGAATTCCAACTGACTGGGCTCCCTATTTCTTCTGCCTTATTTCCCATTGTCAGCACTGGCAGCATTCCAGCTTGGCTTTTTTTTTTTTTTTACCACTAATTGCCTTCCGTGTTGCCTTGCCTGAAATGAATCAAATCAAAATGCTTTTCCTGGAGCATTAGATAAAGCAGGGAAAGGATTTCTGGGTAATGAGCAGATGCTGCTAATGCAGGGGCTGTAGGGGCCTTGCCAGGGCTCCATCTGCTCCATGCTTCCCTGGATCTGGCATGAAGCCATAGCCTTGTGGAGGGGGAGGAAGCACAGTTGGCTTTAACCCACTGCCCTCTCCTGTTCTGATTTACACCATAGAAAGTTTTTCTATCGCAGCAGGGAAGGTGAAAGGAAGTGGCACCCCCGTCAGTGGCTGAATTCAGGCAGGGTTTTTCACATCCTTTTGCAAATGGGGGGATTAATGTGGAAGCAGTAGCCTGTGATTGGACACGTTACTTTTTTGGATTATGACTCCCAGAACCCCCAGCCAAGATGGCTGCAGTCCATGCTAGCTGTGGAATTCTTGAAGTTGTAGTAAAAAAAAAAGACTGTGTGCAAGCTGTGGCAGTATGTCTCATCAGCACATCCATAAATGCACAAGGGCTCACACAGACTCCAAGAGTGCTCATTTAATTTTAGGGCATGCCACATTAGAAATGGTTTCATTTCCAGCACACAACTGGAAGTAATCATCGTTGTCGTCGTCGTCATCATCCTTTCCTCTCTCCCTTTGTTTCTAATCTGCCTTTCTCCTAGGCTGGGTCTCAAGGTGACTTACAAAGAGGCAGAGAACACAATAAAACACATATAGTTAAAAACATACAAAATTAGGATTTGAACAGTATTAAATAACAACAGAATTAACTCTGATTAAAGTCTTCCTTTAAAAATAGGTTTCCAGTGTGTTTCCAGTGGTCAACCTTTCATGACCAGGGTTGAGCAGGTAGTAATTTAGGTTGTAATCCCATATCTAGTTTCCTCAGAGCAGGGTTCATTGAACTCAATGTATGTATATAGGATTGAATGTTCATGCAAGTTACTGAGCGTATTGTGCAGTTGTATTGTCTGTGATGGGTTTCAACCAGCAAGATCGGTGTTTTGGGTTCCTTGTTTCTAGTTGTCAGGTGGTTTGAGCTCTTAAATTGTTGTTGTTTTATACTGAATTTTTATGCCCCGTATCTTCCCGGCTTCCGTCTCCCTCACCACTTCTGTCTGCAAGGGCCCCATGTGGTAGGTTGAACAGAGAAAGGGAAACACTCAAGATTTCTCAGGGAGTTTTAAAGGCTAAATGAGAACTTGAACACATTTCAGGACAGCCTAAAAATACAAGAAACAAAGCTGAAGTGTTGTCTGTGGTATAAAATAAACTCTTTGTAATTTTGGACTGAAGTAGTTGGCTTCCTCTGCTGTTTTACCCTGCATCTGATCCTCTTTTAGATCTTTTTAAAAGTATAAGTAGTTTTATAATGCCTGGGTGGGCAGCTGCTCTTTTGTGTGTTTTGTTTTAGGTCCCCCCGCCCCCGAAACTGGTCTAGCCATTATTTACCTTTTAAACAATCAACATAATTACTATTATGTCTCAAAATAAATTTGGAAAAATCCTTCTCCAAGAGCTTTATGATTCCACTGGGACAGTTTCTAGTTGGGACTTTTACACTTTAATGGCAGCCTAATTGCGGATTTGGCTCTCTGCACTCAAAACAAAGTGGTTAATTGTTTAGGCAAACAGATCAATTTAAATATGCATCTCTAATTTTTTCTTTAACTGAAGCAACTCCAAAATGGCTTGTCGACATTTTTCACTCCCCTGATAAGGAAAATAAATATTCATTAGGAATGCTATTAGTAGATAGCTCCCAAGATGAGTGGTGTGGGAGTACTTCCCAGGCACCAGAATATTTTTACAGAAGTGTACATGAATATCAATTTAAATTTGTTTGGATGCTGTTTCATCATCACGTTCTTGCTTTGTTTCCTTTGGAACCTGGATGAAACCCTTGTAACCTAGCATAAGTGCCCATCGACAGTAACATGAGGGAACTTCCTTACAAGTTTCTGGGAATCAGGAGTCCCCTGTTTGTTAGTTCATGTGGGGAAAGGTTATGTTCAGTTTCAGTCTTTCACAAACTTCTGAAAGGAGAAACACTGGAAATTCCATGTTGCAGCATAGCTCATGGATTTATTAAACATCCATAGCTCAGAACCACGGAGAGCTCCTTGCATGGACGATTTCAGAGCTAGGTTTGCTAGTCTGGGCCTGATATAAATTCTACTGCATGTTTTCCTTACTAACTGGAGAACTACTGCTTAAGTTCTAGGTAGTCGTTCTGAAAAAAGACTGTGTCATTCCTCCACCCCACTCAACTGTGGGTTTCATTTGTATTTTGCAATGAAAACTTAGTATTTGGTGAATACTGAGTATATTCAGTTATCATGGAGATGTGTTTTGGGGGAGTGTTTTGCCCTCAAGTTGGTGGATTGGTTGGTTTTTTAAAAACTTCTTGTACTTTTTCCCATTCTTTTGATGCCTCCTCTTGTTTCTCACTGGTCTAGTTTTGACTCCAATCTTGTTGACATGCACTCCCTGTGTTTCCTATTGTTGGGCTATAGGAGGTAGTGAATTTGGTCCTGGCTACATGATCCTCTTTCCCTGCCATCATCTATCTTAGGTTTGCTTTGTTTTAGAAATAGCAGCTGTTAAAGGAGGGCTGTGACCCGGATGAGGAACCTCTCCCTCTCTACACATTGTTGACCCACTGATTTCCTCCAGGCTCCTGTTTGCCTGCAGAGGTGCCATTTTTTGTAATTCTCCCTTCAGCTTTGTTTGATAACTCAGATCCTATTGGTTGGAGTTGTTGAGATGCAGGTGTCTGTGTGTGAGTCAAAAGTTAACTATTACTCTGTGAAAGTCACTTTACTAAAGTGAAGATGAAAGTCAAAATAATGTTGTGGTGATCAGCATTACAACTCAGTATTGTTTTCTCCGATTTTTGTCTTCTTGGTGTGCAGGGTCAGTTAAAGTATGGAGTTTGATGTTGGGTTCTGAGCCAATCCACCACTACCAGCACAATCAGAAGGTACAAGCTCTGGCTCTCTCCCCCGAAGGGGCAGCTGTAGCAACTGCATCAGCTTTCCAAGTCAGAGTGGAAGGTGCTAATGACAAGGGATACTGGGAGACCATTGCAGAATTTGAAATCCAGAAACTGGTGAGAACCCACAATTTACCATTCTGGAAGGCAACGTGGTGCCCTCTGGATGTTTTGAACTGCAGCTCTCATAACACTGCCATGGTCAGGTGTGATGGGATTTGTGGTCAGAACCCAGGAGGTTCTGACCACAAATCCCATCTTGCTTACCCCATTCAGGAATGCCAATGGATATTAAGGAGGTAAAAATGCCCTGTGTCAATAGATGGCTTTGTGAGTGTAGAATGAATAATATTTTATAGCACCCAGAAAACACATGTTCACATGAAACAGAAGCTGTCAGACCACCTTAAAAAAAAAGACAATTTTCTGCACCTTAAAATGTTACCACTGTCATTTCTGAGTGAAAACAAAACAAACCATGTTGCAAACTCTTTTGCATTTATGCAGGTCAGTTCACTCTGCCTGGTACCATGTGTTGCGGGCTATCCTGTGGCCGTGGCAACTGCAGAAGAAATTGTCTACCTTCTGAAGGCAGGAGAGTCAGCCAAAGTGTTGCATTCTGTCTATGGCCAGCCTGTCACATGTCTGGATGTCTCAGCCAATGAGGTGGCATTTGGAGTGAAAGGTTTTGGCTGGTTAATCAATGAGACCAACAAGGTGGGTAAGCATTTTGTTACCAGAAGAAAATTCAACTGGAACAACTCTTATCTCTTAGAGAGATGTATGGTTATCAGTGCACATTTGACTCTCCATCTTGTCTGCAATTCTTGTTTTATCGATTCTGTGTTACTTCGAGCAATGCCAGCAATATTACTGTTTTAGTCTCCATAATTCTTACAGTCCTGTTACGCTGAGGTGGGGAAAGTACAGGACATAACTGCATAAAATTGGCCAGTCCTTTTCTTTTTTTTTCTTTTGTAAATGAAACCTCCCCTATTCAGTTGATGTGGAGGTGAGAGTGAAGAGGAAATCTGAGAGTT
The DNA here is from genome assembly GCA_948472985.1 of Iguana delicatissima. Lineage (NCBI taxonomy): Eukaryota > Metazoa > Chordata > Lepidosauria > Squamata > Iguanidae > Iguana > Iguana delicatissima. The sequence goes on along the minus strand of CAOKZL010000700.1, from coordinate 418,465 downwards.
CTGGTACTTTAAATGGGATTCCCCCAAGAGAGGAATGAAAGGAGGATGGGGAGGAGCACTTTTCTCACAGATAAATAGTTGGAATTTTTTTTAAAAAGACAACCCAATTGACAGGACTAGAGAGAGAGTAGAGACCAGGTAATTTTACTGATGTATTGTCATTAATATCAATACCAAACTGCCAAAAGTTTGCACATCTAATTAAAATTGATTACATTCACTTTCTATTTAAGCAAATTTAAGTAAAAACAATGACAACAATAAGCCATTGATAGATAGGCAGAGTGGCCTTTGAGCACTTGAACAACTTTGAAAGTGGCCCTTGAGTTCACTGCAGTTGCCCACCCCTGTGTTAGGTGGATCACTCATACCTCATTGCGTGTGCTGCAGATATTGTTGGTTTTCTTGGTGTTCTTCAAAAGCTTGAAAACAGCTCATTTGATCTGTATGCACAAGGTACTGTTTGATAGCCTGTGACTGACAAGCCAATGCTTGTATGATTGGAGTTACTGGAAGTTCTGTGTGCACTTTGGAAATCCAGTTGGGTGTTCACCTGGGGAGTGACTGCTACTCACTCGAGGCGAATGGTAAAATTATGAGGTCCTGGGGTAATTCCACCTTAATATAAATAGCTCACAGATGCAGACACTCAAGAACCTTGAAGGGAACCAGACCTTTCTGTGCAACTGAAGGCCTCTAGGGGGAACTGTTTTCCTTCATTTAGCAAACCCTACATACCTTCCCTTTGAAAAATACCGTACTCAAAATAGAAAAAAAAATTCTTCGAAGCACTTGAATATCAATTACAGATTGTATAACTTTATTTAAAACTTCTTGGCAACTAGAGCTTGTGAGAAAAAAATGGGGAAATGCATGTGGTCTTATGAAGGATCCATAGCTGGCTTTCTCCTACGACATTATTATGTTTTACAGGGGCTAAATGTGTGCTTTTCAAAGGTTTCAACAGGAAATTTATGTGCCACCTCCCTAGAATGTAGCTGATATCAGTATGTGCTAAAGCAGGTGTGCCCCTCCCGACTGTTTCTGTAGCCCTCAACCTCTCGCTGGACTGTCCTTTTTCTGACAAACATATTGCCTCACTTGGAATCCCTCAAGAGTGGCAGTTCACCTTTTAAACCATCTACAGCTCCCTCTGCACTGTTTGATACAGCTGGCCCATCATATCCACATGCTCAGAATCCGCAGATTCAATCCACTGCAAATTCAGATGGACACAGTGCTGTACATTTGAATCCATGGTGGGGCGCATGCTAGTTACCCACTTCTCCCTTCAAGGCAGGAGGATTCCTTTGCAAGGCAGAAGCAGACAGCTGGCACCACTTTTAATAGGGGCTTATGGGTTAAGCCTCACCTCACTAGACTTTGCAGACTCTTTGCAGGCCTCACAGATTTACTGTAAATGTCAGGTGAGGCTTTTACTGTCACCAGATTAAAAATGGCATAGAGCAGCAGTAGAGGTGGCAGCAAGCCCCAGCTGCCAGGCACAGGGCATTTTTTGGGCTCCCTTGCCTCCAGGGAGCCCAGCTGGTATGCTCCCTAGGGACAGCCTGAAGTTTGATGGTGTTGGAATGAACTGAGTTTGGAACTTATGGATATAACTGGGGCTCCTTGCCTTTTCCATTATAACCACTGTGAATCAGGTTCATGGATTCAACCACTGTTTTGTTTTGTTGCTGGTGCTCATTGGTGGATCAAAGTATTTAGTTTTTAAAAAAGTAGTACCCTCCCCATCTGCCCACGTCTCCCTTAGAAAACCAAAGTATTTGTGCCCCCAATCAACCTGGAACAAAGAGATCTGCTGGAGGCTTCCCAAACTCTGTTCTGTGTCTTTGGAGTGGTTTCCTAATTTAGGTCTGAAGTCTATTGGTGTGTGCTGGCAGGTGGTTTGTGAGCAGTGTATCAGTGTGTATTCTAATCAGGGAGATGGGGCTGAAGTAGTCCAGACGGCTGGGATGTGTTTGACAAGGACGCTAGCTTGCTTGGCATTGCTGCACCGGCTGACATCACGCCGGAAACTAATTACTAATGTCTACTATGATAATTATTCCCTAGACGTGAAGGGACTTTGCATTGGTTGATTACTCTGGTCAGAAGTCGATGATCTATCTCTAGATTGCTGTTGAAGATGTATCGGTGCATTTTGTCCCCATTTCAGAGGGATGGGGACCCTCCATCCGTTCAGTGGTCGTGTTTCATTTTATGTTTTCTGGGCCAAGATGCTGTACAATGTTGGCAAGAAAGTACTGGATGAGCGGAACACATTTATCTAGACTAGTAGGTGTTTTGATTTTTGCACGTGATTTAAATTGTACAGCCCTCTTCTGTTGTTTCATAACTGATCAAAGAATTTTTAGTTGGCTAATTGGCCTTTTAATCAATGATCAATTTTAATTAATGCATTGCCTGTATTTGCATAAAATCAAAGTGTGTCTAAATGCCATCTTTAAGAACTTCAGGAGGTACCATTCGTAATTGTTTTAATATTTTATTCCCTCTAACAGTAGCATATCAACCCACAAAAATAAATAAGTATGGCTCATAACGTTTGCTCTGCCGATTAAAAAAATGCCCTCCTTGAATTAAAATTGGTACCTGCTAATTAATGATTTGAAGGCCAGCATGGTGTTGGACTGGACTCTGGGAGACCACAGTTCAAATCCCCCCTCAGCGTTTTTTTACAAAGTCTTTTTATGCCCATTTAACACCCCCGTTTCCTCCTCCTGTCTGGCTGGAATTTTTTTTAGTAGGGAGGATGAGACGGGAGTGCTGGGAAGACACGGGCCTTCAGTGGCCGCTTGCAGCAGTGCTTCATCATGCTTTTAATATTTTATAATGTTTGTTCTTTAGTTTTAATTTTAGAGCCATGTATTTTTGCTTCTGTAGCTCTTGATTTTATGAGAAGTTCTAATAATTTTATTCTGCATTGCTCCAGGATGTTGAGGATGCTACTTATCCATATAGCAACAACAGCAAGAATAAATAACTGCATTCACCAAAGCAAGGCACCCAGCTTTATTTCTTGCTCGCTTACCTTTCCGCACCCTGTCCTAGTGAGAGAGCAATTGTCACGTTTGGTGGCTGGGCAAAGACTCCTTTTCCTGTTTTTTTTGTCCACAGGTTAAATGATTTTGGTGACCTCCATTCTGCCTCCAGCAGACATCTGTCCACATCTCAACCTCATTTGGCTTGGCCATCCTCCCTGCTTGGCCCGGCTGCCTGGAGGAGAGGTCCATGGGCAGAAACAACCGGGGTTGCAGGTGCTTTGGCAGAGTTTGCTGCTAATGCCTGGCCCCTGTCTGCCTGTGCCATGTCTGGCTCTCCTTGGCAATGACGGCTTTGGGATGATTGCTTTAAATCTCTTCAAACACAAACTTGAAAGGAAACAAAAACCTTTGTTGTTGTTGTTTTGGTTTTGTTTAAATGCATCTCCAGTGATTTATATGGCAAGGCTAGATAGTCTGTGATTTATTTATTTTTTTTCACTGCAAGGCATCTTGTTGGCTTTGAAGATGGAAAACATGCTGTTGCTTTAGTTGATTCCCTAGGTTACCTCTGAGCTTAACATGCATATGTGTGGAAAGTCACCTTTACGACAGTCCATTTTCCCAAGATTCTAGATGAAGTAGCATTCCCTGTGCTGTAACACTGACTTCTCCGCTGGAAAAGGGCTACAGAGGAGTCTGGCTGGCTGGTTGTCAAAAAATTACATCATATTGGAGTAAACTGCTTTTAAATCAAACATCCATTATTCATGCATATTAACTGCTTTATGGCTCTCACCCCCCTTTTTTCCACACAGTGCTTCCCCACCTTAAATGCTACCTCTTCTGTGTAGGTATACAGTTTTTCCTCAGCCCCCCTCCCTGCCAATTCCCAGTCTTCTCTTCTAGTAGATCTTCTAAATCTTAGCTCATCTGTAATTTGTTATCTAGCTAATATGGGTGTTTGTTAATAGCCTGGTTCCCCAGAGCAGAGGAACAGGCAGTTGTCATATGTAGACATAAGGCATAACCCAGGTTTCCTTGAAATAGGAAGAGGCTGAGCTTCACAACAATCGTACTTCAGTGGATCAAAAGGGAGTATGAAATCAGGTTTTAAAAATATCAGAACTTGCAAGGAGGCCTGGAATAATATCTTTGATTTGCTCTGTTTCAGATATCAAATTGTGATCTCAGTGTCTTTCCCTTTCCACTGTTGTCTCCGTTTACATTTTAGTAAGAGCTTACTAAGCTTCTATTTCCACTAGACCAAGTTAATGTTTGAACCAGAATGCTGTTATCTTTTGGTATTTGCACTGCTTAGAATTTTGTGATGCGGTTATCTGAATAAAATGAGGAAGTTTACTCCTTCACTTTCCCTCTCCCCTTCTCCACAAACATACAGATGCAGAAATGCATATACAAGGAGAAGCACGCACAAAGATGCCTATATTAAACTGCCCAAAGTAGCGTTCTATTAAGAAAAAGACTGCTTGCAGGAATTGCATACGTTAGACAAACTTGCACACCAAAAGTATATATGAAACAAAATATGTATAAAGTTGCCTATGAATTTAAGCCTGCTTAAATAAAACTCTTAAAAATAGATGCAGAAATTGGGTCAAACAAACTTAAAGTGAGAGAAATTTTAAACAAAACTGATATTGGCAGGTTTGTTTGTTCCTAACACAGATAACTCTAGGCTAAAAGGATCTATTATTAGTCTTGGTATAAGGCACTTCCTAGATTCATATGGGGTGGTGGAAAATTTCCAGCCTTGGTTCCTCTCATACAATATTTTGGACAAAAAGCTTTGCTTTGTTAAAGATTCCTGATTGTTGTCCTAACTGCTTTTCAGGCCTTTGCATCCAGGTTAAAGGGGCTATGAAATGGTCCCTGAAAGTATCCTTGCACTCAGGCTGGATTACACCATCTTGACTAATTTGTGATTTATCCCCTAAATCCAGTCCATCCTTTTCTTTTTGCTTTCAGGCCCCCCGTTATCTGCCAAAGGTTGCAGTGTACCCAATTTTCATAGCGAAGAGATAGCATTAGACTAATGTATTTCATGTAAAAAAGAGAGAGTTGGGGGCATGAATAATTGATTTTGCTCTCTCGTAGCAACCAGAGAAAATGAAGTCCCATTTGCTCATCCTTATTAAAAGAGTGAATAAGGTGCTGAGATAGTAAAGGTCGTTATGGGACTTGTAACATGGAAAGAATTGCCTGTGAAATGGATGCTGCATTCCGCCCCTCCTAATCTCTGAGGTCTTTAACTCAACTTCACGGTGAAGGCCGTCTTAAGACATTTCAGGCATGTTGAATTATTCATAGTTCAGGGAGATCTCTCTCAACTTGGGTCCAGTTAACTTTTGATTTCTGGAGGATGAGAACTGTAAATTGGAAAACTTGGCTTTCTTTAGCATTTGTGTTTAGTAGACTGCTGTTGGCAAGGCCCATTGTTCTAGAGCTGAAGGTTTCCGGGTAACCGTTCTTCCTAAGTTGCTTTTACTGCCTCCTTTGAATGATAGAGAAGTCCTTCTTCTGGGCTTATTTGAAAATAATTGTGGTTCTTACCAGATTGGTTAAGCTGGTCGCACCTAGCCAACAGGCTTCATTCCTTTATGGTAGATAGCAGGTTCTCTGTTAAACAATGGATGGTGAGTATTGGTTAATATACATCTAGAAATGTATACAAATATAAAGTATTTTTCTAACACAAAATTTACGTATTACAATACAGTATATACAGCTAGAAAGGAACCACTACTGGACATACCAACATTATATGTGCCACAAAGAAAAGTTATCTGTTACATCACCAACGTTTAGCTGAAGTGACCTGATTTGTTTTTTTTTTTAAAAAAAAAGACATGGTGTCTAGCGTATTCATCAGTTTTTGCCGAACCAAATGTAGCTTTAAATCTAAAGAGATTTTGTATTTTCAGGTTTGGACAAGTTTCCATTGATTGATCGACACAGGGCAATATAGTTCTTCATTCCACTCATTTCTTACATCACTGCCATAAAACTTAGTGTCTTTTAAGAAACACTTCTAAACTATATTTGTTGCTTTCAGTGTTTCTGCAGATACAGTTAGGGTTTCCAACATAGCAGGAGTCAGTTGAAGCACTCAGAGCTGATGCCCCCTATGTGGATATCAACAAGTGCGATAGTTGTAGAAATTGTTATATTTTACCAGACAGAAGAAAATCTTGTGGAATCTGTGCTATATAATTCTGATTCTTTAATTTTGCTCTGGCCACTGTTTTTTGTCAGAGTTGGTCCTACCATTAGGTAAAGGGAGGCAGCTGTGTCAAGTGGGAGGTGTCATGTGGTGTGGAGGGAGCAGCGATAGCAGCCCCCCGCTATTTCTTTCTGTTGGAATGTGTTCCACCTAGCATGGTGGCTTCTGGTGCAGTGGAGGGTGCTGTGTCATCACTTGTCCTGAAATAAAAACCAGCCACCAATCTGGTTGGCTTCTGTAGGTGGACTGGCATGGGGGAGCACTATCTAGACCTCAGGGAGAAAAGTGGCTTGGGCTTTCTCTGCTCTTGGTTGATCACATGCGTGTTGGCATTTCTTTCAGATCCTTCTCTACAGTTTGGAGACGGGACAGTGTGTGACCCAGCTAGGCAGCTCCTTGGGTGACTTCACGTGCGTCAACCTCCGGGACAGCCCTCCCTGCATGGTGGTAGCTGGAAATAAAGACAGAAGGTATGTCTTAGCAGGAGAAACACCCTGCTTGGTGCTTTGGGGGCTACACGTCCATAAACAGCCTCTTATGTTCTTGCACAGAACCCCACTGGATACTCTGAGCAGGCTCTGTGCAGACTTTGAGAAGCCAAGGGTTGGGCAATGGTTAGACAGCACCTCTCCTTTGTTTTTACAAAGTCTACAAAGTCAATGGAAGGATTCCCCCTTTCTTTTTCTTTTCTTTCTTTCTTTTTAAAAAGCCATTTGGTAGACACAGTTGGTGTGCAGCCCAGCAAGGCCTCTTGGAATACCATCCTCTTTCCCAGTGACACTCACAAAATGAGTCTGGCATTTAAAACCTCACTTCCTGAAATTTAAAGTAGAAAAATAACCTGATGGAGAAATAACTCAAGCCAAAAGAGTTCCTCCCTCCTTCCTCTGCTCCCTGCAAACAGTCACAAGAATGTACACTGGGACACTATGGTGTCCCTCAGGTGACCAAAAAAGGCAGGATTTTCATGTGAACAGGCTCCAGATTCTATTTAGTTGATTAGCAGCTTTCTCTTTATCTTCCCAGCTTGGGCAGTCATATACTGTTTTCCCTCCTCTGCTCAGTGTCTGTTGGCAGACATGGAAGTGCTTGGAGTCATCAGCATGAAAGGATTAAAGTGCTTTTAAAAAACAACGCTTTGAGTCCAATTTTTATTTCCCCCTTCCCTTGGGAGGGGGGAAGAGTGTTAATTATTGAAATGGCATTGCTCCAAAGGGATGTTGTACAGTGGCAGAAATCCAATGACTAATAGCTCCCTGCTTTCTCCCTCCCCTTCTCTCCATCCCACCCCCAAGTACTGGGGCATCCCACTGCAGGCGGAAGTTTGGTTGGGCAGTTGTGTGTCAGATTGTGAGGCATGTAGATTTCACTCTAGATCTCACGGCTTGGAGCTTCCAGAGCATCCGCTTTCAGATATAGAATGCATTTTTAAATTGTTCACTTTCTTTCTTTTTTCAACTAAGATACAATCTGAGTACAATGCAGAGAAACTGCAAGGTAGCAGCCAAGCGTTTTATTTCTTCCGTAAGGTTTCACCCTTTCCTTAAATCTGCAAAAACACAAGAGTCTTATTTGCTTCATCTCCATTCAGAAGGAGTTGAGGAAGTTGCCATCTACCAAATCAGAGTGTTCTATCCACCTCAGTCAGTATTGTTTACTTCATCTCTGTCTCAGGCCAAGAAGGAGCTTTCCCATCATGAGCTATCTGATCATTTTAACCAGAAATGCTAGGAATTGAAACTGGGCCCTTCTGTGTGCTAAGCATTAACTCTGCCACTCAGCTATGGGTTTTCTGCTTAAATGGTTGTATATATGAAACTTTCTCATACTCAATCAGATTATTTTTCTGTCTGAACCAGTGTTGTCTACTCTCATTGCCATCAACTCTGCAGAGTCTCAGGAAAGGGAAGTCTTCCGTCATCTATTATCAGCCTGATCCTTTGGACTGGTGATAATAGAGACAGAACTTAGGATGTTCTGCTTGCAAAGCACATTCTTTGCTATTGAGCAATACTTCCTTTTCAAAAGTAGGATGGCTGGTTGTTGAAATGTTCATTCTGCTGCCTGCATTGGACTAGCTTGATATAGACTTCTTGTGCTCAAATGAGAATACAGCATGCGACCCAGAGGGTCATGAGATTTTGTACATCACATCTCTTGTGCAACAGAGGCCCAGGTAAGCCTCTCTCTCTCTGTCTTCATAACGTCATCAGACACTACTTGTAAACCTCCAAGCTTCTCATAGTCCCAAGGACCAGAAATGTGTTTTCTTTTCTATAGAAGTTCCCCTAAGCTCTTTCCTTTCTAAGCTTCCTCTCTTCTGAGGAGCTCAGGGCAAAACTTGCATATGTTACTTTTTGGCTGCAAATTCCACAATCTCCCAACCACTGGCATGGCTTCATCTTGAGCAGCTATGTGTTCAAGGAGACCTGGGAAACATTTGTGGGTTTTTTAGACTGTCTCTCTTAGAGCCTTTCAGTCAGGGTGACCACTGTCCATCCTGGCTGGGAGATTCTGGGATATGTTGTCAAAATTAACTTTTCTGCACTCTGGCTTGAAGGATGAATGTGGTTTTCCGTCATCTCTTTTATCCTCCCAGTAGCCATGTGAGGCTGGTGGCCAGCCCAAGGGAGCTTCAGTACTGATTGGAAATTTGAACTCAGGACTTTCCATTCTTAATCAAGCATTCTAAACCAGAGTTGGGGAAGCCTTTGGTTCTCCAGATATTGGAAACTACAACTACCATAATAACTTATACTGGGCTGGGGCTTTTGGAGAGTTGAAGTCCAAAACAACTGGAGAGCCAAAGGTTCTGCACCCTTGCAGGCAAACACTACACCACATTGGCTCCTAATAAAGTATGAAAAGTTCTCAGAACCCTAAATTCTATCCTTGCTCCTAAATCCTGTGCTTTTGAGAAGTGATCACAAGCACTATGGAACAGCACACACATTATCAGTAGCTGAAGCCCACGAGATGGAGCTTACAAGACTTTTTCAAAACAATTTGAAAGTGTCTTTTGTTTTCCCTGGACATGGATGCCTGGAAGCCAGGTCCTTGCTAATGAAACCACAAAGGCTCAGCCAGGGCTCAGTAATTGAAGGCAGCCTGATTATCCTTCGTGGCGCCGGCAGGCAACGCGCCAGGCCCCACACTGTGAGGGACAGGGCTTTGGCACGTTCTGCTTTTGCCCGGTGCCGAGGTCTGCAGAGCCCCCGCTTTGTCGGAGGAAGATGGAGCTGGGCTTTGTTTACTCCATCTGTGGATGCTCCAACAAGTGACGTTGAGATGTTGGGAGCAGCCCAGCCCAACCACGCTCCCTTCCCTGTTCTAGCCTGTCAGATGCATTCTGCCTGGTTGGAGTCTTTGTCATCTTTTTGTTTTAATTGTCAGAATAGAGTTATTCATGGGCTCCTGTGGAGCGGTTTCATTAGAGAAGGGGAAGGGGAAGAAGGAGAGGGGAGGCTTTTTTTTCCTGAACAGTCTCCAGATCAGAGCAGGAATCCTGAACAATGAAAGTTCTGGCACAATGAATGTCCTCCTTGGTGGGCTGCAATCCACACAGGCATCTGAGCTTCTGCAGTTCATCATTTACCGAGGATTAGCTTCGATTTTATTGTCCAGCAGCTCCATGAGTTGTTTTTTTCCTTTTGTGATCTGCTGAGATTCCCCCTCCCCAATCTCCCCTGTTTTTGATTATCTTTGAAGCCATTCCTCTTGTGCCCATGTGCTCATGTGCCCATGTGCTCGCTTGCTTTCTTGCTTGCTCACTCTCACAGAGCCTCTAGATCAGGGATGGGTAACATGGGGGCTTCCAGATTTTGTTGGTTTGGAACTCCAGTCCCCATCATCCCTCACCATTGCCAAGGCTAGTTCTGACTGACAAAAGTTCTAGTGCAACAATCTTTGGAGGGCCAGACTTGGATCCTCACTATTGGTCTACGCTAGAGGGCTTAAAGTGATGGTGACACTTGCAAGTCACACAGTCATTGGGCTGGTCACTGTGCTGATCCTTAAGTACACAGTGCCTTGCAAAAGTATTAATTCCCCTTTGACTTCCTCTCCTTTAGTTGTGTTTCAGCCTGAGATTGGAATGGATCACTTGCCTTGTGGCATGTTTCTAAGTTGTCTTCCTTCTGATACTAAGTTTTCTTTTAGTGGAGTCTGCATTTGAAGGCGTGTGCATAACTTTGTCTTCCTGATTTTCCTTTTAAAATTAATGCCCTCCTCTTCAAGCTGGGTCAGACCTGACAAAGAAGATACAATTAGAATAGTTGCACCTCTTGCTTTAGATCAGTGGTTCTCAACCTGTGGGTCCCCAGATGTTTTTGGACTTCAGCTCCCAGAAGCCCTGAGCATTGACCATAGTGGCTGGGGCTTCTGGGAGCTGAAGTCCACAAACATCTGGGGACCCACAGGTTGAGAACCACTGCTTTAGATGTTCCTGAGGCAGACAACTGCTGATTATGTACTCTGGGATTTAAATGTATAGATTGTCTGTATTTATGGTGTTTTTCAGTAAAACTGCTATATCAATTTTGTAGTGTTTGAGAAGATCTGTCTCTTTAGCGTTGTACTATATCCCATACGTTAATAGAGAAGCAAGTTAGTTGTAGTAGGAAGTTCTAAATGTGTCACAATAATCTTTATCCTTTGTTGCCAGTCTGGAGAGAACTCTCAATGATGTCTCCAATGACATCTGAATCAAGCACATAACCATAAGCACTCTTCCAGGACAGTTCCTGTTAAGGGAAATCCTACTTTTGCTTCTATGAAAACTGTGCTTCACTTAATGTAGGCTAGCATCACACTGGCTTTTGGCTGGTCTGAAGTTATGAACCATTGCCTAGCATTTGCTCTTCATGAGCGTGAAGAGTGCCACAGAGTTTCCATCCTGGTCTCCGAAATACATTTATAGCCTCTGGAGACTTCTTGACCCACTGAGTGTAATTTACAAAGACACCAGTGATTAATCCCCATGGGGCACTTCACTCTTGAAGGAGCACACTGCATGAAATCATGTATTGATTTTTCATTTTGGTAAAGTCAACACAGTGATCCCAGCAGAAGCTAGGAATGGCTTTTTGTAATGCAGACATGATCAGTTGCCAAGCCCAAGAGGTTAAAGGCTTGTGAGTGAAATTATTGGGTTGACCTTTGTGAGAGATTAACCATCTGGGTTCCAGGTTTAACTATGCTGTAAGAGGTGGCGAATGGCTGCTGCTTTGAAAGGGAACTAGCCCATTTTAAAAAAGTGAGGCAGGCAGTGGAGTTCTATGCATGACCACGCAAAAGGCCAACTACATCAGTGAGGTGTATTCCCACGAAATAGTGTGTAAGAAAGCCAATCTGGTGTAGTAGTTGACTGTTAGACTGGGACTTGGGAAACCTACATGCAAGTCCCCATTGAGCCATCAAACTCACGGGAAGATTTCGGGCCAGTCACTCTCTCTCAGCCTGGCCTACTGTACAGGTTGTTGCAAGGGTAAAATGGGGAGGAGTGGACCCATGATCTTGATCTTGTTCTCATTGAGAGAAAACTGAGAAACTAGTGTATCAAATGAAATAAGATTGCAGCTTAAATTAACCATTCCTTCAGAGGTGGGGGAAGCTTTGGCCCTGTACATATTTCAGCCTAATGTACCATAGCACCCACCAAGCAAAGCCAATGGAAAGGGGTTGAGGGAGTTGTACTCCAAAACATCGGGTTGGCCAGTTTCCCTTACATTCCTTTCAAGCACCTCCTGTTCTCACAATCATAGGGACTAAAAAGATTTTGCGAGGGAGCATTGAAGGATGTTCTGGGAAGAAAGTGTACATGCATGTGTAGACATATGTTAAGCTTGTTTCTGAAGAAATAACTGGTCTGTCATTCATTCAAGTTGCACCTAGAAATATGGCCACATGAGGTTTGTTCAGAGTTCTAGACTGATCTTGGTGTGATAAAACTCTTGGTGAGTTGAAAGCAGGATTACAGGATTATGGAAGAACAAGCTGCGTGAATGAAAACCTGCCTGCCACTGTGGATGCCATGAGATTTTACTGTTCTCCTGTTCTTGTTTTAGGGTGAGGGTATATGATGTACGCAAAAGCAAACCTGCCTGCTCGTTCTATGGCCACCAACTTGGGGTCTCTGCTGTGCAGATGGATGACTGGAAGATTGTCAGCGGAGGAGAAGAAGGACTGGTCTGTGTGTGGGACCAGCGGATGGGCACCAAACTCTGGGAAATGCATGCCAGGTAACACTAGCGGTTCTCAGCCCATTTTCTGCAGTCTTGTCTGTCAATCAAGTTGATGAAGCTTTTTAATCCCAGTGCAATGGAGCCTAGATATAAGTAGTTGAAATACACGAATAATTTCATTTGTGTACATCTGCACTTGTTTCATCATTCCTCTTCCTCTGTTGCCCATAGGAACCCATGGCCTCCCATCTCCCTCTCTAGGTTGGGAGTTCCAGAGATTGAGAAGGCCCTCTCTTTTTCCCCACTAGATGTGCCTCTCAGGGTGGCAGGACTGAGAGAAGGAGCTTCCCTGGGGGGTCAGGGTTTGTGTAGGAACATGTGGTTTAGCACCTCTGGAGAGTGCTAGGTTGGGGCAGGATAGTGTAGTACACTGTGGAACCTCTGGACTGTTAAACAGCTAACCTCACTGAGCAGTGAGTCCTTACCTGCCAGTTGACAAGAAGGCAGCCTTTCCCAACCTGGGTATTCTCCAGGTGAGTTCGGCTACAACTTCCATCAACTCCAGCTGCCATGGCCAGTGGTCAGAGATGATGGGTACTAGGTTGGAGGGCACTAGGTTGAAGGAGGCTGGTGTGGTCATATTACCTTAAATACAGGAAAGTTACTTTTTTTGGACTAGAATCCCTTAGAATCCCTCAACCAGCATGGACAGTAGCCATGCTAGCTTTAGGGTTCACAGGGTTATGGCCAAAACCCAAAGGAGTCCAAGTTCTGCCTTAAACAGGCGGCTGTTCCACATGAAGTTGTACCTTGCCTTTTAGCCCTTCTATCGCAATCTCCTCAATCTAGCTATATTTCTGCAGCTGTCCACTTGGTGGTGCTGAAAACAGCATATTAGAAATACATTTTTTGTTGTTATTGTTGCTGTTAAAATGAATCCTCTCAGTCCTCCTTTGTCAGTGTGACAAGCTGTAAGAATAGTTAGATGCACTTAGTTAATAGAAAGGTGGCAATGGGTGACAGTTGAAGTTTCTCAGAATTGGAAATTGGAAGTGATTCCATCTCTTCCACAAATTGATCAGATCACCATCTGCCACCTTCCTTTCTGGGCTGTGAGCTAGGAACCCTTTGGTTTACTTTTATTTCTTTCAAGTAGTTACTATTTGGTCTGAGGCAAATCACTCTCTCTCAGCCTAAGCTTTTCCACTTGCATTGTGAACATGTATTTGCATCAAGTCAGTGGCCATTCCAATGACAAAAGAGCTTAACATGCACGTGAGATCACTGAGTTCATTTCTTTCTCTCTTTGTAAAATTGTGCAGCTGAGGACTAGACTGTAACCCACAATACCATAAGATCTTATGTGACTGTAGGCTCATGATGTGAGGATAATAATATAGGCCTAAGTATAGTGAGCTGTTTTTGAAGGATTCTTCTATTGTATAAAAACTGCTTTGAACTCTCTAATGCTTATGTAAATGCTAAAGGAGTGGTGGTTATGATGTAGAGCAAACTGCAATCCATATATAGCTTGAAGTGTGTATTTTCAAAGATAGAATGATGCAATCATTTGAATAGACTGATCACTGTGAATTGAATCATATGGAGGAAGGCCACACACAGATGTATAGATGATCATTTCCAATTATTAAGTTATTATACTTGTTCTGCATATTTGAGAGTTGTTAGGAACCAATACATTTACACTAGATTTCTTCATCTCATAACTTATGCATTCAAATTCTGTTTTTAACTTGCCTTTTTTTGTAGCTTTTGTTCAAATGCGTTGGGGTGCCTAGATTTTTGATCCTTTTTTTTTTAATTATTAAAAGGTAAAAGGCTGGCATATTGCATGTAGACATTTGAAACATAATTGCCATGAAGATTAAAACAACAAAGTGACAGAGTTTATGCTTCCTTTTTTTTCCAGGCACCCAGTCCGCCACATCTGGTTTAACGCTCACAGTCTCATCACTGCCAATATTCCCGATGAGAAGATACCCCGAGGTGCCTGCATTACTGACGATGACTTGACAGCGCATCGAAGGTAAGGACCAACCCAGTTCAGCATTTCATCTAAACAGAAAGGGGATGAAGAGGCCAGGAAGCAGGGAGAGTTGCATGTGGCACCAAGTTTGCAAAGTGCTGTAGGCAGATGTGTGTAGGTGTCTGTGTGAACTGAGGGACAAAGATACATGTTCCATTTATGAGGAGACCTGAAGAACCACTGCCATTCATAGTAGCTGCAGGGTAGACAACGTACATGTGGCCCTCACCTCAGCCATTATTGGTGCCCTGTTCTAATAGCCATGTTTTGGTGTTGTGGCAAAAGGAAATGCATGATGTTTTCAACTTCCTTTAAACCTGAGTGCTAGCAGATTCCCATCAGCAGTATCTGCTTCGAAGTGGGGAAGGTGGGTGTCCTCCTTGCGTTATAGAAAATGAATATAATGACTGGTAAGTAAAGCACTGTTCCTTTTTGCTCCAGAAGAGGAGGACATTCTGCTGTGGCTTATCCAGGTGCAATTTTTGGCACACCCAGTTGGTAGCACCTCAACAAAGGATGACAGTGATTTCTTCCTTTATTCACCATGTGTAGTGCCAAAGGGTTAGGGATATAATTTTTTTCTGATTTGGTTCTTTTGCACTTGGGATCCAATAAATTCAGGGTTTTTCACTCCCTGTTGGACAAGTGTACTGGAATCTATGCCTTTTTGAACCATTTTTGCAATTTTTTTGGCAGGTGTCTCCTCCCCCAGTTTTTTTCTACCTTATTGCTGGAGATCCTCAAGGAGTGTAGCAATAGAGGGAGGCAGAGTCAGGGCAATTTTCCTTCTGTCCTCAAAATTTAGCATTGCAGGTAACTTAAAACCTCAGTTAAGCCTGTAGAAATAAGAGTTTTGACAGCCAAAGAAAAGTGATAAGAAAAACCATACAGGGTGTGAGAAGACAGTAGACTTCTTAATGTGAACAGTTTTTCTGTCTCACTATTTGCAATGCTAGAAATTTGGGGTCTGAAGCGAAATTTCATTGTGGGGGCATAGCATGGCAGTGTCAATGTTCTGAAATACAAACTAGTCTAGTTGAGTCAATTCTGAATTGAGGAGAGTGGAGTTTGCCTGTTCTTTGGCATAACAAGCCCAGTGCCATCAGTATAGAGTTTTAGGCTAGCGTTGTCACCAGACTCCCATCTGGTTGGTAGATGCCTGTAGTACGGTTGACTTAGGTGTGGTGGATAAACCATTGCCCAACACAGAACCTTCCTCTCTTTTGTATTGCGTTGCAGTAAGGAAGCACTACACTTCCTTGCTCAGTGAGGTGGGAACTAAGATACATAATTTCAAAATGATAGCTTGTACAGAAGTTGGAGGCAAATCCTTTAGGATTCCCTGACAATGCTCAGTAGTCTTTACATGAATTCACCTTTTCATCTTTGATTCCAAGGAAATGTTTACAGAGTGCTTTACTAATTGTACTGCTGTTAATTGTACTGCTGTTTGGAGTGGTGAATTGTGGCATTTAAGAGTTGAGTTCAGTTCTGATCAAATGGCATGCAAATGTATTCTTTTTTCTCTCCCTTTCTTTTGCCCTTCTTTGGTCAGACACCGAGGAGTCATCTATGCCTACAAATTCTCCGTGGACCAGCTGGCTGCTGAGAGCGTCCTTCCTATTTGCCGCTCCTCGTATAATGAAATGACTGGTTACAACTACAATATTGGCCTGGCAGTCCCCTACGACAACATCTGAGAAGCTCATGGACAAGAGGATGCTGGTCAAGGGCAACCAGTGAGTGTTGGAAAGGTCGTGCCAAGAAGCATTGAGCAGCTATGTCCCTTATGCTGGAACACTGAGACAGGAATACTGTGACAAACACTCAAAAGTCTCCCTTAAATGCATTTCAGTGCCACGCATCAGAAAAGGAGAAGGAAGTCAAAGAAGTTTGCTGCAGTGGGCAGGCATTGGTACAGTGCAATGCCAAGGTATGGCACAGTGGGATTGACAAAGAGGTGCTGGCCCACAGTAACCATGGTAAGGAGGAGGAGTATTGGATGGAAATTGCTACATCAGTAATCCAAGCAGGCAGGGAAGTTATACCTCATAGCTTTTGCTCATGGTCCACAGAAGGGTCTTAAGATTAGCAAGGAGGGAAAACAGAAGTTGGAGTAAGAACAGAAGAAGTGGAAAACAAAGTGAACATCACTTGAAAATCTTTACTGTGACCCTTCAGCAGTGACACAGTGCAAACTCTGTAACACACAGTTGTGAAGAATATTACTTATACGCTATGTTTACATGAAAAAATCTTAAAAAAAAGAAGGGATGCCCTTTGTTATGTTATTAGCAGCACTCTGCAGATTTTGAGGAGAAAGGTTGGCTGCTTGACTGCTCCTTGTGGCTTTTATGTTCTTGTTTTAAGAAAATCCGAAGTGCAGGCAGCTTGTGGCTGTTAAGCCCACCAGAGGCAGAGCCAAGTGGTCATCAGTTGCAAAACAATGTAGATCTAATTTTCTATTTCTACTCATATTCTCTTCTTACCTTGACATCTGGGAATCTCTCTGTCTAGAAATTAAACAGTTGCTAGGAGGGTGTTTCTTAATTTCTGTTGGAACCCTGCTAATATATTCTGCCAATCGAAGTTGTCCAAGAAGCAAAACTTTCCATTTATTAAGTTTATTTTTCTTTGAAATACACAATTCTTTGCTTGTACCCCATTTTCAGTAAAATCAGGGAATATAAACCATCTCTAGAAGTATCCAGTTTGATGACTTGATGGGTGAATGTACAGTAGCACACTTAACCTATAGTTCTGGGTGAGGAAAGAATGCGTACTTGTAAATACAGCTTGAAAAGAGCCAGTATAAAAATTGCTCTACTATCTGGCAAGTCAGCTTAGCACAAATCAATCCAGTCTTTCAACTTCAGTTTTAAATGCTTTGATTCGTATTCATAAGACTATTGCTTAAATAATTAGCTGAAAGGGTGTGCTTGACACTTGATTGAATTTAGAAGGAAAACCTGCCATCCTAATGCAGGAGGGGGAAAAAAAACACCCTTTCCCTTGAGGATGTAGATTTTAAAGACTGAAAGAAGCTCATAGAGTGGGGAAGTGTTCCTAGACCCATGCAGATTTGGCCAGCAATAAGGTTTAGTCTCTTGTTTTAAGTCATTGGCCTGGGACAGAAGTACTGGCTGCCCTTACAAGTGATTGCATTGGCCTAGCCTATCAATCTTTCCCTCCCACTCCTCAATGTAAGATCTTGGCCATGGAAAATTACTCTCTCCCAGCCTGCCAAGAAAGAACGGAATGAGATGGTTCACAATAATATAAAGGAACATGCAGCTGCCAAGGCTTTAAAAATAAAACCTGTTTTTATTAATGATCTCAGCCTTCATAATGCAGGCAAATCATGACAGAATCTGTAAAGCTAGTTCAGATATATTTGTTTTAAAAATCACCACCTTTTGGTGGAACAAATGGCCCTCTGGATTGCTAGCCCTGGGAGATGCAGTCCTCCTGATACCCGTATTGACTACCTGACATTTTGTTCCAGGTCACTGTGAAGGCACCGGCATTTTTGATCCACCTTCTTCTCCATCAGTAGCAAATTGCAATCGGCTCCATAGTTAGGAAACGGACATGCATCTTGGTCTCTATGTCTATTCCTTGCCATATCTGCAATGGGAAAGAACAAAAACAGTGTTGAAAGGCTGGCTGCAAGTCAGGCCAAATACAGCCTGTTGTTTTTTTTTAAATTTAAAAAATGGAGGGGAGGATAGGGTGGGTGTGAGGGCTTGGGGAGGCTCAGGGCTGCTCTTTCCTCACCCCTGCTCTAGTCCATCCTTCTTCTCACTGCATAAAATTGAGAGCTACAGAAACTCCAACAGCTGACCAGCACCAAAGAACCAACTGACCTCAGATTTGCTTCAACCAGCTGAAAATACAAAGAACAGTTCTAACCTTAAGGAAGTCTTCAAATGTGATTCCCTCATATACTTGATCTGGCTCCTGGAATCAGAAAAGAAAAAGCATTGCTTAAAGAGGTGAGACATACAAAAGGGGGGGGGTCCTCAGAAACTGGAGGGAGTGTCTGAAGTGCAAGGTCTCTTTCACATGACACAGTTGTGACACTTTCATACCCCTTTTCTTGCCATGGTTCCATCCTATGGACACCTAGGGTCTGCAGTTTTGTGAGGTATTTTGAATTCTGTACTGTTATATTTCATCAAATCGTTACCCTAGGATTCCATAGGATGAAGCCATGGCTGTTAAAAGTAGAATCACACTGCTGTAATTACGCAGTGTGAACGAGACTCAGCTCTAGAATGCCAGTACTATAAATACCTCGTGCCAGTGAGGAATGCCTGATTGTTCTTGCCATTATCATTTAGCAGCGATGCCAGCACTTTGCTAGGTGCTGTAGAAGGATGCAACACAAAAACCCCAAATCAGAGTCCCTGTCTTGGGCATCTATCTCAGTATACTTGGGCTCTCATTCTGTTAGTGACGTATGTATGCATAAGTTGAGCTACACATGCAGGACAAATTATTCATCATAACATAACAGATGTATTCTGCTGACACTAGCAGATGTGGAGTTACACCTATTAGAGCAATGCTGCACATCATGTTTGTGCACTTTCAACTCAAAATTTCAGAAATTGGATTTTGGCCTATTTGTTTGTCTAGCCCAGTGCTGTCCACTCTGAATGGCATCCACAGATGAAGCTGAACCATGTCTCAAGATGCTCAAAAGATTATTATCTTATTAGGAAAAAGCCCAACGCTCCAGAGTCTCAGGCGCCAAAGGATCTTTTCAACCATCTGCTATCTGATTCAGGCATGGAACTTGGGGTATGCAAAGCACGGGCTCTTGGCCTACCATTTGTCCCACACAGATGGTGGCAGCTTCCATCATGGCACCGTCTGCGATGGACCTCACTGATTCCTTGTCCAGGTGGGGGTTCCCGGAGAGCATCTCTTGTACTACCTGTCAGGGAGAAGCAAGTCATGTAATAGTTGTAAGCTGTGGCAGGTGGTCAACAGAAAGGGCAATTTGGAGAGCACAAGGCCAGAACGATACATTACATTCCTGTATTCCTGCAGAGTGATCTTCCCATCACTGTCTGCGTCATACATGTGAAAGAGAACTAGAAGACACAAGGCAAAAATATAAAAGGGGAAAACCATAAGTACCAACAGGCAAGGTCTCCTTTGTACCAGAGCTCAGCCACTAACAGTGAAATCCTGCTCATCTACACTTGGAAGTAAAGCTCACAAGGTCCAACTCCTCTTTGATGTGTGTTTAAGATCGCATTGCTAAGGCCTGGATCCTATTGTGACTGCCTAGAGGACTAGATGTTGGTTGTGTTTAAAATGCGCTGGCCTTGCCGACTGGAGCCAATGAGCTATAAACCAGGACCCCCAGAGAACCAATAGCTACTCACCTCTGATCATATGTAGTAAAGTAATACTGTGATTGTTTTATATGCTGGTATTCTGTGGATTTATTACAATCTTACATGTTTATGTTAGCTGCCTTGAGGATTTTGGGGATTAATGGGTAGGATATAAACACTGCAGCTGTTCACAGTCCTCAGCAATAGGCCTCATATCAAGAGGTTGTGAAAGTAGGCTTTAAAAGCCAACGTTTAAGTACCATTTTAAAAATTGTGAGATGGGAACACACAGGAGCAGATGTGGATGAAGACAAGGGGATCACCTCCATCATTTCTCTCTTTACATTGCTCACTGTCTTTAACACAGAGTGGCTTGCATTCCATGCATGAGGCAAATTATTCATCACCATGCAATGGATGTATTCTGATGGCTGTGGCAGAAGCCAAGTTGCACAGACAGACAGCAACATTGTGTTACAAAATATTGCTATTATGTATGGGGTTGCATGTGTATATTTATGCTATGCTAAGGGATGCTGGATTGCAACCCATGTGAATGGGAGCCCAACCAATGGCAGCTACTGTTTTCCATGTAAGTGGGACAGTGGATCTGCTCCAGGATTCAGTGTGAACTTTAAAGCTGCTATCCAGGGTATGGAACCTATTTTGAAGATAGGGCTCAGCATGTTAGATTGCTTTAGCCACCAGCTGCCAGAGGCCCTAACTGAGAATCCACTTACATTTCAGCTTCTGCTTCCTGAAGCGATCCAACTGCTCTTCATCCATATTCATCTCAATGGGCCTAAAGTTAGACATGATGGTCAAGAAGTCTTCAAAGTTGATCTCGTCAGCCAGCCCCACAGATGCCTCTTGCAGGTTCCTGTAGACATAATAGAAATTAGTGCAAAATTTTCTGCACACATCAGTCCATCTCCTACCTCTTAGAAAAAAATGGCTTTGTAAACATAACTTTGGAAATGGGGGTGGAGGTGGGAAGGCTGTTGTATTCCATAAAAGTTTGCTGCCCCGTCAGTTGGAGTATGTCCAGAGGAACACGTTCCATGTAACACCCCTTCAAATATTTAAACACAGCTGTCATGTCTCCTCTTAACCTCCTCTTCTCCAGGCTAAACATACTCAGCTCCCAAAGCTCTTAGATCCCTTTCACATGTCAGATTATTGCCTTTGTGTTTAAAAAGCACAGTGAAATCTGAAAGTGCTTGGTAAACCTAGCAAAAGGTACAGATACCATAAAATAGCAAGCTTTACAGGTAGGAACTGTTATAGGTATGGAATAGCCACCTAAAGTTGCATTCTGCGGACAATATTCTGCTGAGAATGCCACCAGTGTCAGGCATTTATGTTGCCTACCTCTTATTTTTAACAATTCTATGGTGATGGAGGCAACCCAATAGGAAAGTAATTCTTTGTTCTAGGTAAGGATCTCTTACTTTCCAAAATGTGTCTTGGGAGAGGAGGAGAAGGACTAAGGGTATCACATAAACCTAAGAATAGTAAAAACTAACTAAATAAAATGCGGTTAAATAAAAGAAATCAGTCCAAGGAGCAGGATAAAAAACCACTTCGGAACAGATTGTAAATATGCCTAAAAACTCAGGAGAATGAAATGAAACTGTCCAGGCACTCAACCCCCCCCAGCCCCCCCAAAACAAACAGCTAACAGATCCCTCAGATTCCCACTTTATTTTACATGAAGCCCTGCAATTGTTGACATAAAATTACCCAAAGGACACAAAGGTCCTGTAGCCTTACCTCCTGTCAAAAAAGGCGTTGACAATTTTGGACCTGATTGGATTGAACTCCAAGTCGGGGATGCGATCAAAATTCTCCTTGCTGCAGAGGCAAAAAGGACAAAACAGTGAGAAACTTTCCCCAAGAGTCGGTGGAGTCTTGAGGAGGATGAAATCTACCTTCAGAGGATCTCAATTTCACAGCAGGTAGACACAAATGTTCAAGGCCCAAGACATGATAAATGCCTTTTCTTGCTTTCTGTCCACCCCTGGCTCCTGCGCAAGCTTCCTACCTTCACCTTCAAAGCCCTTCACGGCCTTGTTCCCCCTTATCTCTCTGTGGTTAGATCCTGAAACCTCCCTTCTAGTGCCCTTGGCTCAGCCACTTTCAGCTATTCAAAGGCTTTTACTCTCTAGAATTGTTCCACCCCAGAACATTCTTGACCAATGGATGTTTCTGAAGACTCTTCAAAAGGTAGTGACATGTAACACACATTGCAACGATCCACTGCAGATGTAATGAAAGCTCATTGGACTTCACCGGCCTATCATAAAAAAATGCTGAGGAATTATGGGAGTTGAAATCAAAAACATCTAGAGGACCAAAGATTCCCTAGCTTTAGTATAAAGGGATAAAAATGGACAGACACCCCACTTTACCTGACCTTCACTTTTATATGCCTCTGTAATCCCTTGCCCCAGCGTTTTATTCCACAAGATGAACTCCTGTGCACAGTTGCCCTTCTAGCATCTCAGTGGATACTGGGGAAAGAGCTCCTTGCGATTCAGAGTAAACAAGAAACAGAGAAGTTTTCCTTCTCCATCTTGAGCTAGACCACGATACTTTGGTCTCAAAGGAGCAGCAGCAGCAGCAATGCAATTTGTAGGATAAATAGATAGCCATCTGGGTATGTATTAGATCCACCTTCCCTCAAAGAGAACAACATCTCATTAAGTGAAAGAACAGAGAGCGACCAATTTATTAGCAAGCCATTATCTGGCTGGCCAACCAGCTGCTCCAGCTGAGGAAAGAAAACCTAGGGACAAACTTTGATCAGGACCAGCAGTCGCCACATATGCCCATCATTTAGACCTGGGTTTGAAACCTCCTGTGGTAGTCATTATGCCTCCTTTTTTCAAAGAGAGTGCTGGGTCAGCCCATTTCCACATAAAACGGGGGGATGACGGGGGACGAGAAGAAAGCCGGCAGAACTTTAAAAACTAAATCAGCCTGAAAGGGACTGCTTGATTCCATACCTCACCTCCTAGTTCCCCCTTTCTATTATACCTCCTTATAGCAAGCCATAAAGAGCAAATGTGGTGCAGTGGTTTAAGTGTTGGGCTACGATGAGGGCTGAAATCCCTGCGCAGCCATGGAAACCTACTGGGTGACCTTAGGCAAGTCCCACTCTCTCAGCCTCAGAAGAAGCCAAAGGCAACCCCTCTCGGAACAAATCTTGCCAAGAAAGCCCTGCGATATGGTGACCTTAAGGCAAACCTAAGTCAGGAATGACTTGAAGGCACATAACAGCAGACAGCATCAAAATATTTGTTTGCTACAGATCAACGTAATACCAACTAAGCAAATAAAAGTGGAAGCAACTGTATTTATTGGAGTCACACTTCTTTTTCCTAAGCACAGTAAAAGGAGAGCCCCCAGTAAAATGTGCTCTGGGATTAGAAGATGGACTTGCTCTTTCCACTCCCTCACCTACAGAAACAAAACCTAAAATGATGCTATCTGGCAACAATATGTTTGTTTGTATGAAGCAGAAAGTGATTAATAAGGCTGTATGTATGGAAGCCAGCATTGTCTTGCAAAATGCTAGAACTGGTTTGAATCTGGCTTGGGCTTTTGTCTAAATCTAATTAACATTGTTAGCATATAGTAAGGATTAAGAAGAAAAGGAGTTGGAAATATCTTACCGGATTGTTGGTTGGTCCCCACTCAGCTGCCTAAATCTCCGGTGCAGGTTCTCAATTTGATCTGTAGTGACTATCAAGAGAAGACAAACAAGCCTTTTGTTAATAATCTCAAAAAATATAGTCTAGGATGAACTGGCGGTGTAATGGAATCTACTGAACTTTCTACCTGTGATCCACCAATAGGCCTGGTCCAAGACATTTTGCTGTTTGAAGCAGACCAATGACCTCTCCAATGTTCATATTACACAAAGCTCTCAAATGACTATGTTCAGTCTTGATACCAGTCTTGGCCACGGGGTCACATGCTACTGTCTCTGGTTTTGTGTCTAAGGCTCCAGACTACTGGGTGCAAGTTTGGCCCTTGGTTCTTAGAATCCAGTGTACAAGTTGGGAAAATGTGTTTTCATTAGATCTCAGTGTGATGTAGCACCATACGACCTGACTAACGGTACAACTGTTCCTACCCTTAAAGAAATTAGGTATTCTAAGTCATTGGAATTTGTGAAGAGAAGGGCGGTCAGGTGTCAGTTCAGAAGGGCTGGCACTCTGACATCAGGTTCAGTATTAAGATACAGGACAAGAATCACAGAGCAACACAGTTGAAAAAAGGCAGAATTCCATGTGATGATGCTAAGTCTCCTGGCAAACAGTAGGAACCGAATAAATTACAGCCCTTTCCCATTCTTTAATAGCCAGTATCTTGCTTCCAGCCACAGACAGCCAATCTAATAAGTAAGAACATGCCAACAGCCTGTTCAATGAATGCTACGGCTGTATTTGCATTTTCCTCCCTTTATGGGTGTGTGCACAAACAAAGCATCAGAGCCCCAAGACTGCTCTTTTCTCCCTCCAGCTGATAACTACTTGGGTCAATATTGGAGAACAGTCGCAACTTGCTGGGTCCCAGCCTGCAGCTGGGACAGGACCAGCTTCTGCCAGCACAGATGGGAAATGCCCAGTGATAGCAATGCCCTAAACACACACCTGGAAACCCAAGAAGCCACCTAAGCCTCCATTGGTGCTGCTGATTTAGGCTAAACACTTCCCTCCAAGAGGTGGTAAGTGCAAAGGTCTCAGGGCAGAATTAAAATGCTCGGATCTGTTCACGATTCAGTTAAGTTCCTTCTCATGAACCACATCTATGCATGCACACACATATATACAGTATGTTGAAGGCTGCCTAATGCTTGTTCAGAAGATTGGTCGTGTAATCAATACTTGCAACACGCGTGGCGCAAACAAACAAGGCCATCAGAGAAGGTTAATGCTTCCCCTAATCGCCTACCTCCCCTCTCCCACCAATAAAGTTAGGAGATTACTGGAGGGATTTTCTTTGGTTTTGGCTCATCCAAGACACCCACCCACATGTAGAAATGTCACCATCTGATTCCTTCTAGATTGCTGGAGTTGTGCTCCATTACAGATGCTCCAAATTCCAACCCACGACCTTTATGCAGTAAAGCTATTTTAAACGCAATGTGAATTTGGCTGTCTCCTTTATTTTCACAAAAAAAGAGGAAAAAAATCCCCTGTATGCTGCTTTCTAAATCTTTTCTGTCATCAACTGACTTTTTGACATTCTCTCTGCCTGATATCATCCTCCTTGTCATGGGAAATTTGCTACCAATAAGCCTTAAACATCTGGAACTATAGCTTAGTTTTCTTTTCTAAAAAGCAACTCATATAAACTTTGGGGAATTAGCAGTACAAACAGGAACTCAGCACTACCTTGTCCTCTTCTGAGGTTGAGAGAGTTTTTCCAAGGAGTGGTGAGACAGGAGAAATAGAACACAGAGAAAGAGACAGACATTCTCTCCAGTTCACAGACGGAAGTGCTGAGACCCTAAGAAATCAGCATACTGTCCTCAGGCAAGGAGCACCCATCGGCCACAGCCATGACTTTCCTGGGTTTTCCTTGCCTGTGGACAATATGCTGAGAGAGTTGAGGCAAAGATTTCTTTAGAGTCTCAACGCTTCCATCTGTGAACTGGACAGAACGTCTACTCCTATCAAGAGAGAAGACGTTTAGCCCTTTTGCAAACACTGGAAAATATTTTCCTCTAATGTCTTTAAGAACAGAGGTGGGGATATGTGTCTGCCCAGATGCTGAACTATAGTTCCCATCATCCTTGTCATGACCTAGCCCATGATCATCTAGGTCTGAATGTTGCCTAGTCTGGGGTTTGAGTCTAAGCCAGTGGTTCTCAACCTGTGGGTCCCCAGCTGTTTTTGGACTTCAGCTCCCAGAAGCCCTGAGCATTGACCATAGTGGCTGGGGCTTCTGGGAGCTGAAGTCCACAAACATCTGGGGGCCCACAGGTTGAGAACCACTGGAAGCAAACCCCTGGTTTACTCATCCTTGTCACTTTCGACAATGACAAGGAGGAAGAGTGCCTACTGCCTCTGTCAGTGGAGCAGTCATATTTCCATCATACCCAATGTGTGAATTTGATAATCAAATCCTACGCATATTCATACATTAGATCTTTCTCCTATGTAAGTGGATATAGGCATAGGCCAGTGGTTCTCAACCTGTGGGTCCCCAGATGTTTGTGGGCTTCAGCTCCCAGAAGCCCCGGCCACTATGGTCAGTGCTCAGGGCTTCTGGGAGCTGAAGTCCATGAACATCTGGGGACCCACAGGTTGAGAACCACTGGCATAGGCTGTTCCCAGATGGAAGCATTAATTCTTTAAACAAAAACATTTTAAATCCAGTTCTTAGGTCTGGGGGAGAAATTCAGGATGTATAAAAACTACTGGAGGACAGTGCATTTTCCCTCTACCCAGATAACATGCACAACCCATGCTCCTCCTGGGAATTCTACACATATTGGTCAGATATGCTTCATGCTGCAAGGAATCCAGGAATGGTACCACATTTGTGCCCACTGACTACAATTGGCTTTTTCAGGGAAACTTGCCAAGGATTGGCAACTGGTGGTTTGTGGTCCAGCACCCATCCACAGACCACCACTTTGAGTAGCCCTGTCTTAGATGATGGCCCAGAGCTACAGAAAGGAGAGGTACAGAAAACATAAATCAAGATGTGGAAAACAGTAGTTCTGAGTAATGAGGAGGGGGTTTGTTTTCCACTGGAGAGAACACAGCCGACACCTCTTGCTGCTTTCCTTCCAGTGCTGGCACAGCCTCCCATCCTGCTCAGTTTTTCAACCATCTGCTCTTTATTGGGAGGAAGATGTGACAAGAGAAGTTGCAAGCTCATATTGGAACTGTTTGCAGCCAGAGAAAAGCAGATTCATCAGAGGAACTATAGTTTGAGAATTTGCTGGACAGGAGATTTGGTCTGTGGCATAAGAATATAATCTGTCGTCAAAGAATATTTAACAACTCTGAGACTTCCTCTCTATGTAATCAATATGACTGATTGGTTTTATCCCCCTTTCGGCCCTTGCTTCTTCTTGGGAATGTTTTGTAACACTTCGTAAAATAAGAATTCTTGCTCTGAGACCCAACTGGAATCAGAAATACTGACTCTCCTATTCCCATTATTCTGCATGAGTGTCTTGGATTTTTCTTGCAGCTTTGCTGCACATTGAATTAGATGACAAGGAAAGAGCCAGTGAGGTTCCAGTCTCCATTCTAATCTAATAGAAAGCCTGGCTAGCAAAGTTTCCAAGCGTGTTGAGTACAATCATGTCTGCTGCCAAACAATGTCCTTACGAAAGCCAAAATGTGAAGCTTATACTCACAGTGGAATGTTTTGTCCTTTGGAAGATGACACCTGGAACACCGAGAAACTTTTCAATTTGAACATTTCTTGAGATCCTGACATCAAGACCCATCCCAGATGATGCCTGGCAATTATCTGATTAACAATTAGGTAATGGAGGCTCTGTTATTTAGGCAGGGTAATTCTTCACAGCCCCACTGCAGGTTAAAACAACACTGATCCATCAAAACCTGTCACCTGGGGTCCTCCCATTCCCAGTGGGTCGGCCTCGTCTTTTCTTCCTCCAGGGAGGAAAAACTTTCTCTGCATCTTCCACTACCCCAACTGACCACTTTTGCATATATAGGACTGATAGGCTTCCATACTCTTGTAAAGGCTGTTTAACTTTTATAATGGTAAGCAAACAGGTTATAAAAGACTTCAGATGGCTCCAAAGGAAATTTCCTCTAAAAGCTATCATGATCAGGGGAGATGGAGCACAGAGACTGGCATCAGAGGTTGGCATTGCTGGGCACCTGTCAGACTTCAATATGGGGCCCACTACCACTCCTTGCGTTTGGATGCACTTCAGGGAGTGCCCCAAGGCGCATTGGTGTGCACTGTCCATTGGGCCATGGAGCCTCAATAACTCTGCTACAGTGCAAGGAATGCCCATACCTTGTAATGTCACAACATCCCCTAGGTGAACACCGATGTTGCAAAATTACTCACTTCAGTTTTGCACACATGTCAGGCCATTTATGAAGACCTACATCTCAAGCAGAATGCCTGCCTATATTTTTAGAACAATGGGGCCAGGCTGAAAGCAGTTCCACCATCTCTCCCTCAGTTTCCATATTAGAAGCAAAAAACAAGGGGCATAACTCATAAGGAAATTGTGACAGATACTTCAAAACCAATAGTCAAATATCTGAAATTCCAAAGGGGGGCGGTCCTCAAAATAAATAAGGTAGAGCTGCTATAACTCAAAAAGAAATAATTTTAAAGTAGGAAGAGGGCTCCGTGAGGCAGTGCTGCTAAGAGTCCTGAGGCAAGAAAAAAACACAGGAAAACAAGTGAGAGCTAAGGCGGTAAATTAAAAAACTAAATTAGTATGAAATTAAAATTGAAATTAAAAAAGTGAGGAAGATGAGAGAGGGCACTAGAGGTACTACTGATAAAACTTTTGAGGTTAAAAGAGGGGGAGACACTGGGAAACAGAAAGCCTTCAGGACCCCATTGGAGAAACCAGGTCCAGACCTGGGCTGCTCCACGTGTACTCAGCTCGTGATAATAATGTGGCAATCGCTCCCAGAGGGAACTATATTTTACACACTCTTGTGGAAATTGAATACACACACACACACAGAAACGCTTTTGGAAAGAAAATCTCTTGGGTTCATAATGGCATGACATTTACACAGCTCATGCACGATAACTTTGTGTCTGGGACTACTGGCCGGTTGACAGAAAAATAACAAAAGGCCAAAACTGTCACCCTCTCCTGCCCTGATTAAACAGGTACCCACAAAAGAAACAACTCACTGGAACGGCTTCAGTGTGCAGCAGTTACACAGTTGGACTAAAAACTGAATCATAACTCAAAGCACACCAATTTCCCCCTCATACAGTCATTTTTGCAAGCAGTCATCCCTAATGCAACCATTTCTGTACGCCATTCTCCCTAATGGGCACAAGTTCCAAGACAAAAAATGTCATTGCAAAATCTAGAAAATGCAAATCCCACAAACGACTTGGGTCTGATCCACATCTGAGTTCAGGAAGTGCAAATCAAATCAGTTTGTTTAGAAATGTGGCTCAAATTTCTCTCCCAGCCTCACCCCCAGTAGGAGCCAGGTGCAAAACAGTAACTCAAGAATGGGGCCATCAAGTTTCAGAAGGAGGAACCCCGAGAATGCATTTGGCTTAGAATTTGTTTTCACTGCCAGAACTGGAGTTCAGATGCAAACACTTTTGCATACAAATCCACTCTTCCCCCCTCCAACTGTCTTGATTATAGCAGCCTCACATAGAAGGAAAAGAGGTGTGATGCTATCAGTATTGGTACAGGACTAGTCGCCAGCTGTCTCTGGTGATCTACTGCAAACTTGGAGATCTACCAGTGGACCTGATCTTATCTTCTGTCGGCCCACCCGGCCCTATACCATACTGACTTGCAAATTGGATTCTGTTTGAACAAGAAGGGGTGGATGGGATTTCCAACTGTGATGTGCTCCCACGTCTTCAGGACAGAACAGGCTATAATTTAAGAAGAAACACTGATGAGATTTTAGCAGAAAAGTAAAGCGAACAGAAGCAGCTCTCTCACACAAAGGGCTGTTTCTGCAAGTGGAAATTACCAAAGCTAAATGAAAAGTGCCAACTCTCCTTTTAAACCCTGATAAGCTTCCAGTTGCTTGAACTCTGTGGAGGCCAAGTTCTTTTTTACAGCTATCTAAGATACATAAACCCTTCCCTAGGAAGGCTTTCTCTAGAATAATCACCATTTTACAGAAAGACAAGTTAAGTTGCTTGCTCTGGAACCCATACAGACTACCCAATGTGCGGCTGTTGTTTTTTAAATAGGCATAACTTAATCTGTTTTTCTTTTTCTCCTACTAGGACAGCCTAGAATGATTGGCAGAGGGAGAGCATCATATACAAGAACAGCTAGCAATAAGATAAGAAGGTGGCATGTGAAATACAATTAAAATAATCCAGTGAAAAGAGCAAATCTAAAAAGCAGCAGTTAAGGCAAGACAGGTTTGATTGAAAGGGCTAGGACACAAAACAGGTATTTGTTACTTGGTGTCTGCTCAAAACAAACGGCGTAAAATTTCAAAACAATCCATTATACATGTAAAAATCCAAGAACAACAGCTAAAAACAACACAGGCCAGGGCAAAACGGTAATTACATTCCCAGAAGCCTACCAAAGCACAAAGGTTTTCACAAGCCTGTGGAAAATCAGCAAAGAGGAGGTTATTCAAACTTCCCTTGGAAAATTAGAAAAAAAAAAGTCCTCCTGGGGGTAGCCATGTCAGATTGGTGTAGCATAAAAGCAAACAAAAACCCCTGCAGCACTTTAAAAAGTAAGGTTGCTATCCAACTTAGTAGGAGCAAGGCCAGGGCTGATGAGATAGTCTGTGGGAGGAATGAGGGGGCTTGGGAAATTCTTTTCCAAGTTTGCAAGTTACTACTTTATTAACCCTCACCCCAAAAATAGCCCAGCAAGGAGCATGCTTAGTGTCTATAAAACACTGAGTGTCTACTGGGGTGTATGCGCAAGGGCAAACAAACAGCATACCTCAGAAGAAGGCCTGATCGGCTGGCACCCTGAACAGGAGTACGCCACATTCTATTGCAGCACTTATTTCATGTATTTTCCCTCCTGCTTTTCAGCCTGAAGGCTTTGGTTTTGGCAAATGAAATGAGTACTAAGCCATCACCCAACAAAGCATAAATGAAAATAAATTAAAAAGTGTCACATCAGGTTAAGCTGAGCTAGACACAGAGGAGCTAAAAGAAAGAAAATAAATAAATAAATAAATAAATAAATAAATAAGAAAGAATTCCACCTGGCACTCAAAATATATGCAAGTGGGAAGAGCATGGCAAAGCCTAGGTATAAGTCCCTTGTTGAAGCCCATTGCTTGGATGACCAGAGGATCAGAAGAAGGCCTTGCAGTTTCCAAGTCTTAGCATCTAGGTGCTACGACCATTCCAAGCCATCCTCATTTCACCCTGCAATCCCAGTGGCTGACCTTGGGTGAGTCTCACTCTCACAGCCTCCTAAGAGGAAGGCATCAGCAAACCTCCTCTGAAGAAATCTTACCAGGAAAACCCCATGAGAGGTTTACTGTAACTCAGAGTTGCCGCGAAGGCACTTAAGAGAGCAGAACTACCGCTTGTGTGCACAACCTCTCCTCTTCCTCTTATACCCTTATTCCCCCTCCACCCAGCTTTTCTGGGTTTCAGCACCCTGGTTTGGGAGAAAGGGGCCTTTCTATTTAACCGCTGGAAACCTTTGCTGATTCTCTGTAAATGAACTTGTAGATCCAGATCCACCTTCTGCTCACTCCTGATCTCCACTTACAGGCTAGGGATGCTCCAGGACTTCAAGTAGGAGTCATTCCCGGCCCTGCCTGGCGTGGCACCTGGGCCATTCTGCATGCAACATAGGTGCCCTCCCATTGATATAGAGCTCCTTACCTACCACAGTCTGGTGTGTAGTGACAGTGCCATTTGACTGACACTAGAGCGTGGATTTTTTTTTTTAATGAGGTTTGCATTTGGGTGCTCTTCCCTTCTTAAGTTGTCTTGGGAACTCACTTTTCAGGGAAAGGAAACGTTTCTAAACAAATAAATGAGAACAAATGGCAAACATTCCTGTCTATGGGAGAAAGTCAAGGGCATTAAAAGTTGCCTGTGCAGGCCAAGGGGACTCCACCTGCCCCCTGGGGACTCCAGCCATTCAGGACTAGACTTCTCCTGCCTCCTGTGCCATCCAGTTGTTTACAACTTATGGCAACCTTAATGAAACCTTATCACTGTTTTTTCTTGGCAAGATTTGTTCAGAGGGGGGTTTGCCTCTACCTTCCTCCGAGGCTGAGAAAGAGTGTGACTTGCCCAAGGTCACCCCGTGGCTTTACACATCTGAGCAGCAAATCAAACCCTGGTCTCCAGAGCGCTCAAACCACTGCACCATGCAGGCCGGCAGTGTTACCACGCAGCGTAGAAAATGTTTCCACAGTTGCAGTTCTGGAAAGGAAAAAGTGGTCTGAAAACAGCCTGCCCTTGTGCACTTTTCCAGATGAGCATTTAGGAAGTGCAAGCCACAGTCGGTGACCAGAAAGGGCTCATATTTACAAACTTCCTTTTCCTCAGTTGGGGCAGCAGTGGCTGAAGAGCATTGCTGATGCTGGTAAACACATTTCCTGTGTGCCAAAAAGCTTCTATACATTGCAGAAAGACATAAAAGGCGCACAGGGGAAAAATATGACAGCCTGGAGGTGATCTAACCACTGAAGCCACATCCTTTCACAGCTGCCCTTGAGGAAGAATTTCATGACCAAAAGCAGGTTAGTCTTGCACCCACCTTGCAAAAGAGGGGTGGGGGAAAGGCCTGTGTAGAAAGCTTTAGCAAAAGTAAAAACAGCAGTTGAGGACAGGAGTGAAGCAGACTGCTCTGTATACTTACAGCCTGTCTTGTCTGCAAGCTCCTGGATTTCTTCTGACATGGAGTGGGAAGAACCCATCGCTCTGCAGCTGTGGGTGCAGCTTCTGCAAAAGCCACTTCACTCCAAAGTAGGGCCCAGACAGCAGAGACAGAGAGAGAGAGAGAGGATGGACAACGGGAGGGAGGGCAAGTTGAAGGCACCAGGGAGCTGGACCACGGACATACAGAACAGCTCTGACAGACCGGGCAGGCAGCAGGTGCCGGCTCAGCAGAATCAGCCAGACTTCTGTGCAGTGGCTGAGTTTAAATCTTGAGGAAGCATGAGCCACTAATTATAATATACATAGAAAGACAGACAGAGGAGAACGGCTTCCTCAGGGTCCAAGAGCCTGCCCGGTTTGCAGGCATCTCTCGCTGGTAAAGACAGACTGATTACTAATTACCATCACCACCGCAAACAACCAGCTTGGGAATATAATGCTTTCTGTTTGTTCCACATGGCAACTCCTGAGGGGAGGCAGCAGTAGCAATGAGAAAAGCTGCAACCACACTGCATTCAACACCGCATTCAGTGGAATTGCCCAATGCATTTAGATAAAGTTTCTCCAAACATTTTAAAGTATATCAAAAGCAGATTGTCAAGCTGCAGTGCTGACACTCATCAATAAGAGAAAAGATCTCATCATTAACTGTTAGCTAAATATTGCTCTCTGTTCTTTTACCCTGATTTGCCCTGATGGAGAAGCATTATTCATTAATGAGCACGTTTGGATGCCACCCTGGGCTGGCTTTGGCGTACACAGAGGGGAAAGTCTGCCTTCAGATGGCATCATAGGTGGGTGGGAAGAAGAGAAGAAGGCCATGGCATTGCTGAATGCATCTGAGTGGTGCAGCAAGCCTTTTCCAACCGCTGGCCTTAAAGCAGATGGAGGGAACTTCTGGCCTTCTGGATGTTTTGAGTGACATCCCCTTTAATTCGTTGCCACTGACCATGCTGAGTGAGTCTGGTGGGGGTGGAAGGTTGAAGTGTTTGGACTGCGTCTCCCTCCTTGATCTCCCTTTCCCCCTCTTGCTGCATTCAAGTCATGAAGTCTACCATTGAGCTCTAAAGCAGCTCTATGGCACTTCTAAAGCAGCAGAGATCCCTTCAGCTTTCCAAGACAGAAAGAGAGCCTGACTGACTCCAGGCTGCCTCACTGGAAGAGAGTGGGTAACTAAGGGGCTGCTGTCCAACCTGACCCCAAACTTGATTTACTTGCCAGACTGCAGTCCTATCTATTGAACTGAAGAGAGAGAGAGAGAGAGAGAGAGAGAGAGAGAGAGTGTGTGTGTGTAGGTCCATAAGTCAGCAGGTGACTTGAAGACACGCAACCACACAAGCCCATTATTGGGAAAAAGGTGGGATATAAATTAATAAAATAAGGAGGAGGAGAAAGAGAAATCACACTACTTTTTCTCTCTAGCCCCACTTTCTCCACCAATTCTGCACATTCAGAGTAATAATCACACAAAGCATATGGATTTGCATCAAAATGTGGCTCACAGTGCACTCAGCAACCACAACATTTGGTCTTGATTGGGGAGGGAGTGATGGCAGTTAACAAGATAAATGAGAAGAGCAGGAGGGTCCCACGCTATAAGTTATCTACAGTTCAGAATACTTCTCTATGATATGGCCTGGGAATTGGCAGGCTGTGAACTACATGGTCCTCTAGTATGAAGTCCCTCAAGGGCAAAGAAGCGGACACACACACACACAAAAGGAAAAGGGGAGGAAATTGGAGACGACACTGATGTTTGTTCACAAAAGTTACTTCTGACTTTAGGCAGACTACTGTAGTCCACTCTGCATGGGGCTGCCCTTGAAGTGTTTTCAACAGCTGCAGCTAACAGCAGCGGCAGCAACAAGAATAACGACAACAAGAAGTCCTTGGAGTCAGGCAAGGAAACTGATTGGTAGCAGGAACGTGGTGGTAAACTTTCAAGCATGGGCCCTCATTATAACCACTGCCATAGGACAGTTCTGAGGAGTGTGCAAACAAGGCAGTTTCATTTTTTTAGAGCAGAGGCAGGAATTTTGTTAACGCCTCCCAGTGTTTGTTTGAATAGCAGCTCTGAGCATTCGACATGCTGGCAAGGGCTGATGGGGCTTGCAGTTCAGCCACACCTGGAGGGCTACACAGTCTTTGCCTCTGTTTTGAGACCATAAACCTGCTGGCAGCAATTTGCTTGGATATTTTTTAAAAAAGACTGATATGCCCGACAAACTGAGAGTAATTCCAGCTGCAGCGTAGGAGACATGTTCTATCTACAACAAACAAATGCAATAAATATCCAAACCTCCACTCAATCAATGCTGGCAATTCATGCCAGCAAACATTCCTAAAGGACCAGGCAAAAGAAGGACAGTGATTTAGAAAGGAACCATTGCAGCATATGGAAGGAGGATTTATGGAGCTGCTGGTAGGGACCAAGTGTAAGTCATTTGAGAGAGAAGATAACACCTTGAATGGCAGTGTGTGTGTGTGTTCCACTCTTTCACTGCAGCATTCTTCTCTGGCCATTCTCTCTATCCCTGTTTTCCCATCCTTCCATTTTTTTTTTTAAAAAAAATTCCTCTTTAGAATTAAAAAACACGCTTTAGGAGAACCCCAAAAAGGACGAAAAAAGATGAGCCAGCCTGCGCCAGAGTGCCAAGAATGCGTCCTTTGCGATTCGCTTGTTGGTCCCTTGCCCAGCCGACTAGAGAGAATTCTAGTACATACTGTCGCTGGTGCAGGAATCTGAGAAACACAGCTTCACAGACGGGTGGCCACATGCCCTACTTTGCAGAGGATGCTCCTTTGTCAGAAGGGGTGCCCGAGAAGCCTCCTCTCCTCTGAAGGCATCCTCTGTCTATCGGCAGGGCCACCCGGTCCGGGTCCGGTTTAAAAGTAAAGAATTCAAAGAAAGGATTGCTGTGCCCTCAATCCTGTCCTGAATGAAGGGGGAAGGCCCCATAGCTCTGAAAGTAAGCTTGCCCTGTGAAAAATGGAGAGGGCTCCTGCCCCTTTAAGGGTTATGTAGAAGGAGGAATTTTAGCAGGTGCTGTTTGTTATCTGGTTGCATGGCAGGCAATACCTGCCAGGCTTCCCTCTTTTATACCATTGCTAAAGGCAGTTTTTATTTTATTATTGTTATATTCATCTATATCCTGCTTTTCTCCTGAGAATGGGACTCATGGCAGCTAACAATATCTTAAAAGCAATACAGATGTTAAAAACTTACAAAAACTTTAATAGAAATAGAAATATCAGAGCTAATTAAGAAGCAATTAAACAATGGATGAAGTTATGATTGAGAACATTAAAATTCACTACAAGACAAGACAGACCCCAAAATTGCACAGGACACATTAAAAGCCCATCCCATACAATTTCTAAAAGCCTGCTGGCATAGGACTGATTTCAGTTGCTCACAGAAGGAGAGGAAGGAGGGAGCCATCCGATCCTCCCTAGGGCAGCCACAGAGAAGGCCCTCTCCTTTGTTCCCACCAAATAAGTCTGAGAAGGTGGTAGGACAGACAGGAGGGCCTCCCTGGAAGACTGTAGGAATCTTAATGGACTTATAAAGGTGAACACGGTCCTTCAATTAGCCTGGGCCCAAGCTGTACAGGTACAGAAGCCGTTTCCACTCCAGCAAGCCTAGCCATTCCTGCTTTGGATGCAAAACGCCCCAGTTCAGCATTTCCCCATGCTCTCAAACTGTTCCAGTTTGTCAGAAAAAGTCCTGCTTAACCCTCTGCCAGCCCAATTTTGCAGCTGCTTTTAAAACATCTCAGTTTCTCTCTCCTCCTCCCCCTTTGCATCATAACTCACCCTCTGGAGTCAGAACATTCAGGCACAGAGCCTCAGGAAGGCCAGGAAGATCCAGCTCCCGCCATCAAGGATCTCAGTGAGGCCCAGCCATTTACTGAGTGGAGGAAGGGGAGAGATCTGCCTCTGAAGCAGGAGGCCCTGATTCCTCATTAATTCAGCATCTGGTGCCTTGAGCCACCTGGCTCAAAAAAAAATCTCCCCAGCTGGCTGAAGGTTTGGGTGCTTCACAACCATCCATCTCAATGACCAGCAGTATTTTTGGGCCTTTTCCTGTTCCCTGGACCTTGGGTTGGCTACTCTTTACAACTCTGCTTTACTCCAGGAAAGCTGGAAATTTCTGTCTGCTTTTGATCTGCTGGTCTCTTCCCTGTCTGGGGTTCCCTTATCTCATCTCAGCATACACTTGTGGCATGCAAACTTCCTCTTCTTATCGGTAAAGCACTCACCCTCAGGCATGATGATGCAACTCAACAAACACACACAAACAGAGGAAAAAACCATGCCAATGGAGCCAAGTGACAGGTAGTCCTCCCTTAGCAGCGAATTCACCAGCACAAAGATGAAGGCAGGTGCCTATAAACTCTGCCTTCTCTAAAGGGCCTCACTTATAAAAATACATTCAAAACTGACATGACAATATAATGAGCACTATATAAAGAAGTAATGTAGAATAGTGGGTAGAGTATGTAACCATGATCATGTATCACAGTCTACATTTGGTATCTTTCTAGGGTGACCTAGGGTCAGTCCCTCTCCCAGTGTGACCCCCCTCACAGGTCTGTTATGAGGATAAAAAAGGGAAGATATATTCATACCAGTTTGAGGTTCTTGGACAATGATGACAAAAGAGAGCCCATATAAAAGTAAAGTAACCAAGCAGTGCTTACCTTGGTTCAAAAGACACCACATGGAGTGAGTTCTTATGGTGCTTTAGTGAAAAACTATATGCACTCTCAAATCGAACACATCTATTTATCTCTAAAAACCCTTCTCCACACGATATATAAATGTATATTAGGGGTGTAATCTTCTTAATTTCTTCTTAAAAGAAGCAATGAGTTAATTTAGCAATTTTATTCCAGCAGTGGAAAAAAAGTCTCTGAAAACCATCCAGAAACCAAGTCTTATGAGGAACAACTGAGGGTGATGGGTATGTTTAGCTTGGAAAAGACTGAGAGGGGACCTGAGAGAGCCATCTTTAAACATCTGAGGGATGTCCTGAGGTCTGACAGCAGAGGGGAGGACTCCGAACTGCACGGGCCGGACATTACACTGCACCTGTTCAGTGTGAGATCTTGGTCTTTGTCCCCTTTTTAGGGAAGCAACTTATAAGTACAATACCAACAGTACTGTGAGATTGGGTTCAGCTGGTCAGAAAAGGTCTGCCCAGATGTCTTCATATCCTTTGTTAGGCTTATATAGGGAATATTCCTCCATGGAACCTAAATGGCTTGTCAATCATTAACAACCTTTGGGGGAAGGCTTGAATAAGCTGACTTTCCTGTAAGAAGGCAAGTGTAGCTACTGTCCAGGAAGAAAGGAGGCTGTATCCAAAACCATCCTTAAAGTTTGCAAATCAAAATAACTAATATTACAAAGAACAGAAGGTTCAAGTTAGAATAATTACTGGCTACAGTAGTAGTCAAGATAATCTCTCTTGATCTTCCTGTGTTTAGGAAACTGGATCCAAACGTAGCAAGGAGTAAGAGATTGGCTTAAACCCAATGCCCCCCTCAATAGAAGGTCCAGCCCTCTTGTTATCTTCAACTTATTTTTAAATGTTGAGAGAACTAAGGAAGGGTCCTCAACATTGTATTTCTTTAGTCACTGAGTTGGCAGCACTGTCTGTGCACCCAGCCACCCCTATTTTTAGCTGCTCCTATCTCTCTAGAATGTAGATGGCCATGAATCATTCCTTTGTGGTGGTGGTGAGATCTGAGTGCTGTTGCTTATCTAGCTCAAATGCCACTAACACACACAGGAGAGCTCTCAGCGGGCACAGCAGAGCTCACTGGCTTGCAGAAATACTCCTCTACTTCTCCCTAATACTCACCAAACATGCCCTAAGGTGGAAAGCTTGTCACCAGGGATAGCTAGTAGATCTACTCTTTATTTTAGTGCCATTCCACTCAGATCTGATCCAGGCTGAACAAATGAGGAAAACACACACACATTTTCAAAGTGATACTCTTTCCCTGAGACCCTTCCCCTTCTTGGAGAAGAGGAGTTATAGGACCCCGGCTGAGATCTGGAAACCCTAGCTGGATCCTATCTCTTTGAAGGCTTGGCACTGGCCAAGCTCCTGTTCAACTTGGAACAGCGGTGGGAGGAGAGGTGGCAAAATCTAGAATGTATTTGCCACCATAGGTGCTCCTTCTCACAACAGCTCAAC
The DNA here is from genome assembly GCA_948472985.1 of Iguana delicatissima. Lineage (NCBI taxonomy): Eukaryota > Metazoa > Chordata > Lepidosauria > Squamata > Iguanidae > Iguana > Iguana delicatissima. The sequence goes on along the minus strand of CAOKZL010000700.1, from coordinate 379,864 downwards.
TAGGACTGCCAGACTGAATCTGGAACGGTGCTCTTGTAACTTCAATCTCTGACAAATCTAAGAGAAGGATAAGGTACCATACACCTTCTCACATTCCACAGATGAAAACCAGGACATGTGTGGCCAAGCAACATCACAGTGTGGTCACTAGTTCCTTCACAGTATTGGGGTTCTGGTATTACCACTTAAAATTTAACCAATTAAGCAATCCATTAACCTTAAAAAACGCAACAACGATGAGTCACCTAAAACGTTTTGAGTCTCGCTTGTGGGGTTTTCCAAGGCATCTGGTTCAGGCTCCCGTTGAAACTAGATGCTGAGCTAGATGAATCTGTTTGAGTCAATTCAGTAAGCTACTTCTGATAAGCAATTAGATACAGTTATGGAAGACAAATTTATCAGTAAGTTATTAGGCATAGTTAAGAATGGCACCTCCAGGTTGAGAAGCAGTCTGCCTCGGGACAAAAAAAGAAGATAAGCTCATCACTTTCATGTCCTGTTGCTTATGGACTTCCTGGAGATATTTAGTTGGTCACAAATTTGATTACCCCCCCCCCGGCAAAACTGGACTACTTGGGCCTCTTGATCTCTTCCAGCAGGCCTGCTCCTAAGTTTTTTAGGCCACAATCCCTATGTCTACTTACTTGGGAGTTAAGTCCCATTGAACTCAATGGGGCTTGCTTCCAAACAAACAAGCTTAGGATCAAGCTGTGCATCAATTAATAACTCTCCTTTAAAGTCTTTCAATCCTCTGTGAGCCTCAGGAAAAAATAACAGTTTGGCAACAATATAAAGTTCCGGGCTCAGTTTGTTCTTGCTCACAGCTCTCGAACCTGGGTTCAGTGCCAAGGCTTAAAACCTGGAATATGAAGCAGAAATAACAAGAGTGCATTTTCTTTTCAACTGAATACCACAAATAGCTCAAAAGCTGCTCTGAGTTGGTAGTGAGGCTTGAAGTAAGAGGGATGTAGGTTGGACAGGCTTGGAGTAAAGAGCTTTTGTTTTTTTTTAATGGGACTTAATCCTTGCATATGAATTCAAAAACTGCTTTATGTAAGCCAGATAGACCACAGACACTCTGAAGGCTTGTAACTCACTATTACAGGGCAATTGTGCCAATTGTATAGATTGGTAAGTCACAAACATAAACAGATTTGCAAATGACTGCGGGGTGGGTGGGGTTATTATTGCCAATTTACCCTGGCCTAGAACTAATTCTATGTAAAAATTGGAAAATGCCCAAGGAAAGAGACATATTTATATTTGGCTGTAGGAACCCCTTCTGTAGCCCTCTCAATAGTATGTAGCTCCAGACAGTTTAAACACATATATACATATCTCTATATATACATATACAGTCTGTAACCTGACAAGATTAACATTTTATTCCATCAAGTGACAAGGGGGGAGGAGAGAACCCCACATTTGAAACTCTCCTTAAAAATAGGTCATTTTGTGATCAAAACTGCATATTGAATATTATCTGTACAAATCCTATTTTTAATATATCATACTAGTTATTATTTATATGTATATATTTATATAGCACCTTTCGTACGAAAGACAAATTCTAAATGTTTTGCAAACAGACAGAATCACTGAGAGTAACGTGGAAGGGGGAGGTACCATAGACAAACATCAGACTACCAGCAGCATAGAGAGGGAAATAATGCAGCCATGGAGAAAGGTTATTCTACTAGCATTAACACAAGACTGAGACCCAGGGCAAGAGTCCTACCATGCTTTGAAGGAACCTGTTGCACACTAAAAAGCTGAGGTCTGAGGCAGAGGCATTATTCCCTAACAACGTAGTAGCAGCATCTTTCCCTGGGAAGTGGGAAAGCTCAGGCTATGTATTGCTGAAGTTCTTACCCTGCAAAGGTAAGGTTTGGATTCACGGTGTGCAAACTGTATAGAAGTTCAGCTCTCTAATCCAACCTCTTCCATTTATATCAGGTTTACTGCAAGTGTTTTAAAATGTTTCTTCCTTCCCACTTCCCTGCATTAGTTATTAGCATCCTCAGTTTTCCTTTTGGTTCGCTGTCATGGGCAAGTAAGGTGAATGTTTGAACTGCCCTGAGAGAGCCACGATCCCTCAGTACATGAAAAAGTACACCTCTGATCAGTGTTGGTGCAAGTGACGACGATTACTGGTTGTGATTACGGGGGCACTTTGTTCAGTTTATTGCCTCACAAGCAGTCTGGGGTTAGCAGTCGTGGTTGCCTAAATCCAACGTTTGCACACACATGCTCACCGAGACAGCAGCATAACCTGTAGAAATGAGGTGCCTGAAGCCTTAACCGATCTTCTGAGTTGTTTCAAGTTACCCCAGCAGACATGGAGAATTTCACAAAGAAATGTGCTGGCTAAATATTATGAAAACACAGCATGCAAATCAGCAGCTATCCTGAAAATAATGATTTTGCTGCTACTAAAAGCAACATTCCAAACTAAGATCATAAAGGTGTATCATTTTATCCTTCACTACATGATAATTATAACGAACCTGCAGTGCCACTAAGTGAGCAATCCAGTAAGTATTGATTGCACTCTGCTCAGAGACACCAATTTTAAAATTACATGTTTCACATACTTGCAATATACTTGTTTATAATGTTTAATGAAAGGTAGAAAAAGGCTCGATCAGCTGTTTTTCTCTGCATGTCTAGCTACTAGTCTGGTGGCCAGATTGCGAATTAACTAACCCATGTTTTATACAAATTCCTCAATAACAGGAATGCCAGACATTATACTTCCTGTATTTTTCTAACAGGAGTTCAGCTTAGACTAGGCAAAATATGGGCACTGTGTTTTAAGAATGACGCTATTGCATGTCATAGCTCAGATGCGCCAATTTATGGATGTAGTGACAGATGAAGCCCATGGCTACTTCAAACAGCTTCTTCAAGATAGATGTAAGGGGTGTGGAATAAGAGAAGAATGGATGTCCACATCCAAGCTGACCAAAAATGTAGCATTAGATGGGACTTTAGAAGCTTTTGGGAAAGGAAGATGGATGCCATCTTCCTGTTTCATGTAGTGATTTAACTGTTTGCTTTGAAGTAGGAAGACCAGATTAACTTAGTAAATCTTAAACATCTCTGGATAGGGAAGGTTCAGTAACATTCCCAAGATTTTGGCACTGGACTGCTGGCTACTGCCAAGAGCATGGAAAGGGGAGAAAGCAGGCTTGGAAAGAAAAAAAACCCCAATAAGTGACCTTAATGACTATTTACAAAACTCAAACCTTTAAAATATTGCAAATATGACAGATCATGTCCATAAAACATCCACATTTCAATCTCCAGGCTATGGAAAACACCCCCAAGTCAAGAACAAGAGCTTTTAGAGTCCAGGGTGGTAATAAGGATCAGCTACTTTGTACAAAGAGGTCATTTCAGACAAGCAGTATCTTGCCTTGAGGACTCATGCGTTCCATATCATTTCGCTAGCGCTGGCACGCTGTAAGTGGGTGGTTACATAAGAAGACACTTCACTGCTAGTTTTTGGGCAAAATATGATTCCTAGTTAAGTCAGACAGCACTGGCTTCCCCGCAATGCAATTTTCACAGCTACTGTGTGAAGTTATGTTTTTCCCTTGTGAAGAGATAAATGGTTCATTCTTTTTTCTCATATATCTTTTGGACGGTTGCACGTGTAAGCTCCAAATCTTCAGGGTATCGGATCTCCAATTCTGTGTTTGCTACATAGTGAGTACCAGCAAACTCTGTGAAGTAGCGGCCAATGTCTGGGTGAGGGATTTCGTAAGGCTCCATATTATGCTCCAGGTTCTCTGAAAAGGAAGGAATAGTAAGTTATATCCATGATCTGCCAGGGTGTTTCTGCCTGCTACTGTTTGAGGATTTCATCGTGCAGAATTGAGGGGCGTTCAGTAAGGACCATTACCAGTTCAGTGAGATGCTCCTCTTGTGAACTTGAAACTCTGAGCCTGCAATTGACCAATTTATTTACTAGTATACAAATGTAGTCAAGGGGCTTTCACAGTAAGCTCAGTAGCAGAACCACACAGGCTTGCGTGCATCTTTACATGTTTTAAACTACATCCAGAATGGCAAGCCAAGCAAGATCCAAAGCATTATGCTAACGCTATGTCTCTTGTCACTGGTTGGCATCACTTCAGAGTCTGAACCAAGTATTCCAGAGAGGTTCACATATTTGGCTAGCCCAGTCCAAGTTTCTCTTTGGCCTAACCATTCCCCGCTACCACTGCCAAGAGGGCTGGGGTTGGGTTTTATTTAATGTCATGCTGAGTTTGATATCCACCATAGCTACAGGAGGGAGATATCCTCCCCAGGGAGACTTGGCTGGTGCCTATGTTGTGGTCTTTTCTGTGCCAAGTGAAACCCTGATCAATTTTCTGGGCTTTACTTACATGCTACTTAGAATGACTTCTTACACACGACTTCTTTTTTACACCAATTCCACTGGGTGTCAGTCTGTTACCAGGTACAATTCAAAGTGCTGGCTGTGATTATTAACAGTCCTATCCAACTTAGGTCCAGGTTACACTTTCCCACATGAGCCTGCCCATGCTTTTGAGTTCTTCAGATGAGGCCCTTCTCTTGGTTCCAACAATGTCTGAGTTACATCTGATGGTTCCCCACACATGGCCTTCTTCTGTGTGGCTGCTCCTGGGCTCTGGAGCCAGCTTCCTAGACAAATTGAACTGGCCTCCTCCGTATTGTCCTTCCAGTAGCAGGAGAAAAGCTTTTGTTTCATCAGAGCTTTGGGGACAGACTGCTTCTAAAAATATGCTGTATTGCCTGTGTTTGTTGCCTTTTAGTGAATGTGCTTCTGATATGAACACAGTTCAATTATATTTTAACCTTTTTTGTATTTCAGTAAGGTGAACTTTTATCTGTATCTTATTATCTCAGTACTTTATCTGTATTATATATTAATCCATTAATACTGCATATTTTTTAAAAAAATCTTTGATACTAGTTTGGTACTAATAAGTAATAATTAGTTATTCACCCCATATTGGTTTTAGGCTGACTTTCTGGTTGGCTTTGATTGTTTTATGTTTATCACAGTCATGCAGTTTATACATGATCTGCTAACATTTGCAAAACTGCTCAGAGGAGTTCATGGGCTACGTATATGTATCGTATTGTAAATATCCCTAACTAGGTATGTGAATGTGCACTGTGCCTGCCCATTAATTACCAAAGGTGACTGTCAGCACAGGTCCAAAATGATGCAGTCTGTCCTACGCTGCCTCCCTGTTGGATGCCCCTCTCCTCTACCCATTCTGTGCTGGACACTAAAAGGCCCACAAGATGCCTCTAATGTAAGCTTGGCCAGTCTTCAAGCTGTACCGTGTGCCTCTGACAGTGGATTTTTAGACAATGTGACTCAGACTATTTGCATTATAGTACAGAGCCCCCTCTAGTGGAAAAAAACCTATATGATTTCTTCTAAGCATTACATATAGAAGCATTTTTAATTTTCAAATTACTTTACCAGCCTACCCCCACGATACTTAGGAGACAAGCAACTATTATCATGACATGATTACTTCTCCCCTATCTAAGTGGCAAGCATTGCTTGTTTTTGTCAAAAACACATTATCAGCATCAAGAGCTGTCGCCTGATAGCCAAAAGAAGAGCTGTGCTGGACCAGACCAAAGGACCACGTAGCCCAGCACTATGTTCTTACAGCGGCCAACTAGCTGCCAGTGGGGGCTCCTCAAACAGGACTTTAGTACAACAGCACTTTCCTACTTCTGTTGCCTAGCAAGTGGTATGTAGAGGCAGATTACCTCTGGACCGCAAGGTACCATTCTGATGGGTAGCCAATGAGAGTCCTAGCCTCCAAGAATTTCTCTGTGGTATATACAGCCAACACAGTGTAGTGGTTTGAGTATTGGACAAAGACCCTGGAGATGAGGGTTTGATTTCCCACTCAGCCATGGAAACCCACTGGGTGACCTTGGGCAGCTCACACACACTCAGCCCCCAAAAAACTGTGATATGTTTTGCCTTAGGTTCACCATAAATTGGAAACAACTTGAAGGCACACAACAACAACAAATGTAGACCATATTAATATAATTACACAAGCAAAATTTATTTATGGGCCCTGCAATTCAAATGTTCAAGGTCCTCTACCAGAACACTGGCTTCTTCTACCACAACACCAAAATGAATAAGCAAAGGCCAAGAGAGAGGCAGGAGGAGACTATGCAAGAGAAATAGTGCGAGGACAGGGACAGGAAGGTGCCAAAGGTGGTGGAACAGTTAAGGAGACAAGCTTTTGTTTGTTTGGAGTGTGAGCCCTGCTTGGGAGAGCTGTGGTGTGTTTTGGTGCATGAGCTCTGTCTTTGCATGTTTGGGCGTATAAGCTCTCCTAGGGGGAGGGGCTACTGTTGAGAGGAAGTGAGTCACTGACAGGGATGGCGCTAGCAGCCACTAGCTTGAGGGTTTTGCCTGATAGAGATCTTTTAGGTTTGGTAGGGGGCTTTCATCTGTTTGGGGCACAATCTTGATTTACAGAACTGTGTGGAGGTAAGCTTGTAAGCACATCTGATCCAGAACGCCCTTACTGTTCAGATGTGGTCTCAGGCAGCCATCCAGTCCAAGAGGCCCCAATGGTCACTATGGGAGAGCTGAGTGAGACCAGAGGCTGGAAGTATTGTATAGACAGATGCTCCAAGCTGTAGTAGTGCCACAACTCATCACACGAGACACTTGCACACAGGTCTAAACACTCTCAGTTCTAAAGCCTTAGCAACTTCTGACAAGAGCTTAATGCAAATACGTATATACACATATATCCTGAGACCAAACTGCAGAAGGTTGAGCATATTTCCCTGAATATGCATATCAAAATGAGCTCCTTGCCTACCTTGCGCAGCATATCGGCAGGACCCATCCTCCACCAATACATTGTAGAATGGCTGCTGGGCACCATGAGGCAAGCTATGGACATTCATGTTTCGGATCCACTCATGCCCCATCATGCATGATGGATCCCAGCCATATATCACACAGTTATAGCCATACCTAAATTGAAAACAGAGAAAGAGATCACACAACTCTGTCAAAGGCTGAATCTGGCAGATGTATCTGTCGGGGACTGAAGGGCTCTGTTCTGAGAACATCAGTGGCTAGAACAAATGAACAAAAAGATCCCAGTTAATGTGAAAGATGTATCTATGATAGTTACATCTTTGGTAGCCGGATTCGCTGAAGTAAACATCTGACGTTGTGGTTACCTAGTGCAGAAGCACACCTGAGCAGTACAAAATCCAAGGAAAAAGAGGAAGAAATGATGTAGGAGATCTACCTTTTGTGTTTCATAATCAGGCCAACTGAATAGCAGATGTCCTTGTGTTTCTCTTCAGAGTGGAGTTTCACATCAGGTCCTGTTTCCTCTTTCCGACGCTCAATATGTTCTAGTGTATGCTGAACTAAATAGCCCACTGCTCCATGCTGGGAGGGGTCCAGTGCTTGAATATGTTGCAGGATGTCCAAAACCTTGGGAAGGGAAGACAATGTGCCATTAACACCTACCATTTCAACAAGGTCAGAGCCTTCGGCCTGAGGTCATAGACAAGTATATATCTTATCAGGGATCTCACAGAACAGTGAATGTGCTTTTTCTCTTTATATTTCATCTCTACTCTTCCAAAGGCTAATCTGGCCCCTAAGGATTCACACTAGAGCATTACAAGTAATTGTAATGTGATCATTCAAAAGTTGACTGAATAAAAAGGTCTTCAGAACCTGGCAACTGGCTGAGTGTTCTTCCCTGGGGAGGACATTCCAGAGATGGGGGCCACCATTTAAAAGGCCCTGTTTCTGATACCAAATCAGCAGTTCTTGCTGAAGGTCCAGAAAGCTGAGCTTCAGACACCAAACTTAAGGGTTTGGAAGGTTCACTGTAGGCATGTGGTACTTCTTGATGAAGGAGGTATCAGCCTCTGATGGAATGGCTGGTACAGATGTGGGAAGGATGAGTCCAGGGTGACTTCAATTTCTCACAGAAAATGGAAGTTGCAGCAGAAAGAGAGACAGCAGATCTGTTGTGAAGAAGACACCAGCTCACTTGCATTTGCTTATGGCAGCCCACTCTACATAATATGTTAAGTTTATATAAATGAAGGCATTCAAGTTTAATTACCTTCTCTGGCCAGATTCCCAAGTGGAAGTACAATCTAGCTTGGAGCATTAGATGTTGAACGTTGTCTGGATACATGGCCAAGTACAAATCCAAAGAGTCTCTTAGGAGCTGGTAGGACTGATCAGTGCTTTCCCTAGTAAACAGAAACCTTCAAGTTAAGATTTTGCTTTCACATATATCCATCACCATACTCCTGAGACACCACAACAAATGTTCTGGACAAATGTGTTGTCCAGAACCAGAACCAGTATTTCAGATGTGATCTAATCAGCACAGAACGGAGTAGAATTATTATTTCCTGTCTTCCCCATACAGGCATGCACTCAAGAGTACCAAGCATTGTTCATACACAGGCTATATTGGTGCAATCCTTACAACGACTTGTAAGGCAGCTCAGTTTTATCATCCTCTGTATTGCAGTTGAAGGGCTAAGGGTACACAAGGGCAGTTTGCCTACGACTTCAAATTGGGATCATAGCTCAGTATAGTTCATAGCTCTTAGCTGTTGTAGTGTATTATCACCAACCTCTGAGATTTCAGGTCTTACTGAAAGAGAACTTTTAACACAATACTTTGCTAGACTCTTACCGCTTTCCTATGTTTAACAAGTTGCCCACCATTCGCTGCAAAACTTCTTTTGCTGTTGCCACACCATAAAATTCTTCAGTCACATGGTGTCCAATCAAATATTCACACTCCTTCACTGTGAGCTGCTTTCCCTTCCCAAAAGCATCGATGTAAACATAGTCAAAGATGTTTATGCTTCTGGGGAAAATGTCAAGAAAATGGAAGCTAAGTATTGAAGACAATTTTACTTGCCATAACACAGTTCTTGTTCTAGATGTAACAAGTTATTTCTCTTGCATGCAACAATGAGATGTCATTTTCACAGGCAGGGGTTGTGCACACCTTGACACGGCTCTGATGTACATGGTTACATATGTTAACATGGTTAATATTCGGGTCTTCTGATCAAATGCAACATTTTCTTTTCCAGCAGGAAGAAAAAAAGTACAGGTACACACAACTTACTACTGTTTCATTGTCAGGAAGTGGACAACATAGGAAGCATAACCATTTTGTTGCCCAAGAAAGAACAAGAGTCAAGTGGAACTTGAACAGCTTACCCTTTTGTCCCTTGGCACCACCTGAGCAGAAAGTGACTGGGAAAGTTGACTGGCTCGAGCTGAACACCCAGCTGCCTGGCAATTGTCAAATACAGCACCGACAAACTGATTGGGATTCCAGTCCTGTGGATTAAAACCTTTAAAAAGGGAGATCAACAATGAGAAGCATACACAGTGGGCCCTTGGTATCTACCTCAGTTTGGTTCCAGGATCTCTTTGTGGATATCAAAATCCATGGCTGCTCAAATCCCATTATATACAGTTAAAATTGTGTCTCTAATATAAAATGGTGAACAACTCAAATGAGTGCCGGAGAGAGCCTGAGGATATGTGAAATGGTGGGAGGCTACAGCAGGGTATGCTTACAGGTCAGCATAGTTCTTGGTGTGTGGCACAATCAAGGCTTGTTTTTGGGATTTCTTCTTTCCCAAATACTTTCAAGCCACAGTTGGTTGAGTCCATGGATGCAGAACCTGCAGATATGAAGGGCCAACTGTAAACAGCTGGCCCTTTGATGCAGAATACATTCCAATCTACAATCTTAAGGATTGCTCTTAAAAAGAGGTGTACAAAAAGCCTCAGAAAGCCACTGGCAAATCTGGGGGAAGCTACTAGGTCTGTCTCTTCAGGGCAGTGGCCCAACCTGGCACATATAATGCACAAAGAACTGAAAAATTAATTATACTATTCTGCTCACTTCTCTGCTTTGATTTATTCAAGAGCGGTTGACTTTACCTGGCGGATGTATGAATTTAGAGAATTGTAGTAATCCACCTCGTTCCCTTTGTATTTTAATTGCTCATAAAGGACATAGTTCATGGCATCAAGAACCTGCCGCTGAAGCTCCACCTGAGAGATTATCAGGGCCTCTCCTGAAAGGTGGGAAGAAGAGTTAAATAAAGGAGTGCTCCCACTGCACTTCTTAGAGGCAATTCTAAATTTATGGAGGAAGAAAGCAGGATTATGTCCTCTGGCCTTAGAGCCATTCATCATAATGTCAGAAAGAGCCTAGATGCGTACTCACTGTACCTCTGTTGCCTCATTTAGACATCTTAATAAGCACACACAGTTGAGTGGGACCTGCAGTTGCAAGCATCCATAACTCTACTCTTTCCCTTTAGAGTAATGTGTGGAAAGCATGATTATGGAAAACAGTATACGTTACAGAACTTATTTTTTCTGCATAAAAACAGGCTCACCTGGCTGCAGCCATATGGATTTTGAATTCTCCAGTCAATGGGTTATATCCCTGCTTTTGACAGTGACTTCCTTAAAAAAAAGGTTGAAATGGCTCTCCTAACACATAGGTATTAGAAGCAAGAACTTCAAGCTAAAATATGCAGCCTTTTTTGGAAAGAGTCTTTGGCTCTGCCCACCACCCAAATATCTCTGAAGTTGAATCTGGCCCCTTGGGCTGAAAGAGGTTCCTCACCCTTGCTACACAATAATTACTGGCTAGATCTGGAGAAGGCAGGCCTTCAAATGTTTTGGACTTTAGTTCCTATAATCCCTTACCACTGGCTATGCTGGCTGGGGGTTCTGAGAGTTGAAGTCCAGAAACTTCTGCAGGGCCAAGGATTCCTCACCCTAGGCTAGGAGAAACAATGGTCTGACTCAACAGAAGGCAGTTTCTTACGTTCTCGTTTTTTTTTTCCAGTCTTGAATCAGCTGAAAATTACTTTTGATTGGTCATTCCAGTGTTGTAGGTGTGGAAAGAAAAAGAAAACTGTTTTTTTTCACACTTTCTCTCTTTTTATTATGCCTTTGTTTTCCTTTTCTCTCTCTGTAATTACAGCTGCATAGCCAATAGTGGCCAGAGATCTGCCTGTCTGCCTATTTCATCAGTGCCTGAAGTTTCATCACCAAAAACCCAACACAAGCTATGGAAAACTGATGGTGCTTGTCTCACACAGCAGCAGCACTGCCATGGAAAAGACTGATAGGAAGAAAGCCGTTTATTACAATACCTGCTTTGGAGGTCACGCTTGGATGTCTGGCGTTTTTGGATTTCAAGTATTTACGGACTTTAGCAGCAATATCATCAACCTGCGCCTGGACAGTCTCTAGGCAGATGTCCAACAATGGGTTACAATACTGGTCAACCAAGACAGCCCCTAGAAAGGTTAAAAGAAAGCCAGAACATGAGTTGATCACAACAAGTAAGACTGTAAAAATCAGTTGAATTCTTTAAACTCATTTTAAAAAGAATATCGCTGGACAGGGTAAGGAAATACAAACTTGCTTCTTTTAGTAAAATGAGTAAAAAAATGACCGGCAAATATAGTGAAGGGAGATCTTGAGGAAAGTTATTGTCTAAGTCCTGGGAGCTCAGTATGGCTAAAGTGTGAGTCAGTGAATTTCTCTTTTTCTCCCTACCATGTGTTTTATTTTCTTTCCTTTCTCTCTCTCACTATAGTAACAAAAGGGAAATGGCATAGCTGAAGAGAGTAGAAAGTGTCAGGAGAAAGTGAGAAACTAGGATCTCTGGTTGTTCTAACACAGCTCATTTTTTCCATCAGCCAGGCATGATGGGTGAGGAGCTTTCTCTAGGTGTCACTGACGGGCCTCTGATGGTACAAGTGCTGTCTTGTCCACAAGCTTCTCTCTTCAATGGTGAAGCAGCACTTAAGCCACATCCAATGGCCCCCTCAGCTGGTTTTGGGCTAGCATCAGGAGTGCACCCTAAAACGTGCTGCATAACATTACATTACATTGTGTTACACCAAAGTACAACAGCAAGGAAAAACAAATGTGTCTTTCACACCGAGATGAACACACAATACACGTATTTCAGAAACAATGTTTGAGAATCAAGTAAAGGGAGCATTGTGCACAAAGGCTCAAGTTATTGATCAATCATCTGTTGAAACACATTCGCTCATCCCTTCTATTCATGAAGTCTGGATCCAAGGACAAGCATTTTTACAAGGCTTACTGATTTTACATTACAAAAAGATTATTACTTGTTACCTCCTATAGGTCTTGAACTAACCTTCTAAAAAGGATTGTTCATCTGCTGGGCGTTGAAGATAAGCCTTTAGTTTCTTTAAAATGTTTTGCTGCCGCAGGAAGTAAAGAATTTTTTTTGCATAGTACTTCCATGTCAGTCCTTTCCTGCAGAACAAAGGTAAACTACCATTGTAGTGAATGACTGCTTGCAAGATTTCTCAAAGAATGAAAAGCAGCAGATCAGGAACACAAAGGAAGATCTTCAGTTTATAAGAGAGTACTGAAGCATAGCCCAGGAAGGACAATGAAACATCCAAAGGACAAAGCAGCATCTTATTAAAATAGTTCAGGTTATTCTGATTGATTAGAAAGAAAATCGTGTCCCTAAAATATAATTTTCTTTACAGGATACAAACCCTATGAAGTGTACAGAAACCTATTATGTCGTTCAAATGCCTCCCATGTTGGTTGGATGTCTGTTCCCCATCATCATTTTTGTTTTAAGTTTTTGCATATACACAGACTATGAAAGAACATGATCTCAGAAGAGGCACTTCCTAGTCTCTCTCACCCAGATGATGGAATACCTCTTATAAATCTCTACTTTATTGACAAGTGGTGAGGGTAATGAACAGAGTGTCTCACTAGGACTGGTGAGATTGATTCAAATTTCTACTCACTCATAAAAAGAGAGGTAAAATATCCAGAAATTTGAAGCCACGGAAGAAAAACCCAATTTTTTTTAAATGGCAATTTTTAGCAAAATTGGAATAAAGGCAATATTAGCACTCTTAGGCACATAAAATGCGTCATCTGTGAGTTGGCCTGGCATAAAATCATCATGCTTGGCATATTAAAACTACAGTTTATTTGGAATAATTACAAACTGAATTTCACTTTTAAAATTTTAGTATCAAGCTGACATTGGCTGGCACTGTTAGTGATATACACAGGTGTTTAAGTTAACCTTATGTATGCATATATGTATTTTTGGTCAAAGAGAGCACAACGATATTGTCTACAGACCACCACTTTGAGTGCTGTATGAGTCTTACTTAAAAGTCTACCTGCAATATAGTTTTAAGAAGTAGTGTGGTGGTGTGGGAAATATATGAACACCTTGTCCTAAACATTTCATTCATAATTTTCAACAATTCATTTCCCTTGCTTTTCTGGAGAAAAACAGAGAGAGTGGGAGTTCCTGAATTTTTTCAGGGTTCCCTCCCCAACTCCCAGGCCTTCACATCTCCAGCCATGATGTTCACTGGGTGACCTTGATCACTGACACTGTGCGTACACAAACGTAATGAATTAAATGTTGCAGCCCCAGCAGAAATACACTGTGGTTCCACTGTTTGAGCAAACACAATTTGGATCTTTCACACCCACAGAAAATTTAACAAAATGAATCCGCCCTTCCCAATTCTAGCCATTTAGATTCAGCCTTACCTTCCTTCCATATTAAGGATGGACATCAGCTCATCTTCAAAGAAGTGGTTTGGGCATCCAAGAGTTTCAACATCACTGAAGCCATCACAGGGCACCTAGCAAAAGAATGCAACGTTACCTCCATGGCTAAGGAGATTTTCACAATGGACTGGGAAATTTTCAAGCACAACTTTATAATCAGGGTGATGAAAGAGCCACACAAGCAACAGTGATGAATATATGATGATTCAACGAAGCTAACCTAGTCTGGCTATCTGATAATGTTATCCAAGATCAAAGAAAGCCAACCACCAAGAACTACTGGGGAACACAGGAAGGCAGAGCCAATTTTGATGTTGCCAAAGCTGTTTGTGAAAGCTTTCCTCCATCTGACTTGCGTCTAGTATTCCTGTGTTATCAAAGGGTGGTAAGAACAGTGCCATACATGTATATCAAAATTTTTCCAAAAGATAACAGCAAGCCTCAGCATGGATGACCTTAAGCCCAGGTTACCTCCAAGAACAAATGTTTCACTTAAGACCAAGAATGATTTGTATTATAAAGCTTGTATCTAAAGATGTCCTTGTGCAAGAGAAAACACTCCCATATTTGCAAGGTGGTTGTCTGCCATACTAAGATGACATGTTTTAGATCAATATATATAATGCAGTAACTGAATAATTATGGGAACAAAGTATATAAAGATATACAGCACGCTCAAAGTCAAACTTTATTTTATGGTCCACAGACCCAGCACAGCAAAACCATCCAATGAGGTATAGATAAAATACACCTACTAAAAATAGGATACAAATATATAAATAGGATAGACTATAGACAAGATATAAAAGCATAATATAAAGATATATGGAGCTAATCAAGCTGCCAAACAGGCAGAGGAAGATAAAAGTAGGAGAGGTCTGCTACAGCCAGAGACGACAGTGTAGAGTTTCTTTCAGGACAAACAAGACCTCTTACGTGCTCTGAGAAGAACCTTTTGGAGAAGGATGCTACAATTCTTCGAGCTTCCAAACCAGCTTTGTGTCGCTCTTTGTATTCCTCCAGCCAATTTACATTATCAGCCTGGTTATAGTATTTCATTAATGACGGCCACCTGTATACAGAAAAAGACAAACAAGAGAGCAGTTGACATTTCAAGTCTTCATACTGTAGTTCAAAATGTGACCAAGCTGCTAACTTCCAGGCTGCCAAAACTTGGTTGCCTCCTACTGGTCAGAGGCCCTAAGACTGTGAAGATGTCTCTCTTCAATATGTCCTATGTTTTGATTTTTTTTCCTTCTGATTATGATGATTTTAATGATTTCACTGTTTAATTTCTTTTCAGTGATACCTGCTAGATACTTTGAGTACCTTTTTAAAAGTGGAAAGGCAGGACCAAAATAGAATGAATAAAAATAATCTTAAACTCAAAAACTCCTCATTTTGGCTTAAAAAATAGATTTGTAAATGCTTATTTATTAAAAGATTTTAGTTCTTGTTAAAGGTGTCACCTGAACTTTGGACATCAATACCACCAGTGGAAAACCCTCCAGATGCTCTGGACTACAACACTCACTCTTCAGTTAGTATGACAGAGGACTTATAGGAAGTCCCAGTTCTAAATATCTAAGACAGCACACTGAGGAAGGCTGATCTATGTTGACTGGCAATGACTTTCCAGGGTTTAAGGCAGGGATCTTTCCCAGTCTTACCTGGCAACATTGGTACTGAACCTGGAACCTTCTGCATACAAAGCAGGTGCCAAGTTCCTGGTTTTCTCTCACTCAATGCCCTGAGGTATAAGGGGCAGATGGCAGAGACCAACGCACCTTTGCAGAAAACTATCACAGAGAGGAATGTTCTTTTTAATATTGTCCTTTGTACTGAGAACTCATCACATCCAAAAGTGCACAGGGTACATTTGCAAACAAGCACAACCTCTGAGTCTCCCCCGAACCTGAGGTATGGGACTGATTGCAGAGGGTACACACTGCCTGTATGCTACCAGATAATTTTCTTAGTTGGCTGGTGCTGGGAGCTGCCAAGGCCAAAGGAAGGATGGAGGGAATTAGCCTCAGAGGACATGTGCCCTGGACCTCCCTGCCCACACAGTGCTCTTGTTCCTGCTACAAGCTTAGGGGGAAGAACAGAAATAAATGAGGGAAGGATCTAGCACTCATCCTTGCCAAAAAATGGAGAAGTTTTCTGCTTGCCCTCTATTTCTCATGTGTCCTAAGCACAGGACAGATGTACCCACAGCTGCTCTCTGCAGCATCACTCACAGACCTGTGTTTGATTTCTTGGGAAAGGAAGGGAGTAGGATCCAAATCCAAAAAATGGCCAGTGATTCTGGACTGCCACCTGCTGTGTCCTTGGTGCCTTGGAAGCTTCTGTGACATTGTGGATTAACAGTGCACCTGCCTGTCTATTCAAAAGCATGAAGGTCTTCTAGAAAGAAAACTCAACATAACATGACTGCAAGATAAAGCTCTGCTGGAGGACACCACAGCTAACCTGGACATTTCTTTCTTGAGGATGTCAAAAACAGGTTGAATTAAGCCACATGTATCTGTCCCTTCTTTGTTAGTTTCTGAACAACGGCCAGCTGAATGTCCTTTTAGAACATGAAGGGAAAGCAGGTGTGGTGGCAGAAGCTACAAGGCAGGTGAGACTGGACAGTCAGAAAATCCATACAGAGGTTAGCACAGAATCAGAATGGCTTCTTACTTCTCAACAGTCATTTTATTTCTGAAGATTCTAGCATCTGCCATTCAAGTGGTCCAATGGCCTAATGTCATACAGTGACTCAGTGGGATGATGCCAGTGACAATTTTTTAATTCACTGAAATCAATCAACCCATTTTAAAGCAAAACAACTCCAGGAGGCACACCCTCAGGTTCCCCTTAGCAAGCATGCCAAATTTCAGAGATCTAAGTTGCACAGTTCTGAATCTACTGCAGATCAGACAGACACACCGGCTCTTTCATTAAGCTTTTAAATATGCTACCTTGTATATTTTAATGACTTTTAAAATTTGTTTTTATACTTTTATTTTAGATTGGCTGTGCGTGACTTTGGTGGCTTTCTGGCAAAGAGAACAGAACAGAAATACTAATAACAAATTACCATTATCCCCCCTCCTCCATTAATAGCATGAATGTTTTGATCCAGGATGACAATTTGTAAATATAACTTGGACCAAAAAAAAAAATATATCATGCTAGGATAGCAAAACATAACTTCTAGGGATTCATACTAACACACACACACAATCATGACAACAAATGAACTGGACAGATATATGTAAATTTCTGTTCCCCTATTTTTGGCAACAGGGGAAGTTCATGTGTGGCCTGGCTTTGTCCATGTCTTGGCAGAGGAAGAAAAGTTTTATTGCTTTTTGTGACTGCCAGTTGGCTGGTAAAGCTCCAATGGAACAGTTCAAAGGAAGGGAATATTCTCTCCACATCTGCGAAAGAGGCTGCTGAACAATGGACAGTTCACCAAGCTCTGGTTTACTTTCCAGGCTGTGTCTGTAATTCAGATTTCGTCTTTATCGTGCCAGTGGCCAAGTTCAACCTCTAAAAGATTCAGATCCAACTGTGAGAGCCATTGTAGGCCAGTGATAATACAGGCCTGTACTCCAAAAGTGTCTGTTTCTTTGATTGCTGGACTTTTTGGCAGAAGTTGAGATATTGACCACGTTACTCTGGGCCAGACTCCAACGTGAGTAATTACATCGGAGTGCCTTAAAATTCCCTCTGCAATTTCATTTGGAGGAGTTATTTTTGCTAAAATAAATAGTTGCAGTAATAATGTAACACATCAGAGCCATGTTCCAAAGGAAGTTTAATTTGGCCCATCTTGGCAATTATATGACTAAACCCATCTACTCTGCATAGGAGGATGAAAACAAATGGGGACAGAAAGCTAGCATCATTCTTACTAATGGTACTGAGCAGTGTTATGAACTAAACAAAAAACAAACATCTGCCTTTATGACTGTCACCCAGTTAGGTAAGCAGACAGCAAAATGACACAAGATGAGGTTCAGTGTAAGTAAATGCAAAGTGATACAGCATATGGGAACAAACACTCCTAATCCTACACAAAAATTGATGGGATCTGAATTGACAGTGATAAGCTGAGAAAGAGATATTTGAAACCACAGAGGACAGCAGTATGGAAGGGTCAGCTACAGAAATAGAGAAAGCATACAAGGAATTGTTAGGAAAGTAACTGAAAATAAGACAGCCAATATACTAACACTGTTCTGTAAGTCTACAGGGGATGAAGTTGCATTTGGAATAACATGGGAGTTCTGGTCACCCCATCTCAAAAAAGATAATGAAGAATTCTTCTGAGACCTGAAGCTTTTTAAGGAAACAGAATTGAAGAAGGTGCTATACTGTTTTTAACTGTACTGATTTTTAAAAATACACCTTTTTATCATTTGTAATTGCATCCTTTCAATGTTTTCAAATGCTGATGACAGTTTATTTATGTTTTAATGCTGCCCTTTTTCCATTTCTCTAATTATATTTTATTTTCATTTGGAAGGTGCCTTGCATCTCAGTTTTGAGGAAAAGGCAGAATATAAACAACGTAAGTAAACCTGTAAGTAAGCAAATAAATAAATATACATATATCTGGAAAGGGGCAACCTAGATGTTTGTGGACTCAGCACCACTGGCTGAGGGGTGAGAATATTGGGTTGTCTAGTTTAGAAACACAGTCTACAAGGGAGATGCCATGACAGACCTCTAATACAAGTACAGATTTGGAGAAACCAGGAAAAGGGAAGGTTTGGCCTTAGGGTCACCATAAATCAGAAACAACTTGAAGGCACCCAACACACATAAATCCAAGGCTCTGCATCATCCTCCATTCCTCCCTGCACTTTGCTCAGGACCATCACTGTTGCTGCTGCCTCATGTGGTTCAGGACCCGAGCACCTTAGGAGTGGCTGAAAACTGCTCCTACTCCTACCAACTTACGCCTTTCCTCCATTCCTCCTCCATACTCCGGTCATGGTCACAGACACTACTTTTACAACATAGGCTTTGCTTCGTGTCCCTCAGAATCCAAAAACCACAGCAGGGTCTGAAAACATCTGGGCCTGAAACTCTGGCTGCTTCTCATATTTCCCCTAAACTATGCTCATGCTTAGAGACATTACCTTTCTAACATCACTGCTGTTTCATGTGCTCCATGACCCAGATGCCTTAAAAGTGACTTTAAACTCCCCTGACACCTGAGAATCCACTAACTGGATAAACTTTTTCTGAGTTTTCTTGTTTTCTTTTACTTATTCATCTATTCCTCCTTTGTGTGTTTTTTTCAGAATGTAAGTCTGAGGGCAGGGACTGCCTTCCACTGCTTTTATGATGATTATTAATATGTAAGCTGCTGTACTTATTCTTGGATGCACCCTGTAACATGGTCAAGTGGTTTGACTATTGTTTGGAGGCCAGACTATTAACATACTGTCTAAAAGTTCATATTTTCCAATATGAGCCTGCCAGAGTTTTAAGATCCTCAGGGAAAGGTCTTCTCTCAATCCCACCACCATTACAGGTATATTTGGTAAGGACATGGGAGAAAGTCTTCTTGGTTGATGGATGCTCCTAGACTATTCCCTTCTACAAGATGATAGGTTAGCTTTCTCTCTGTGCTCTTTCCACTGGCAGATTAAGACCTTTCTGTTTACTCAGGCCTCTGAGTGTTGTTGTTGAGTGTTCTGTCTGTTGCAGAACGTCTTCAAGGAGTGTAAGAGTCATGTTAACAGAACAGAACTGATAAACTGGGGTGGTGATGGTAGAAAATCTTAAAGGGAAGGTACTGGGCATTAGCAGCACTGGAAGGTAACACTAATAGAGCAAAAGAAAGGGTATACCTGTAGTGACTATTGGGCGATTGCTTTAATTTCCCATGCAAGCAAAGTGATGCTTAAGATTTTACTATAAAGACTTTTACCATATATGGCAAGAGAAATGCCCCTTGTCAGAACTAGATTTGGAAAAAGCAAAGGCACTAGAGATTTTACTGGAAACTTGCTAAAGAAATGTATCGAAGAGTTTCAGAAAAAAACAACCCCTCCTTCAGATTATAACCTATAGTTTAAAGTGACTGCACAGATCATGGAACACTATGGGCTACTCTGAAAAAAATGGGTGTGCCACAATATTCGATTGTCCTGATGCATAATGTACACTCTAGACAAGAGGCCACTGATAGGACAGACCATGGAGAAACAGGATGGTTTCCATTTGGCAAGGGGGTCAGAGAACTGTACATTTTCACACCTGTTTAATTTACATGCAGATCATATCATATAGAAAGTGGGATTAGATTTTGATGAAGGTGGTGTGAAAAGTGGAGGAAAAAACAGATGCCAGAAAGACTTGGAACAGGCACTAACCAAAGTTAAAAGTGCAAAACAGTGTTACAGCTGAAAATTAGCAGGATGAAAATAATGACCACAGAAGGCTTACATAACTTTAAAGCGCATGATGAAGACAGTGAAACAGTTAAAAGATTTTCTATATTTTGCCTCAGACATCAAAATGGAGAGCTGGCATGGCAGCTATGAAGGAACTATGCAAGATTTTCAACTGTAAAAGATATGCCACTGAAAAAGAAAGTCAGAATCATCCACACCATGAGGATGTGAAAGCTGGCCAACACGAAAAGCTACCAGGAAAATCAACACATTTGAAATGTGGGGCTGGACAAGAGTTTTACGGATACCATGAACACCCAAAGAAAGATGAATGTGTCATAGCGTGAATCAAGCCTTGAACTCTCATTAGAACCCAAAATAACTGAACTGAGGCTATCATACTTTGGGTATACTGTAAGAAAACATGGCTCGCTGGAAAAGACCATAATGATGAAAAAGCTGCAGGTAGCAGAAAAACAAGAAGACTGCACACAGATGAATTGCCTCAACAAAGGAAGCCAAGGTCGTGACTTTGCAAAACCTCAACTGGGCAGTTAAGGACAGGATCTCTCGGAGATCTCTCCTTCACCGGGTCGGAGCCGACTTCACGGCATAGGACATTAACGAACCTGTTCTAAGAGTCTTCCCAGTTATAGAAGACTGTCGCAAAGGACTAACAACTCCCTCGCACTCTGCCCGTGCTCAGAGGCACGCTCTCCCTGACGTCACTGCCACCGCGGCTACCGTTCAGGGCTCCGAGCCCTCGCCACCCCACACGCCCTCCTCCGCCTCCATCCCCCGGGCCAACCCGAGCCCTCCCACCTGAGTCGGAACTGCTCCCGCCAGACCTTCCCGCGGGGCTGACAGGCCTCCCGGAGGCGGCGGCAGGTGCAGGCGAGGCGGCTCACGTCGACGGCGCTCAGCGAGCCGCAGCACAGGATCAGCTCCAGCAGCTCCCCCGGCAGCTCCGTCAGCAGAAGAGGGCCGGGGCTCGACCCCGTCCTGCCCGCCGCCGCCGCCGCCGCCTGCTCTTCTTCCTGGCCGGGCTCGCGCACCGACGCTCTCGGCTGTCCCGTCAGCTGAGGAGACGACGACGACAGGGAGGAGGAGGAGGAGGAGGAGGGCGGCGGCGGCGGCGGCGAAGGCGGGAGCGCCGCCATTTTCCCTGTTTACCTGAGAGCCTGCTAAGGGAACATCGCCCGCCCGCCAGCCAGAATCCAGCACAGCCGGGCGGCGAGGAAACGAGGGGGCGGAGCTAGAGGAGGAACAGGCGGCGCTCTTCGGGGAGTGCCGGGCTCTTGCCTTTCCGTCACAGAGACGGGGGCGTGGCCTGGCGTTTTGGTGACGGCCCCTTTGCCTTTGAAGTGGGCGGTCCTCCCCGCCTGCTCGGTGGGGGTTGGGCGTGTGCCTGACGCGGCAAGAAACGTGCTCGTCTTAAAGGCGCCGCGAGACCCATTCCGTGCGTCCCCCCTTTTTTTCGTTTTTCTTTCTAAAGGGTAGAGGGCCTCGCATAGCGGGCACCCGGGTGGCCCACCTAGATGTGCCATCTGTATGTGGAACGTAGGCAAGTTACTTTTTGGAGTGCAACTCCCAGAATCCCCACCTTGACGCTCTTCGTGTCGGCAGGGGGATCCTGGGAATTGGAGCCCCAAAAACCCAACTTCCCAAAGGTGTGTGAGTGCTTATTTTATTTTCAGCGTCTAGAAGCTACTCAGGAGGACTGTAAAGCCAGGACGGACGACTGTGACCTTCCGGGTGGCATGGGGCTGCAACTCCCATCATCCTTCACTATAGCCTCTCCTGGATAGGGCTGATCTTAGTTGCAGCTCGACATCAAAATCTCCGCTCCTGCTATAGGAGGCAAAGTGGTGGTCACTTCTAACCCACAAAATACCACCTGGTTGATTTTCAACATGTAGGTTGAAATGCTATACCCATCTTCCTAGGATCGAGGCCCACTTTCTCCTCACCATGCCTGATTTTGTCCAGTCTATCATGTCCCCACTTGCTTTTTTTCACCCTTAGTGAACTAGATGTAAATGTTACAGCTTTTCCATATAGGGAAATTGATCTAGCCCATTGATCATTTTGGCTGCCCCTTTCTGTGCCTTTTCCAGCCCTACAATATTTTTTTTTGAGATGCAGTGATCAGAACAATACACAGTATGGTTGTACCCTGGCAGCTGGGGGCTTCCATGGTGAAGCTTTTTCTTGAACCTTAAGGGAGCTCTCCAAGGTGCCTGTCTTTAACCGCCAAATAGTTTCAGCACCTTGGAGAGCTCCATTAAAGCCTGGGGTAGGTTCACTACCTGACATGGACACCACAAGCCATCTCTGATTCAATTGCTATTATGGCACTATGAGATTGACGGTTTTATTTTCAAACCCCTTCTGAATGATCCCTGGTGTGGAATTTGTCATTCTCACAGCAGATGCACACTGGTTGTATGTTTCCATTGAGCTGTCCACTATGACTTCAAGATCCCATTCCTGTCTGGTTGCCAGCTCAGATCCTCTAAGTGTTTGTATTGACTGTGTACGAAGTTAGAATACATAACTGGTTCCACTTGTTATGCCGAGTTCTTCATCAGTTTCATTCTTCTGGTGGGCTATCCATCAATTAACGCACCAGTACTACTAGATAAACAACATTTTGTGTTTTTATCTGGAAGCCACTTGCGTGTGGGGGGGACTTTGGAGAGCACAGAAACTTTCTAAAACAAAATCAGATACAGCACCAGGGTTTGTGGGGCTGTCGATACCACCCAAGTGAGATCCTTCCCATCTGGCCTCCCTAGAGGCCACTGACACCTTCCCTCTCCCCTTACCTTGGAGAGTGGCAGGTTGGTGTCAGCAGCGGCAGCAGCAGCAGCAAAAAAAGCCAACCTAACCAGCGTGAAATATTTCTAGGAGCCCCCTTATAGCATCTGGAGGATATAATGGATATTACATCAGGGCTCCAGTGACACTGTGCAGCACATAAAATGGGGGGGGGTCATCAGTCAGTCATCTGAGCTTCAGTGGTAGGCAGTCACTGCTTTTTCTTTGATAGTACTTCGGGTGGGCAACAAAACTGGAAAATTTATATTGACTGATTTTTAAAACAAAGCCTGTTGGGGAAAAGGTACCCTGATCTTTTGGCTTCCTGTCACTGGGAAGAAACTCCAGCAGATTCTCTCCCCATTTAAAATATACACAAATGTGCAAGCACATGGAGAAAATGCATATACTAAGAAAAATGTAGAAAAAGTGTGTATATGAGGAAAAAATGCCTACCAAAATATGTAGAGATTTCCCAAAGTCTTGCAGTTTGATTTGAAACAAGGACATGAAAATGCAGGTGGGGTTCAGAGAAATATGATGAAAAAGAGAGGTTCACATCCCTAGTTGGTAGTGGGCCTTCTGAGATGTCCAGCTCTTCACACTCCTGGAGCTCTGATTGCATATACTAATGTTGTGAGTTCACGTTCCAAAGTGGGGAGTATTTCCTGCACTAATGAATACTTTCTATAACAATTAACTTTGTGCACTCGAGAGATGCTAAAAGACCAGGCAGGACAGTGCAATGGATTCAATTCGCTTTTTTAATTGATTGCAATGCAAACAGGCATAATTTTATTCCATAAAATTAGGTGATCGAAATATACAGAAAGAAGGTGCATGCTTCAGAACAGTGTAGATACCTTGCAAACAAGAGCAGGAGTCAGTACAACATGTTGAGCATGTTGTACAAATGGTGGAGACTTGGCAGCATCAAGAGCTTGGAGGTAAAGGAACATAAAATATTTCTGACTGCTTAAAGCACTGATATGATCAAATAGAGCTCCCACCCTCCCTCGCTCCCAAGAAACATACATTTGTTTACTGTTTTTAAACATTACAAAATGAATTGCGCTGCTCATTCACACAAAGAAATGCAACCGTGATTTGTTCACCAGCTTTTGATTTATGGCAGTGACTCAAAAACAAACAAACAAAAATACCCATTAACAAATAAATAACAAGGCACAATGACACGAGGGAGCTGAGCTGAAAGGGTAAGGAATGAAAAATGGTCACGTTAGCAGGGAAGAATCCACAGCCTATTGGATGCTTGGGAGACCCCTAGATTTCCAAATGTTGCTCACCCATATTATGTCTCTCTTCTACACAGGCAGAAACAGCCCACAAAGCACTTTAAGATAACCTGCCAAACCTCATGGTAGGGAGTAGAGGCAAGTTTGCATAACCCACACACATGGTTGCCATCATCTGATAAAGATAAAAGTTAGAGAGCAGGTTTCTACTTAATTATGAATTCTTTTCTGCACTGGAACTGGCATAGTTTTTTTTTTTAATAGTTCACAATCACTCAACTGCAACGCTTGCATTCTACTGCTAGGTACTGCTATAGCACTCTCTGCACAGTTAAGAAGCATTACAGCAGCATCCACTGACAAACCATAAGCATCAGCTCACTGAACAAAGATGCCTCTGTAGTTCACTTTCTACAGTGGGGAGAAGAAAAGCCTCTGCTGTGAGATGAGAGTGCATTTTTTTTTTATACAAAGCAAGCATGTGGGGAAACCAGAGCAATAGTTGCACAAGAGGACCTCCGGTGAAAAGGGACTAGGGCATGGTAAGAATCATGCAGCCCTGCAAATATTGTGGAACTACATATCCCAATACTTCTCACCATTTACTATGGCTGCTGGGAGTTGCAGTCATGCGAAGAAGTGCATAATTCCCACTCCTGGACTGGCACCAAATGTGGTTGATTACATTTTTAAGGGAAAAAAATGCAACAGACAAAATCTGTGAGGGCCAATTGTAATGTAATAAAAAAGATCCAGATGAAGGCATTTGTTCAGCAGTTAAATGGACACAAAATTGCATCTTTTAGCATTCCACTGATGAACAAGCTGCTTCTCAAAGCATTACTGACAGACAGCTGAACCTCACTAAATTTGCCTGTTGCAATTTTTCTTGTCCTTGTGCATCTGCTGCTTAGTGTTTCAGCCCCAGCAATCCACATGGGGATATAGATAAGGTAAACAAACACAGACATGCATCTTTGTGTAAACTCACAATAACCTGGCATGCAATCGGGACATTCAGTTGTACTTGCCCACATAACTGCTTAAAAGGGCAAAGTCTTCAAAATATTTGAGCGTGTCTGGGAAAAATCTAACAGCTAATCTGGTGTAGTAAACGAAGTAAAGCTAATGTGGCAGTTCACTTTCTGCAAGGCAATAAGCTGAACTTATTCTTTAATCATCACAACATGGTACAACCAGGACTTTGGGAATGTGTAGAATTTGGACTGAACTGGAATGTGTTATATTCTGATCTCACCAGCTCTAGGTTATGCTAAAGGATTTCAAGAATAAATCATCTTGTCATTTAAAAAGAAACAGTCTGAGAAGGTTCTTGCTGGCGTTACTGTTGTCCTATGAAATGTTACTCCATTTACATTTTCCACTGTTGCTCCTTCTCCTCTTGGGATGGAGGGAGGAAGATGGCTGTTCCCTTCTTCCCCTCCAAACCAACAATACTGAATATTTCAGTCCTGTATTTAGTTTTTCTGAATAGGGTAGTATTTGGAAAGTAGCCACAGCTACCTGACAGTTGGTTTTTGTACTACAATTCCTCAAATCCCCCGACCATGGCCATGCTGGTTGGGAAAGCCTGTGAGTTGTCCAGAAAGGCTATTTTCCGGGCCTTGGCCCTGCCTGCAATCTGAAGTAATGCTATGTTGCCTCAAATCTCTTACTACTTCAGTTGGCTTGTGAAGATTAGGTCAAACTCAAGAGATTTTCAAGCATCTAAAAAATGCTATCCAGTTCTTCCCAGGATGCCCATTAACTTTTTGCTGACTGAACCAGTGTTTAGTTAGGCAGTTTAGCCCAGACAATCGTGCATACAGTTGGACAATTTCGTCCAGCCAATGATTCATTTCACTGGGTTTGCTCCAGCGATAATTAATTTATTAACACTTCTCAATGTGTCACAACTCAGGGCATGAAGACACAGAATAATCAAGAGGAGTCAGACTCGACTCCTGGCAGGCCAGCCAGGCAAGTGCTCTGCAGCAAGGAGAGCTGTCATGATAGAAGTGCTGGCCAGAGGGACCTCTGGCTAGAGAACATCCCCTTGGATTAAAGGGGAAACAGGGGATTGTCCATTAGGGCAGTGGTTCTCAACCTGTGGGTCCCCAGATGTTTGTGGACTTCAGCTCCCAGAAGCCCCAGCCACTATGGTCAGTGCTCAGGGCTTCTGGGAGCTGAAGTCCACGAACATCTGGGGACCCACAGGTTGAGAACCACTGCATTAGGGTAAGACATGAGGGAGACACAGAAGTTAGCAATATAGATGTGAAGAAGGTTGAAAATCATATGGGGAGACAAATTCAGGTTGGACTAATAGAGGGAGCTACTGAGTTGGGAGATCAAGAAACTTTGGCTTGTGATTAAAGCCTAAGGGAGGAAGAAGGGGAGGCTAATTTGAAACTGATTTGTAATCAAGCTGGAGAAAGTCCTCCTGGATTAAAGGGGGAGCAGGTTGAATTAAATCAAATTGATTTAGCCTGTATGATTGAAGGGTTTAAAAGATGATTTCAGGACAATTATTCTAAAATACGAAGCGGGAAGGAACTTGAAATAGTAGTAGAGGACAAGCAGGGGAATCTGAGAAGATGGGGAGGACAAAGTCCATGGACAGGATGGTTGCAAGCAAAGATGGGAGTTAAATTCAGAATGAAGTAGGTTCAGCTAAAACTAGGTTATGAAGTGGTTATAGATATAATGAAAACTGAATTTGGTTAATAAATGCTGTAAAGGATTTTACAATATAAAATGGTATAGAAATATTTGGATTTACGGATGCCATACGACATGCAATAGATCTACTATTTAACTAATGAAATATTATATAATCAAATCAGCAAGTAGCATTTAGTAATGTCATTTATTATGTAATGTCATCTATCGTGTAAATGTAATATGTAATTGAATGTAGTAGAAAGTAATATTGAAATACTATGCTAGATATGTTGACTTTTGGCAGAAGAAAGTCATTTCCCCCTTTTGGAAAGCATGAATTGGGGAAATGTTGGATATTATCTCTGAGAGGCTTGAGTCAACTAGACTGTTATCCATTTAAAAGGATGGAAGCTGATTCTTTTTCTTTTCTCTTTCTTTCTTTTTCTCTAATAGTTAATTTCTAATTAATACGTTTCATGTTTTCTTTATGCTTTTCCCCTTTATGTATTTGTAGAGTTTTAGTAGTTTTGGAAATTATTAATAAAGATATCTTAAAAAATAATCAAGAGGAGCCACCCCTTCTCCTGACATGACAGTGGAGCTTACACAAAGCTTCAGGCAGCATCAATGGATACTTAGGGTTTGGGGAAACAGATTTGGGGCCCGAACCCTATGGGATCAGGTCTGACCATTCCCCTGCCTCCTTCTTCTATCGTAATATGTAGAATCTCTTGAAATCTGTCATTGTGAGACAGGAACCTTGTAGGTTAGGGATGGAAAATCTGTGGCCCTTCAAATTGCCCTTCCAGTTATTCCAATTAATAATTTTTCACCACTGCTCACTGGTAGGAACAACAATATCTGGAGGGTCAGAATTGCCTACCTCTCGTCTATATGGCTCCACAGCAGAAGGGATAGTTTTATCTCTACACAGGAATGAGATGGCTGCCTGATATAAAGCTTTCTTTGTGTAAAAAAAAAGAAAGTATAATATGATGTACAGATGGCACCTAACCCCAAATAGGCTGTTGAAAATGTTTAAGAATGTTTCAGATTAGTGGTAGCAATGTCACGATAAGGAGGGCTCTCCCCCCCATGTGGTGCATTTGTAAGAAGGCAAAAAGTTACTGGTCTAAGATTTACATGGTAATCAAACAAATGTAAAAGGTGCTCTTTGTAATGTCACCAGAAATGTTTTTGCTGGATATTATGGATATTATGGATAAAGAATTGGATAGTAACTATGGGTTACTTCTTTGATATATGATAATAGTAGCAAGAACATTGTTTGCTCAAACCTGGAAACAGACCAAAGCATCAACAATGAAGGATGGATTGCTAAGGTTACTGAGTTGGCCCAAAGTGCCATATGAACATGGGTTTTAAAAGATAAGCCAACTGAAGATTTCTTTTTTTGAAAGACTAGGAACCATTTATGGACGTTTTGAGCAATAAGAAACCTAACGATGCAATAATCTGTGGCTATGGTTACTAGTACAGCTAGCAGGATTATTTAGTTAGTTGGATCTGTAATTGTAGTGAAATATATATATATATATATATATATATATATATATATTTCACTACAGTTTGGTTTGGAGGGTCAGAGCCCTTTTGTGTTTTAGTAAGTCAGCGTGTAGTGTTTTAGTTAGTGTTCAAATGTTTCAGTTTAGTGTTTTAGTACTGTGTCTTAGTTTTAGCTTAATTTCATTTTTTTGTTCCTTTTTTCTTTATTTTCTTTTTCTCAGAATACATTGCTTTGATTGTGAATTGGTTTGTGTTAAAATTAATAAATAGAGAAATAAATAAAAAAGAATGAGGTGGCTGCCTGAGGCAGCTGGCTTGGGGTGCGTCATACAAAGGCACTCAATTGTTACTTAATTTATTAACAGCAAGACTTTTACTGTTGTGTCAAAACCTAAAATAACTTCGTCAAGTCTGGGCACCGTGCTTCTTGATGAGGGAGGAATGGGGCATGTTTACTTCAGACAGCAATGTGTCTTGAGTCAGGCCTATGCTGACCCCTTTGGCGCCATAATTTGTGTCTTGCCGAGGAAAAAGGTAATGTGCCCCCCCACGACATTAAGAAAGCAAAATCCCTAGAAGGCCCTCATATGTACAACGACTCTGAAAGGTAGGACATGGGCCACAGCTGCTTCCTGGTAGCCTGTTGGTTCCAGTCTGCCTACCTTTGCAACTGGAGTCTAGGGCCCTACTGAGCAGAATGAACAGGAGGAGCAAGGAACATATGCAGCTGAGCTGGCTTACCACACTTTGAAGCAAATCAAACAATACACATGACAATATAAAGCAGGGTGAGCAACTGTGGCCGTCCAGTTACTTTTTTTTTTTTTTGCGTGTTGAGGAGGTTACAACTTCAGCCAGATATAGCTAGCGTAGGCAATGGTGAAAGACTATGTGAGTTGTAGTCTGAAAAATCTGGAGGGTCAGAGTTGCACACCCAGATCTGAAGAAACAGCCCCCCACCCCGCTTCCAACTGTTAAAACCACTGTGCACAAACATACTGCAGAGGGTTGAGAACTCAGCTGATCCAGGAAAAGGGGAAGGGGCAAGGCAGTAACATTAAGACAGTGCAAACAGAACACAGCATGCTGATGAAGGGGACATTGTGACCTGTTCAAGAGGATACAGAGACTGTGCAGGGCAGCCACTCACCAGCTCCCTGCCTTCCTCCTGCCAGAGCGCAGACAAGGAAGGGTGGTGGTGGGGGGACCATGACCTGTTGCTTGAAGCAATTCCACATTTCTCTGCTGCTATCCTGGATCTTCCCCTGATCCTGCCCCTCCCACCCCACCCCACCCCACGGAACACTGAAAGAGACAGATGATGGTAGCTAAAGTAGTGATTTCATGCAGTCTCCAAAAAACAAAACACCGCCCCCCAAGTTCTTGTCATTAACAAGAGGAAGAACAAAGTTGTGAGCTGTCTGTATGTGTGTATAAGAGCCACTGCAGGTTGAGAAAAGCCATCGCGCTTTAGCGGGGAAACTCCAGAGAAGAGCACACGAAGAGAAAAGAAACTGCCACAGAATGCAAGGAGAGAGGTGCGTGAAGGGAGAGGAACATCAGCTTTGTCGTCATCTCCTCTGTCACCATCTGCACACTGGCCAACACACATCCGTCAGGACACAATGACAGGACGAGACACAGAAGAGCTTTTGCCCTGGGCCGTGGAGTCCCTGGAGAAAAGGAGCGGATGTGGACGTGTCAGTACGGTATCCAGCCCCCCCACATCAGTCTGGAACAGTGCAGCAGGAGCTGCAGTGACTGGCCAGGGCTTGGCATCCCATCTTGGGCAACGATTAATCAAGGTTAGGAACAAAACACCCTGCAAGAAAGCCAGTGGTTAAAACCAGTATCACACTAGCATTGTAAAGTGCTTTAAGCATCCCTGGAGAACCCCCCTTTACTGTCATTAGCATGCATCAGGCCCTTTGGTGACCGTTTTTTTTTTTAAATGATCTGCCTGTCCTCCTCTATCTTCCCCTGCGTTTATTTCACAGTGAAAGTTCCACAGGACATGTCTTGATATAGAATTTGATCAGGCCACCACGCCACACCCTTTTTGCTGATGGTATAGGTGGGTTCTGGATCTGAAGTTTGGAGAGTGCTCATTTAGAAGAAGGCAACTGGAGCTAGGCAAGCCATCCTGAATGCCAGAGATTGTTTGTGGACAGTAGGTGGCAGCGTTGGGTTTTGATGCCATGACAGCTAGATGACTGCTCGGTGGAGGAATCAGTTTGTGGAAAACAGAAGGGAACAACGTTATAGCGGGACTTGAAACATGAAAGCAGGGGTGGGGAAACTGTGTTTTTCCAAAAGCTGCTAGGTTCAATCCCCATGAGCCCCAGCAAGCAAGGCCAGTGACCAGGGATGATGGGGACCAGAATGCATCAGCATTTGGAGCACCTTGGTTTGTCTCAGGTCAGCACTAGAATGCTTAATGCTTAAAAGTACCATGAGGTATTTAAACTAAATGCTTAAAAAATCTTTCAAAGTTTTACAGTTCCCATAATTGGTTACCACTTGGGACTTGTAGGCCAAACCATCAGAAGTGCCAAAAGTTTCCCACCCCAGTGCAATCTTTTGTATGCAATGCCATATCCTCTATATTGCAAAAGAGCAGAGCTTTGAAATGTTATTTGACCCGCAGCCCCTGTGACCGGATGAATCTCAGAGGCGCAACTAAATTCTGCAAAAAACTGTAATGAACCAGCTCCATAGTAATCCCCACCCACTCTCAACATGAGACTCGAAGGATAGCGTCAGGTTTTGCCATGATCCAGCTCTGAACAACAAAAGGGATTCTGTTCTCCAGCCCACACATTTTAGGGAAACAAAAGCCCAGATTTAAAAGGAAAAGGAAAAAGCCAGCAAGCTAACTCACTCATCCGTGTCTTTCTTGCTCTCCTCAATGTGCGCAATTGACTCGGATCGGAGGCGGTTAGTCACTTCGTACGTGCGCAAAGTGACTCCAAATATATCCTCATGGTATCGGTTGTCATCCTGCAGAGTGGGGGAAGAGAAGCACAAAACAGAAAAACCATGCACAGTTACTATCTTGCCAAACACAGGCCCTTCAGAGAAAGCGTCAAAGAGACTAGAATTTAGTGGCTCTGTCTTTGTTTCTCCAGGTGTTTTGGATTCCAAATTCCAGAAGCACAAGCCAGCACAGTTTATGGTCAGAGAGTTGGGGAGCTGAAATCCAAAAGATCTGGAGGACCCCCATCTAGATGACCAGGGTAGTATAAAAGTTTGAAATAGACATGTATTCTTCCTTTGTTTACCCTGGCTCTATTAGGACCCACTTCTATTCCCCACACTGTTGTATCCTCATGTGTTGAATTTTTACATTGCGCATTCCTTAGGGCATGGATCTGTCTTCTAGTATGTAGCAGATGTACCACACACATCAAAGCAAGGGTTTCTGGTCTTCCTTTGATGAGTTCCATTCCAGATCCACTACCTCTTCTGGTAAGATCCTGATATTACGGTTCAGCTTTTCTTTACCTTGCACCTTCCAGACAAGTTGGACCACAGTTTCCACCAGTCTGCCAGCTGATGAGTGATGGGTGTTGTAGTCCAACGTATAGGAGGGGCACATGATTGGGGAAGCTGCTGTAGACTCCAGTGAACAGAACAATGGCTGCCCTGTGGTGTGCTGGAAAATGTGTGCTCACCCTCAGCTTGCTGATGAAAGAGCTGGCCTCCTCAGAGGTCAGCTTGCCTTGCTGCCTCACAATGCTCTGGATGGTCTTGAGAACATCTCCAGCCATAGTGACGTCACCACAGACATAGATGTGGCCACCTTGTTCCTTCAGTGCCTTGTAAACTGATCCAGCCAGCTGCTCTTGCAGGATGTCTTGCACGTATTTCTACAAAAAGGGAAAAGGTACAATTAGAACCTCACTATCAGTTGGGAAGGAACAAGGGCCACCACATCCCCAGGAATCAGCCTACAGGCAACTATGAGTGGGGCAGATTATCTCAGAGCATCATCAGTTACTTTAAAAAGTGATTAGTTACTGTTATAGTCCAAAGGTCTGGATTAGTTACTGCAGTGTTGCCATTTTATAAAGACAACTCTTTTCTTTCTTGATTCTCGAAGATAAATAAAATAGTTACTTTTTAAAATCCAAACATTATCGGTTGCAGGGCTGTGGTACAAAGCACATTCTTTCTGTCCGCTTTGTTGTCATTTCAACACCCACGACAGAGCACAAGGCAGCAACACGAGGTATAGCACTAGCTGGCACCAGGATCGTATAGTATTTCTCCTCCATAGCAGAACAAGACTGCACCTCTATAATTAGCAGTGTAACTAAATTATAATTACAGTCAAAAGGGCTGAAGTTATCTCTTAAGTTACAATTGTAATGTGACATAGTTACACATTCACAATTAGAAAAAGGTATTCATTACAAGAACTAGCCATTGGTAACAAGTGACATTCAAGTTCTGGGTTACCTTTGGTTTGTCCGGCTCCCGGGAGTAGGCTGTGTACAGCTCCTTGAAGACCCCTTTGCTTTTGGCCAGCAAGGTTTCCTCTTTGTAAATGTGGTCAATCTTGGACTGGCGGCAACCAAAGACCAGCGTCATGGGACAAGGTTTCAGTCCTAGGGAGAGATGGGGAACAGGGGGAAGAGAATGGAAGTGTGGTAAGATTGCACCCATCTTTTCAGAAGCATGAGCAGAAGGCTACTAACTCACATCATAATAGACATCTACTGGTTTCCAATTTCATTCCAGGGAACCAGAACTACCAATCCTGCCCAGAAGAGAGCATCCTCAAAAGAAACACTGGGTATATTCTCTCAGCTCACTCTCAGTTCAGGCAGGTTGCAAGTTAGAATAGTTGGCCATCTCTTCCTTTGGAGATTTACCAAGAGAGGCTAGAGATACCACCTCCAAATATTGGTACAGGACTAGACCTACCTTTGTTTTTCATATCAAACAGTCGCTGTTGCCAAAAGCTCCGGAAAGGAGCAATCCCTGTTCCAGGACCAATCAGGATGCAAGGAACCAGTGGATCTTGTGGCATGTGGAATCCAGGAGCTCTGGATAAACAAAAGGGAGGTTGACTGTGATCAAATAAGCAGGTTATTTCTCTTGTGACTGTAGTGGAATCAGTGCAAATCACATTGCTTCCTTTCTCATTTCTGAGACTATGAGAACAAACTCAGGCCTCTTTCTTTTGGATCTCTCAACGCAACCTTGATCTGGAGAGCTCAAAAGCTTGTACACATCTACTTTCCGTTAGTCTAATAAAGGCATTACACTAGTATGGATTTTTTCAATGCCCAACACTGCTCCCTTTGCTTCTTGTATTACCAAGGTTCTGGTTATTCTAGGATAGTTCAAATTTACAGGTTAGCCTATCATAAATTCCAGTGTGTTTGATGGAGGTTGTAAGAATGCATTGGGCTGTAGTCTGGTTTAATCTCCTGGGCTTCAATAGGATTAAAACCACACTGAA
Source organism: Iguana delicatissima (assembly GCA_948472985.1). Classification (NCBI taxonomy): domain Eukaryota; kingdom Metazoa; phylum Chordata; class Lepidosauria; order Squamata; family Iguanidae; genus Iguana; species Iguana delicatissima. The sequence goes on along the minus strand of CAOKZL010000700.1, from coordinate 346,030 downwards.
GCTCAATTTTCCCAGACTGTTTTTTAAACCTCTGATTTCCTACATCTTACCCTCTGACAAAACATGGCACGATTTCATCCTCCTGTATCCGGTTGAACCAGGAAGAGCAGACCCCATGGTGTATTGGCCCTTCCCCATCTAGAAGAACACAGAAAGAATACTGTTAATGTGGAAAAATAGTCATAAAAAATATCCAATATTGTCCATTAAAAAAAAACACTCCTCGGATTCTGAATGTGAACACCTGACTCCCAGAATTCAAATTCACGTTACAAATTTGACCTTTCAGTGTGTTAGACATTGATTGTGTTTGCACTGCTGTCACCCATTAAATACTGTTGTATGTCAGTAATCAAATTATCTCAGCTTCTAAATGTCATCAACCATCATGTTATCAACCACCAAGTTCCGTCTACCAGTATGTGTTATCTGTTGGATACTGCAAACAATAAAGACAAAATGCAAAGTCAATAGTTAGGCTGTAGCGATCAACAGCTGAACTTCCAAGGACTACTCTGGGCTCACCTAGGCCTATTAAAGTATATATTTCAGTAAAGATGAAGTGGTACCTTAGCCTTCTCAGACCTGGGCAGGATTTGGTCCCCATGTTCAACTTTGAAGCCCACAGATTTTTTTTTTTTTCAAATACCTCTGGTGCGATAGGAGACGACAGCCACTGTGAGGTGGACCTCATCAGGGTACATGGCAGGGGAGGAGCTAATGGAGTAGTAGCGTGGTTGGAGCAATGGGAGCTGAGTCAATAGGAGGGTGGAGGGCATCTGCACAGATGGGAACTCTTCCAGCACTTCAACCATTGTGGGGTTCTTGGACCATTTCCACTCTTCATATTCCTGCAGGCCCTGTATGAGAGAGGAGGTGCACTCAGTTAGTCCAGCATTCTGTTTGCCCAGTGACAAACTCTGTCCCTTAGGAAAGCTCATCTCTCTGGTAATGACTGCCAGAGGAGCAGCAACAGCAGAACAAACTCCTTTTAAACATGGTAGGGGGAAGTTGAGTCACATCTAGGTGCTAGGGTGTTGGGTGTTGGAGTTCAACAGCATCTAAAGGGCCATTTGTTCTCCAGCGCTGATGTAGGCCAGAAAGTTTCTCCCATGACCCTTTTGTTTGTACAGTGGAGGAGAATGTTTGGCCCTCAAGATACTGTTGAACTACTGTTCTCATCAAAAGGGCTGTATATTTCTCATCCTAGATAACATGTGGCAGGAAGCAGTTTCTCCTCTGGTGACTACCATCTAGTGTTCTGTCTAACTTATTGCAGCTTTTGTATATTACAAACATCTGCAAACTGATCTTGGTGTACTTACCCAGTGCTGTTGCCTCCACACTGCATGCAGTCAAAAATTCTGGGTAAAGCGTTAAATGCTCTGAATATCTCTGTCCCACATACACAGTTCTGGAACTCCTAATACCCAAGCTCTAAGTCCCATGTGGACAACTGAAATATCCTAGGGGGCTAATATTTTGCCACATGTGGCAAAATGTGTGATAGAACAATAGTCATTAGCCACCTTGTAAAGGTGAGAGAAAGTGCAATGGGGCTGGGGTGGAGAGGCGGTTAGACACATCAGTCTTCCATCACAATCTACCACCACCACCACCACCAACCTGACTCTGCTTACCTTGCTAAGAACTTGGAGGCGCTTCTTCTCTTTGTCATCGGTGGCCAGTAAGGCAAACTGTTGCAACAGGATTGGTGTGGGAGGGGTGGTGATATCCAGATAATATTTGAATGCCTGGAAGATGGTGCAGGGTGGAATGCGGTTCTCATCTGTCCAGTTGCTAATGACACCTGTGGGGACAGAAACCCAGTTCATCTTCAGTGTCACAACAGCATCAGAATTGCTCTGTCAGTGGGCACAGTGAGCTGGTCACCTCAAGGGGGCAGATGCTGGGAGGAAGTAGAAGGGTGTTCGAGGAGAAGGCAGAACAAAAGAAGTATCTACTTGAAAAGAGAAAGAGAACTCATTCATTGTGTTACTATTGCAGAGATAAACCACAGAAATGAACTGCTGAACAGACATTTCTCTGTTTGTACTGGATAGAAGATGCTGATCATCTCTTAAATGCCTTACTTACTGCCAAGATATTTGTGCTAACCCCAACAGTTTTGTTTAAGGACAGCATTATAGGATTATAATTTTCTGCATCCAGTTTTGTTGTGATCCCACCTCCAGGCATACATACTGAAGCATCTACACCTGAAGTGCCAAGATTATATTCCATGCAGCTGAGGAAGTGGGTTATAATCCATCAAAGCTCATGTTGAAATAAAGCTGTTAAGCCTGAAGGGCTTCTAGAGACTCTTTGCTGTTTTACTGGAACAGACTAACATGGCTACCCCTCTGAGCAGTAAATATTCTGTTTTCAGCTGCACAAGGCTAGGAGGTGACCATATTTAAAAGATGGACTATATACTTCATTTTGCAGTGTATAGGTCAGCTGAACAAATAGGGTGAGTCCCCAAACTTGTACATATGCATAGATGACTACAGCAAATCCATACATTTGTATGAATATCACCAATAACCTACTGTCTTTTCAAATGCCATGATTTTCAAAAGACGAGAGAGGGGAACATGAGTGCTGACAGATTGAAACGGACAGATTGGGAAGATCTGTCTTTTGTTTGGCTAGAAAACCCTGAAATTATAGGCAGTCAAAGCCTGTTTGGATCTACCATTAGTAGTAACATGAACTCCAGAAGATGTGCACCTTTTAAAATTGTCCCTAAAATATCCTGTTTATGACATTGGCAGGCTTGCTATCCTAATGATAACCCCTATGATAGGTTTGCCTTAGGGTTGCCATAAGTCAGAAACAACTTGAAGGCACACAACAACGACAACAAACAAAGCAAATGAATTTTTATGAAAATGAACAGAAAAATGAAAGGACAATGCTTTTCAGTGCACACATTTAGATAAATGGAATAAAATTATGCCTCTTACACAGCTAAACCAACCCTACACAACAGGCAACTTTAAAAATTGCCATCCTTTGTTACCTAAAGCTGTACTCCTTTCTTCCAGCAGTTCCACCTTCACCAGCTGATTAGTGGGAGGTGCATCTTCCACCCGTTCGATCAAGGCATTGACCAGGTCTTCATGGTTGCCTGGGAAGACGCCCAAGTGGTCTCCAGGTTCATAATGCAGCTCCTGGTGCCCATTGGTGTGAAGCCTCAGGAAGATTGTGGAGCGGCTAAAGCAAACAGAAAGGTTTAGGATGTTCTAGTGAGTTTTCAACCAGCACTTCCACCAACTTCATCCTAGCAGTAAATATATTTGACACAAAGCATAGCTCTGGCATAGCACAGTAAACATATGTATAGGTGTCTCAGAACTGTATCAGACATAAGCCATATGTAAAAAATTGTCACCAAGTTCAGGTCCTACAATTATACACTGAATTATTATCCAGGTTTCACTTACTCTCTGGGTCAAACCACACATTACCTTTTTATGTTAACATGTAGGCATCTCAGATATTACTCAAATGTAAATGGACCAGACCTGGACAGGGAGCCTAGTGTCTCCATTTCTGAGTTCACATATAATAAGAAATGCCCATTTGTTCAAAATCAGAAGTGGAAACTTTCATCTCTCATTCTGGTGTGTGATAGAAGAAGTTAGGGGGACTGGAACCCCTTGCTTTTGTAAAGCTAAAGTATGAACCAGGCCTAGGTCAACCATGCGTTGTTCTCCATGAAAGCTAAATGGTAGCTCCCTGCTCTGAAGTCTCAAAGGTTTTTGCATGTTTAGTGTTCTGGTTGTGGAATGCCCTTCGCTTAGAGGCCTGATTGGCACAAATACTGTCCCCCGTTTCAGCTCCAACATCAAACTTGGCTGTTCACCCAACCACTGGAGGCCTAGTGAGATTTGGTTCTCCATTTACCAGCCGTGGGAGCACTGGACTTTGTACTGAACACAGCATGGCTTCTTTTTGAGTAGGTATGCCAACTGTTAAAAGGCTCCAGCAAGGTCTGCAGTTCCTTACCTGGATTTGGGGCTTTGTAGATTCTGACGGGCCAGGAGTCGGGCTGCAAAGACTCGCTTTTTATGAATGCTGTACAAGCCTGGGAGAGAAAAGAGAATGTCCATAAGTAGTGGAGGCACGTGTGCCATAGGCAGGCAGATTCCCAATCAGTGGAAGAACAAGGAAGAGCTATACATTTCAAATGATGGATGTTGTATCATTCTGGGATATGCAGTTCTGTCACCTCTATGACAGTCAGAGATCTGCACTGCTTATACTTACCCAAGCATAGAATATTGTTTTTAAAGATGAATGTGTTAGTATTACTTTTTTAAAAAATAATACATTACTCCTTTCTTGGGACTTTACAAATTACTTGTAATACATCACTTTTTAATTGAAAACAACAACAACAACAACAACTTAAAAATAATAATATTTTAAAAATCTGAAAGATCTTGGAAGCCAAGCAGGGTCAGTTCTGTTTAGTACTACTTGGATAAGAGGCTGCCAATCAGGTACCACGGGCTCTATTTCAGTGGAAGGCAGTTAGGTTGCAGTTCTATACAAGCTGTGATTAGGGTCCACTGAACTCAACATGACTTATTTCTAGGTACATATGCATAGATTTATATTGCCAAAAGGCAATCTTAGAGTTCAGTCAGAGTGCTTCAACATTACCAAAGCTCTGCTAGGCTTTTGCCACCCAATCAGGAGGGAGGGAGGGAGCAGCACTCATAATTCTACTTCTGTCCCTTCCCTTCTTGTATTTCTCTCCCATTGCTTGTGCCAACTAGGTCTAAATCAGGGGTGGGCAACCATGGCTTTTCCAGATGTTCTTGACCTACAACTCCCATAACCCATCACCACTGGCTATTCTGGCTAGGGATCTGTAGCCACAACATATCTGGAGGGTGACCCTTGTCCACCCTTGGTCCAAATCAGGGAGGATTCTGGGGTGTTTATCAGCATATTTTCATGTCTTTTCACACATTTTGGGGCCTTTCTGCATGGTTGTAGGCAAAAAGTGTTGGAAAATTGCACTGAGTTTTAAAAAAAGCTGACTGGGGGTATGGGGGGCTTCAGCTGCATATGGTCCATGGACTGCGCTTTGCCCCCTCCTCTTCCATATGTTCCCCTGTCAGGGGCATGGCTGGCAACTAGGATGGGAACTGTTATCCAGCACCAGTGAAGGGAGTCCAGTTATGAAGGATGGTGCTGCGGGGAATAACAATACCTTGGGTCAATTCAGGAGCCTCAGCTACATAGGTCAGGCGGAACTTGCTCCTCTTCCAGCTCCGGTCATTGCTGATGAGAGAGTTGTTGGCCATCTCAATATTAACATCATCGCCCACGCAGAACACATCACATGCTGCCTGCAGAAGATACAGGGTGTTCAAGACCAAGCAAAACTTCCATGCCCTAGGCAGGATGTTCCCCTCATCTCCCCAAGGGTGAACAGATGTGAGATCTGGGAAAGCATTGTGTGAGCAACATAGCCAGGCCTGGAGCAGGAGCGAGGGGTGTTGGGTAGGAAAGGATGAATTGGTCTATTTCTTGTCGGTGTCACTTTTTTACCTATTCAAACATGAATTGCTTTTCCAAACATTAATTTGATGTTTCATTCCATGTGAGTGGTGGAAGGCATTGGGTAAGATTTTGCTTGAAGAAGGGAAGACTGAGGGCTCATCTTGGATATTTTCACACTTTTGGGAATATACTGACTAGAACAGTGGCTACATGCTATTTCATATTCAGGCTGGCCCTGTGGCTGAGACAGTGTTCTGCAATATCACTTCTCCCTTGAAAGGCAAAAAACAAGCAGGCTACCTTGAAAACCTTCTTGGCCCATGTCCTGAAGGATTCCTCCTGTCCACAGAGCTCATCTCCCTCACCCATCCTCAGGATACGTTCCCCTCCCAGCTCTTCCAAGAGTGTGTCCACAGCACGGGCAAAGGCGCAGAAGTGGGGTAGGCCCGTGACCCCAGGCCAAAGACAGAGAATCTGCAAGCGAGGAAGCAGACAGAGAGGTGGCTGCAAGTGGCTAGTGGACAAGCAGAGCCAATGAGAGTTATTTGCACTTTTCTGGAAGACCATGTACAAGGAGGGAGATTTTCTTGTTTCTCCAGAGTCAAGATGTGACAATTTGCTCAGTGGTGTAGTTGGGCTAGGCCTTCCAGGGTCAAGGTGGCAGGAATTCTTGATAAGGGGAGATCACATATATGCCCCCCAACTTCCTTGTTCCTTCTGAGCTTAACCTGGGGGAAGGGGATATCTTTTACCAGTAACAATATATTGTTTTGATCTATCTTGTTGTAATGCACAGTATTTTGGATGGCTTGCTCTAGAATGGGCAATTAAGACCCACTGGCTCTACAGAAGACCTATTCCTAGCAGACATGAAAAGTGCTAGAATAGCTTGTTGATATGGATCAGCACAGCTGCCTCCATGCTTAGGTTATTCTTGGGAGATTGGCTGCAGGGATTTCCATGAGGAGCACCTCCACCTCAGAATTTATTACCACACCACTTGATAACCTGCCATCACCTCCAAGACACTCATGCCCAGAGGACTGCAGGTTTGTCACTTGACATCTGCATGTCCTTCATCACAAGAATTCACTCCCAAGACAGTACACCTCTGTCCCACCTCAGCCTTCCTTGATCACCTGACATTGGCCAAAGGACCAGTACTCTCAAAGTTATCCCTGTCTTCTGGCCCATCAGTTGATGATTTCCGAGCATCTGAATATGAAGAGACGCTGTTGAAACGTACTTTGTAGCTCCTGCAAACAGGATTGAAGCAGAATTAGAATCTCTGGGAGGAAGAACAGAAGACCCTGTGTGCGTGCATACTTACATGTGAGGGGTGAAGTTCATAAAGCCAGTGATGTAGTGGAACCAGGACTCACAGGGTTGAAACTCCAAGATTTTTTTTTTTTTAATTAACAGCAACAATTGTCTTATCTGCCATCTGCCTAAGTCTTCAGTCTTCTCTCTGTGTTTAGCTTCAGTATGTGTGGTTACTAATGGAAGGGAGATGGATTTTCCCAGCAACAATATATTGCTGTGCACTATCCCTATCCCTAAAACCAAACTGTTTTAGGGTGGCTTGTTCTTCAATGGGCAAAAGAGACCCATTAGTAGCTATTAGTAGCTATGAGGACATCCATAATGAGCAACTGTACTACATCACCTGCACTACATCTCCACGCTCGCGCACTCATTTTCCTGGCTTGAAATGACAGAACCCTCCCCCTGTAATTAAGGACTTGCTCAGGACCTTAAGACTTTAATGGAAAGATACAGATGAACAAAATCCACCATTGGATCTCCCCACTTTTAACTATTTTTAATCAGCTCTGAAGGGCGCTGAGTTCAATCAGTGGTGGCAATGGAGAGGTAAAGAACTGTAGTGCTCCTCCTTCCATCCCGAACCATTTCCTGACCTAAATTAGGCTGCTACCCTATATTTGCTTACCTGGAAGAAAGGACCATTGAATATATTGGAATTTGTTTCAGACCAGAAGTGGACAAGATTGCTTTGTTGAATTTTGAATCATAACCAACAACAACAACACAACAACAAGTATTTAAAAAAAAACCCACAGAAGAGTGCAGTGTCAAATAAAATTGCTGAAACAGCAGTGAGTTAACCAGGCAAATCAAATCAAAGGCATGACAAATGCTGAAGTAGAACAGAAACTGAGTGGAGCGAAAAATCAAGAAGTCCCTGATGTGAATCTAATCTTTGCCATAACTGTACTGGGTAGCCATATGCAAGCTAAACTCAGTCTAAACTCAGGCTCAGTCTTTTCAGCTGCAGTATGGGAAAAATAATACTGATGTACATTGCACAGATGATAGAGAGATCACCACTAGACAATACATATGAATCTCTGAATCCCTCTATAATGGCCTGTTTCCAGCATACCATTTTTGGGCAAGGTATCAGAGCATGTAGCTGCAAAAGTCTGACATCTAGTGATTGTTTGGTGTAATTGCTAAGCTTAAAAAAGCAATCCATGGGGAAAGTAGAATGAAGAAACTGACGAGTTTCAAATTAGCACTTTGCTATTTGCTTTCTGCTTGAATTAGAACTAAGCGGTCTAACACTGTACTGTTCCATCGTTTCCTCTGGTAGCTGTTTACAGCTAAATCAAATTGTGATAGGAGAGGAATAGCACTCTTCCAATTTTCCTAACCAAGGTCTGCTCTTAAATCACAACTGTTTTAGCCCTTAACCAGTGAGATTGAAGTTAAAATGCAGGCACGCATCCATCTGTCATTTTGAATTTCTCTCATCTTCTTATTTTCTCAGTCTTCAGTTTGTTCTGTACCATTTCTCCATCAGTTGGCAATTTTTTTAAAAAAGAAGACATCATCCTGAAAAATTGTGCACACTTGCTGTGTATGGTTCTCCTAACATGCACATTTTTGTAGGCAATATTGCCTAACATATACCATTTTTCCAAGCAATTTTCCTTGATTATAATGCATTTTAGTACATTATTTTCACAAATGTGCTCTTTACCTCAATATGACGGCTGGAAGATTCTTTGTAGTGTAGTCTAAAAAAGCAACATTTCAAGGCTCTAAGTCAAACACAATTCCTTTCATCTCTAATCAAATCATATCCATGACTGGGTGAGCTGAGCCAGACGCGTTCATTCAGTGCATGGAATACTTTGCAGGCTTGTTATGAGGATGAAAAACCTCCAGAGAACGGTTCTACATTCACTGCTTTGGACTTTTTAGATAAGGGTCAAAATAATAGCAACACCACTGCAGGGTCACACTTACCTGCTCTCTTCCAGGTTGGAGTTGGGATTCTTCATTTCCATCAGAGCACAGCCAAATTTCTGGACCGAAGAGAAAACAAAATAGGGAGAGGGTACATCAATTGCCATCTATCTTTTTTTTTTAAAAAAAAAACATGAAAAACAGTTCTAGCCCATGGTGAGGCCTCTCCACATTTGTATAGGCCATCTCCAACTTAGGATATTGTCTTATTTCCCTTGCACCTGCACTGGTATGGCTCCAGGCAGGGAAGTAGCTATGGGCGGGAGGAAAGTGAGGATTCCCCCCATAAGAATTCTGCCCCTCCCCCATGAAATTTTCCTTCAGTGCCTAGATTTTTAGAATTGCAGAAATATTAAGTTACTGCTCTAGAGCATTCAGAAATATAGTTTAGGTATCCAAAGAAAAGGTGGAGGCAAAGATACCAAAGATGCAAACAGAAAACTCCCAGACATGAATGATTGTCCGCAATGCTGGAAATATGGCAATAGGAAATTTCATGGAGGAAGAATTCTTATTTGGAGAGGCAATGCCTTCATTTTGTCCCACCATAGCTATGTTCTGGGCTCCAGGGTTAAGAAGATCCTGGGCCACATATACTCTGGTGGATGCCATCCCTAGCTTGAGGAAATTGCTCTTTTGGACTGTAGCTTCCAGAAGCCCCCCAGCCGGCATGGCCCATCCTGGGGAAAGAATGTGAGAAATTAAAAGGGTGGCTAGGCCTAGCTATCAAGTCCAGCTCAGTTACTAGGGTAAGACCAACAATGCCTCCTACCTCGCCATTCTCAGGGGGGTCTCCATTGCCAAAGGTGCTGGTGACAACCAGCACTAGGGTTTCATGTTCCAGGTGGACAATGTCATATTCATCCATTGACATCACCTGAAAACAAAAATAAAGCAAAGTGAACACATAAGATAGCTCTCTCTAACCATTCAAAATGGTACAAACAAAAGTTACATTTTCGGCGCATGCATATGTATAATAGTAGCGTTTGATTCTAGCTTCTTATAAGAGTTTGGTGCTGAAAAGGCTCAGTGATAAAATGCAAAGAGCTGAGTAAAGTAGGAAAAAAAGTGCTGTACTCAGCTCTTCCCACCCAAGTACACTGACTAACATGGAGTTATTAATAAGGCTGTGTATACCGCCAGCTAGGACTTGCAAAAATAAAAAAGACATACATGTCAGCAACTTAAAACACTGATTCAGCCATTTCCTTGATTTCTTATTTTATTTGCATTCACCTTCCTACCCAACGGGACTCAATCATTTGTTTTCTTTTTACTGTGCTTCAGGCAGGACACTAATCTTTACAATAAAATCGTCTACAGTTAATCTTTTAGCCTTTCCTTTATATAAATATATAAATGGCTTCTATAGAGAAAAAGCTATAACATATATTTTATATATACAAGGCTTATATATTTTGCCTTTAAAACAGTGGTTCTCAACCTGTGGGTCCCCAGATGTTTTTGGACTTCAGCTCCCAGAAGCCCTGAGCATTGACCATAGTGGCTGGGGCTTCTGGGAACTGAAGTCCACAAACATCTGGGGACCCACAGGTTGAGAACCACTGCTTTAAAAAAATCCATGGGAAAGGGAAGCACAGAGAAGGGAAGCACAGAGAAGCATAGAGCAGCAAGCACAGAGAAACAAGCAAATAATCCCTATACAACATTGTTTGTTTATAGGAACAATAGTCTACTAACTTGAAGGCACAATCTAGGGAATAAAGCAATATGGAGGAAAGGAGCTGAACAGTTAAAAATCATTCTTCCGTAATTTCATGAGATATACAGGTGGGCCATGTCAGTCTTCATTGGCAAATAAAATAAATGGCCACCACACAGTAGCAAATCGTGTCTTTTTCATGCTCCCCTTTTGCCATCCCCAGTTTATCTGTGACTTTCTCTTGATAATGCAACTGTCCAGGCCCTATCAAGCAATTTTGAGGCATACAGCAGTTAGCAAGAGGGAAATCTTTATACACATTTTGTGCTGTCACCAGAAAAAAAAAATAGAAAGTGGAAATAATTCATTACAATGTTTTCTTGGGTGACCTGTTATCGTTAGGAGCGAATCATGAACTTGCTTCCAGAAATAGGATACTGCTGGACCGGTAAGCCACAAGTGGGACAGAGATCTCAGCTCTCTGGTACAAAGGAGAGAGCTGCACGTACTTTAAACAGGGCAGTGGTGAACTACTTTTAAAACACATTCTTTTGACTGTGTGGGCAAGGATTAAAATGGCAGGGAAGCCCAGCTTCAATTTCACCAATGGTCTGAAATGGAAATACTAAGGTCTGCTTCCCAACCCAACTTAGGATTGCTTCAGGCTTCTTCTACCAACTGATCACAGAGGCCAGAGATCTAAAGTTTAGGAATGTGTGTTAGTATTCCCTCTCTGTATTAAGAAGACCATAGTCTTGCAGCTTAGGGGTTTTTCTACAGCCACTTTTCTACGGCGCAAGCGTAGGCCCTGAGATCCTGAGATTTCAATTATTTGGTATCTCTCGCCTTTTCTGTAGCAGGGCTCCTTTTCTAGAGCCCCCTTCAAACGCTCCATCCTCATTTAGGTAGTTAAAACAGTCTGTTATTATATCAGGCTTTTGGCTTTCAAAATGGTTTTTGATCTGCTGGTAATGCTTTGCTTTTGTTCTGTTTTTACATTATAATTTGGGATTGTTTTTGGAGCCGTAGGTGAGTAGAAGAGCCATTTTATAAACACTTTGAACAACAAACAAATAAACACGCACAACACAACGTGCACACAACATTGCACATGCAAATAGTTACATAAATTGCTCCAGGGAGGAGGCGAGAGGAAGCGTCAACTGCCACAATTACAGGTGCTAGTCAATTACTCATACCAAGCCATGTAGGCAAGATCTTACCTTGGCATCAAAGGCATGCTTGAAGATTTCACACAGGGTTTTTGCATAGACCTGGGACTTCCCTGTTTCTGTCGCATACAGGATAGTGGCCTTGACCCTCTTTGCCATTGCCTGCCCCATCAACTTGGCAGAGAACTTGACAGCTCTGTGGGAGGTGAGTGAGAGAAAAGCTACATTCACCCCAGAAGCTGTCCTGCATTTTTCTGCCTGGCACCCTCCAGCTTTGGTGTCACAAAATGTTTATTTGTAATTTCTAGTGTATAATTCATGTGTGCTAAATGACAGCAGGCAAAGAATAGGTGTCTGATAAACCCCCAAGCCATCTTTGAGTAAGGGATGTGTGAAAGAAATACACTCTGACATGTTTTCCAGATGCTTAATTCTGCACCTCCTGAATGTGGGAATCAATGCAAGCTGTAAAGAGAAATCTGTATGTTTCTGGACTGAAAGGGGAAAAAGTTTTCATAACTGGTGCACAATTGAGAAATGTGCACAACACTGCTTTAGATCAGGGATGGGATCATGCGGCCCTCTAGATGTTGCTGGACTGCAACTTCCAGCACTCATCATTGACCATGCTGAATGGGGCTGCTGGGAGTTGTAGCTAAACAACACCCGGAGAACCACACATTTCCCACCCGTTCTTTAGTAAATGGGGTATGTGTCCATAAATATGCCCATTTCAAAAAGATGTATACAAATATATACTGAAAGTTTCCCCATAAAAAAATAAAGATCCATGCATTACTGCCATGAAACAAACTTGGTGGCTGCAGAAGGACAAAAACTGTGGATTTGACAGATTTGCCCATCTGTACTAAGTAATGTACTGAATGTACACTTAAGATTTTTTAAAGCATATACTGAAAAACGTAATGTACAAATGAAGAGAGTTGCACGTTTAGAAACACAAACATTTTACAAGTATGTGAATCAAAGCAAGGCAGAAGTGGCAACAGCTTTACACAAGAAAAATAACATTTAACTAGTATAAAGAACAGGCACAATGAGTAATCAAGAAGAAAATCAAATGCAGAGAGCTGAACAACAAATGTGCACCTAGCTTAGTTTACATGCAGCTTAGAATCTAGAGAACAGACAAGAAGCGGTAAAAGGTAATTCCATGGAAAGGATAATCATTGCAGCATCTCTTTAAAGCTTTTACAGTGATTGAGAAGTACTAAAACACCACTAGACATCAGTAAATACAACTCAACTGGGTCAATGGATGGCTTTGATAACCTTCAATAAGTGAAAATGATTTTAAAAAAACCAACCCACCCCCGCCTTCAGGTGGGAGGCTTTTCCATTTGACTTCCTTGTGAATTGAATAAAATGGGTCTCCTCTCCATTCAGGACCCTAGGATTATATAGCTGTCCCAAGTCAATTGATTTTATAACTCTCCTGCATCTTGTTTTAGTGTTTCCCTGAAAGCTGGTAGCCTCCATGGTATGGGATGGTGAATCTACTATGGGTTTTACTCTAAACTAGAAGGGAGCTAGCCATGGTAATGAACCTGCATTTGAGATAAGGTAGAGCACTCTGTATAGCTTCCTTAAAACTTGTAGTAAAACCCAGAGTGGATTCACCATCACACAGAATGGAGAGCATCAGTTGCCACAGTTGTGTTGCCTCCTCAAAGGTTTATTGATCTTTTTGTTGTTGCTCTATACAGCTAACAGATAACCCTTCTTATGTATGGAGGAACGAAGAAAAGGGGAGTGCAATTTTGGGGGAGGAGGCCCAAATGTGTTCTGCAACAAAAGGTTGCAGTGCAGCAGCATCATTTAACAACACTGCTCCTGTTCAGGGGCTTCCAATCTCCCAGTCATGCCCTCTCCAGAATACTCTACTCCACAACCATCATCATATCACAGCTTTTCATTTTTCTGTTTCACTTAAAATTTAACAGTTCCTGAAAACTTTCACAAACTCTTTTCTTTCTGTCTTGTTCCCTTAGGGTTGTATTTAAAAAAAAAACTTCCCCCAACCTCTGTTTCCCTGAGCATGCAGATCTTTCCTTCTTATTTCTCAGTGGGCTCAGACTCTGCTGGGCCACATACCACCTGAGTTTACTCGTAGAGGGAGTGCTGTATGTATCTATGAGTTACACGATTATTCCACCCCTCAAATCAAACTATCCCCTGGAGACCCAGGAGAATTGTGTCCCTCTCACAGAGAATTAGGAATGCTAGTACACTAAAAGAACAACAAAGAGGGTGCAGAGTTGCATGATGGATGCATGTTCAACAAGCCAGAGGCTGGAGGATGATCTGCACCTGAGCCACTGTGAGACCAGCTGAAGCCTCTCAAAGCCCTTCATAGCTACTTTAGGCATACTTGGAAGTTGGATATTCTTTGATAATTTTTGGATACCTTGTAAGGGAAAAAAAAAGGTATACCCCACCAACAGATAGCCATCTCAGCTATCACTGGGAGTGAGGTTAGGGGATTTTGTGAAACCTTTTTAACCTCTCTTTTGGAGCTACCACTTCTAAGCAAAAACAGTTCAGCTTTAATTCCTATACACACCAAGCTTTGTTTTCTCTCATCATTTCCAATGTAGATTAGAAGTAGATAGTCCCAGATCCAGGCTAGATTTATGAAAAGAAAAATAAATAAATACCACCTCTCCACTGAGGACAAGGGAGAAGAGGAGTGATCCATCTGGGTACATTTTTTCATATAGCCCATTTATCATCTGCCTGCAAGGAATGTAGCTACAATTAAGTGTCATTGTTCCTCTTCTGCTTCCTTTACCTCTCCCAAGACCTGGGCTTAGACCTGAACGTGAAAAAATGGCTCAGGAGAAAATATGTCTGTACTTCCTTCAAACTCTTTGGGCACTTAGGTAGGTGCCCAACAGCCCTGAACCCTGGTGTCAGAACTGAGCTGTAGTCAATGCCCTGTTTACACAATTCCCTCCTTGTCCTCCTATGCAAACTTTTCACTGGTTCTGGTATGCTCTGCTGCATACTTACTTGGCTAACTTTTTAAAGCCGATAGCTCTCTTCTTGGTGGGAGTGCCGTTGAGACCTTTCCAGATATGTGTGTTCCAAGGATCAGGCTGGTTTGGGCAGGGGACGGGAGAAAAAAGAACTTGGGTTGAAAAGGAAGCTGTTATGTATTAAAGCATTTCTTTGAATCGGTGACAAAAGGTAATGCATTCCTTTCTTGAGTAACAAAGCACAATGGTGTTAATTTTTTTGCCCCAACAAAATGAGTACTAGATATATTAACTCATTAGGACCTACCTTAGGCCTACATAAGGTAGACAGGGTGTTTTATTCTCTCCTTCCTAATTCACCCCCCTGCCAAAAAAACCCAAGGGTCCCATGCCACTCAGCAATGCTTGCTTGCTTCTGTGCTATTTAGCACACTCTAGAGAAGTGTGGGAGTCAGTACATACTGCAAAACTCTCTTAGGGCCTTACTGGAGTGTGGCAAAATCCCCCCAGACACCCATGCCCCAACCATCTTAAGTACATCTATGGTTCATGCTAATGAGTAACATAACCAGGCACTCAACAGGTTGCTTTGGGGCCCATAATAATGATAATGGAAACAAGTTATTTTACACTCCAACAAGTAATGTAATACATTTCTTCTGAGAGTAATATTCCAAACCCTAACTTGAACTGTTTCACCATATGTACAACCACACCCTAAACAGATGCCCCCAGACTGAGAGTTCTGAAATTGTGGAGTACCATGTCCACTTTCCTGAAAAGAGATGAGGTAGCCTCTAGGTGCTTTGCAACCTTCTCTAGACAAGCAACGCAAATGAGATGTGGATACAAATTAAACTGACCAAGGGGCCCTCCAGCTGTACCCAATTTGCTGTGACGACTATGGGAGCCACAGGGAATCCAGGGAGAACTTGCGTCAAGTTCACTATCAACATGGGTGACCCACGTGTAGGCACTTTGATGTGATCCTAAGGTTCTTAGGCTGACCCTTAGCTACGACAGTATCCAAGAACGGAACAATACCTGGTACTCAAAGGAAGGTGTGAGTCTGTAGTTGAGCATTTCCTGGTGAAAGACAGGAGTGATACTTCCAGACATTGGTGGGACAATCCACACCCAATCGGCAGGGCAGCCTCCTCGGCAGCGATATTCATTTTCCATGTGTTTGATAAAGGATTCAGTGGCTGAGTGATGGTCTACAATGGTCACTTTGTCACTCTGTAGGGGGGAGGAAAGATCAGATAAAGAGTTTCTTGAATAAGAATGTGATAACAGCCTAGCCAGCCTTCATACCTCAAATACCTGCAGAAGCCAGAGCTTGGAATTTACAAGTTACAAGTAATATGCTTACCTGCAGTGTATCGATTTTAAGATGAGTAAGAAGAAGGCAACAAAATTACATTTTAAAACTATTTTTTTAAAAGTTGGTATGTTTTTAAAGGCATGCCATATTTGTATTAGTTTGCTTCCAATACCAACACAAAATAGCAACACTAAAAGATAAGTACAAAACAAAGAGATAAAATACAAATACACCACCATATGACAATACAGATTATATCCAAAGGAAACTCACTCAAGACATTAGAATAAGTTTTTCAGCACAGCAAATACATGAAAATGATCCTATAACAAACCTTTCTAATATTTATGCTGAAACCGAGGTGGTCTCAAGATATTAAATGTATTATTTACAAAAGTAATGAATGGCTGCCATTTCTCAACAAACTTGCCAGTCCTAGTTTCCTTTAATAACTTTACACTTAGCTGTTAATTTTTCATTTAATGCCAGATCCCACAGCCTCCTCTACCATGCAAGATCTACTTGTCCTCAGCATGTTTCCATCCCTTTTATTCTAGCCACTATAATAAATTAGACATAAGACTTTTATGATGCAGAAGTATTCATTACAGTTTGTAAAGACAGATAGTAATAACAGTCTGCCATGTTACACGTTAAGTGAGAGCAGCATTACTTTTGGGGTAGGGCCCAATTACTAACTTATTTTTTAATGGCTTTTTAAGATTAATCCTGTATGGAACTTTTCAAGATTTATGCATGTTGCATGCCTTCAATTTCTTTCCAACTTTTGGCAACCCTAAGATGAAACTTTTTTGGTAGGGGGGAGTTAAGATTTGTTCAGAGGATGTTTGCCATGGCCCTCCTCTGAGGCTGGGGCACATTTACAAGTAAGAAAATAATATATACTACCATCAAAAGAGGAGAACAACTCTAAGTCCAGAGCCTAGAATTATCTAACTGCAGTACTATTGGTATCTGCATTTCAGACATTACCAAATGGACATTGGTACTACAGAACCATTTTCTAGTACCTGGAAGCTGTATAGGACAGCAATGTTAATCTCCACCAGTGCCTGGTCCTTCCAGAGTGATGAAGTCTTCCTCATATCCAAGTCCATCTTTTTGGCGACTTCCTGCAGTGCAAAAACAGTAAAAATGTGCACTTAAAGATAGCCCACCAACATCCATGATTGAATGAATGGCCTATATTTTCAGCCACCATTGTTTTGGCATATTCAAAGTGTGAGATGCACAGTTTGAGAATACCAATTTGTTGCAATGAACTTTGGGAAAATGCCACTTGTGTTACATGAGTGACAGTTTTATTTGCTGTTATTGCAGTATGGTGTCTTTGTTTGATATTGTACACCACTCTGAAATCTGATATGTCGAACGGCAACGAAAATGTTTTGATAAACAAACATATCCATCAATTTTTAAAAAGCACCAATACATTTGAGATGTATGAATTTGAGCTCTTATTCCTTTCTTTCATGAGTTTTGGCCACTTCAACTTTTTTTCATAGAACTTTGCTGCATTCCCTCAAATAGCTTTCATCTTACAGTGAGTGCGCAGGAACAGAGGTAACTGCTTTACATCAGATCAGATTGTTTCTTCATGTAGAATTATATTGTTTGCTTTGATTGGCAGCAAGTCTCCTGGGTTTTAGGCAGACAAAGGCCCTTCCCATCAAATGCTACTTGGGTCCTTCAGCTGGAAGTGTCAGGGACTGAACATGGGATGGTCAGTCTTCAAAGCAAATGCTCTACCTCTGAGGCTATGGTTCCACACTAAGGGAGCCCTGCTGTGTCTTTAAAGGCAAGTTTAAAATAGTAGCAGAGGCAGCTATTACTCAGAAATCCCTTGTTAATAAGGAAAATGGATGGGAGGAACATATTGGTGGGATTCTGATGTATATCAAAGAATACAATGAACAGATTTTCCCATCCCTAACCATATAACCAACTTACTTTAAAGAGTTATCACAAACATTACAAGAAGTCTGAAAAGTGTTCTGAATGCTGAAAAGCGGTATGCAAATGCTAATTACCTCTAGGATGTTATAGCGAGAGTTGTCACAATAATCACGGACACCAATCTCAGTGCCCATGTACCAACCACTGAAGGGGCAGGCTGAGAACTCCAATCCTCCAATTTCGAGCAGCATGTTGGAAACTGCTGGTAAGCCATACCACTGCAACCCCAGGTCTTTAAACCAGGCAAACCTGCAAAGGAGAAGGCAGCACAAAACAGTCTGAACTACAAGAAATGTATACATGTGGCCAGAAGGAAGCTGGGTCTCTTAACTACCTGAGGCCATCCAGTCTGAACTCCACTTCTGAGAGAAGATCAGCAAGGCATCCACCATTCGAAATCTACCAGTGGGGCTCAATCAAAGCATAACAGTACACAGTTCCTTTATGCTTTAGCTACTGGATGCAGATAAGAGACAGCTGCTGAAGGATGATGCTTAAGAGCTGAGGTAGAGTTTGTGACTCCACTTCTAGAATCCTGCAGCCAAGAAGTATCATCTCCAAGCTCTGGATTGCAGAACAGGGCTGCCTTTCAGACTTCAGGACCATGTGTGATTCCCGCTTGGGGACTAGACATGCTCTCACACAGAAACATTCATACATACATGCAAATAAGCCAGCAAACTTCCTTCCTCACTGGGAGGGAGTAGAGAGCCTTCTCTTTCCCTCAGATATTCAAGTCTGCAATGGGGAAACAGAACGCCCAATGTGGATATCTGGGTGAGAAAGCAAAAAGTCTTTTCTCTATCCTTTTCTAACAACCTGGGCAGAGATCACTCTTTCCCTGCTCTTAGAAGCAACAGGGAAAGAATGGTAAGTATGAAACTGGTACACACACAGCAGGATAATGGCCATAAAACAGGAGCCCTTCTCCAGGCCCCAGGGCGGCCCACGGTAAGAGTTGTGTCCAAAGAAAGACCTAGGAGGGCTTGAGACCTACTTAGTAGTTCTATGAGAGGTATTTTGACTTACTTGGGGTGCCTTATTTGGACTTCCAGCACTAACTCAGGTGGGATTTCGAAAAGTTCTGGATCATTGCCATTGGCCTGGAGAAGGAGTGGCAGCACATCAAAGCGGCCCCTTGGTGCTTTCCATCCTTGCTGTATGCAGATCTGTATCCGAAAAAGAGTATAGGCCAAGTGACTATCCATAGAGCAGGAAGAGAGGGGCCACTGGCAGCTCAATTATACGGCGGTCAAGGTCAAATGCCCCAAAGGGGACTCACTCTGCCCAATTTGCAGGGCAAAACAGAAAGAGTGCAAGAGAGATCTTCCTCCCACTAGCTACTTCGGAGTATTTGGCCCTGTCCACTCATGTACAAGAAGCGCTAGAGAAAATGTCCTCCTCTTCATAACCCAAATAATATGATTCTGCGTCCTTTTAGAGGAGTCAAGCTGCTGTTTATTTCCCTAAATTTTTGGAAGATTCTAGGCTGGCAAAAGGGACATTCTGGCTGTGTAAGTGTTGGTTGCCTTCTGGGTATGGAAACAATGGCTAACAAGCAAAATCTGTCCTTCACGGAAAAAGATTTTTAAATTGCCAAATCATGTTGAATTACCAGAATTTTTTTTTTAAAAAAACTTTGCACTTTGTAAAATGGTAATGGAATTTGATTCTAATTCTGCATCTTCTACATTTTCAGTAAAACATTTAACATATTGGTATAAAAGCTTATCAGATATAAAATGAGAAGTGATAAATAGTTGTTGTAAGGTACACAAAACTGGATATGCCTAATTACCCTAACAGCACCAGATCCTGTCTGATCTTGGAAGCTAAGTAGGGTCAGCCCTGGTCAGTTACTAGGATGAGAGACTGCCAATGAATACGAGGTTGTTGGTGGGGTTTTGTGCCTTCAAGTCATTTCTGACGTGTGGTGTCCCTAAAGCGAACCTATCACGGTTTGTTTTGTTTTGGCAAGACTTGTTCAGAGGGGGTTTGCCTCTGCCTTTCTCTGAGGCGAGAGAATGTG
Source organism: Iguana delicatissima (assembly GCA_948472985.1). NCBI lineage: Eukaryota > Metazoa > Chordata > Lepidosauria > Squamata > Iguanidae > Iguana > Iguana delicatissima. Next base: position 326,067 of record CAOKZL010000700.1, on the reverse strand, counting down.
AGTTGCCAGGTGCTGTAGGCTATACTTCAGAGGAAGGAACTAGTAAAACAACTTCTGAGGATTCCTTGCCTAAGAATCAACAGGTGACTTGAAAGTGCATAACATACATGCATGTAAAAGTTGACCCTTGTTCTGTTGTTCATTTTGGTTCCTATCACAAAATTATGCACATACTTCAGTTCTAATTGAGATGCTGTGATTTTAGCTGACATTTTGGATTACTTTATTTCCATTTTCTAAACATCCAAGCATTGCAAAAGACTATTTTATACACCAAACTGTGAGCCATTTAACGCTCTGCAAGTAAAGCCATTTATTCTACAGTGTATTTGTACTGATTTTGTATTGTTGTCTAAAATAACCTTCAATTAGTCACCCTTGTGCAATTTTTCATCCTGGGCTTCTGAAAAGCATTGGGATAATGCTACATCTAAGAAGTGTTATCCCTAATATGATCTTGCCCTCAAATTGCATTAGCACTGGTTGAGCCTGCAAGAATAACTTTATGCTGATAAAGAGCTGGTGTCAGTTAGCATCAAAACATGAGGAAATCTCTCTGACTAACAAAGACATAATTCTGCAGCATCTAAAACACAGAGGAGTACAAATCCCTTCTTTCTTAAATACTGACCTCGGTCAGCTCCACATTAGCTGGATCTCCCAGGATGGTGCCATCTGGTTGCTTGTAACCAGCATAGCGGATGAGTTGGGAATTCCAGACTCTGAAGTCATGTTTGCCATCTGTCCTCTGGGGGAATATGGTGATGGCAGACCTGGGGGGTAGAAGAAAAGGGTCTGGCATTATCAAAGAGTGGTTAATTCTAGCCTTTTTCTCTTTCTACAGGAGGCTTGAGTTTTGTGATTCCCTTGGCCCTACACACACCACCAGTACCCCCAAACTGACCAGTGGTGGGTGTGACAAAACTGACCCTGGCACAGATCTGTTACCAGTGGTATAGTGGAGGATTGAGGCATGTGGGGGCTCCTTGTGACAACCCCTGGAGCACACATCTTCAACGAGAGTCCAAAAATGCAGGTCACGGCATTGATCCACATCAACAAAGCAGACCAGCTCTTTTGTAAAGCTAATGAGTTTTTCAATTCCCTATTCAAGACCAAGTTATCCTGAAATACTTTCCATTACAAGAGGATATCTTGCAATACCTTTTTTCCACACACACACGCGCGCGCGCGTGTGTGTGTGTGTATTGGTTACATCACAGCTGGGAAACCTGTAACTCTCCAGATGTCAAGATTATAGCTCCATCACTCTTGACCATTGGTCATACTGGCTGTGGCTGAGGGAAGCTGGAGGACAATAATATCTACAAGTTTACAATTTCCCCAAGTTTGGCTTGCATATACCACATACCTGAGATTCCCTTTGTTAGTGGCATATTTTATGTGGTTACAAATGTAATTGAACATCCCATGGGCAGTGGTGCAGTCGCGGGCATCAAACACCTGAAAGAAGCCACAGGGAAATGAGTTCAAGTGAAGGGCAACAGAGATGGTGAAGCTCAGAGATGTCCGAGAAGAAACAGTACACATTTTAAACCCTGAAGTGCTGTTACACAGATGAGGGAAAAGGCATGTTCTTTGCTGTCTCAGAGGGCAGGATTAGATATAAACAGCTTAAGTTATAGGAAGGGAGATTTTGTTTAAGTCTTTGGAGAACAATTCAGAACTAGTTACCAGGGTATGTTCTCCTTTGAGACAATGATGGACAACTGTCTGTTGAGGATACTCTAGACAGGGATTTCCTGTACAAAGCAGTGAAGGCTTATAAAGCTCTCTTCAACCCTTTGATTATACCACCTGAAGAATTCTTGTTCAAATTTTCTGGGAGAGCAATTTTCCACCTGCATCAGAAGCCTGCATGCAGTTTCTTACCTGTATGAGAGTTTGCCATAATCTTCCCAGAGTATGTGCATTGTATGCTCTCTCTACCAACTGTGCACGAGGCAACCGCTTTCTCACCTGAAGCTTGGACCACTGAATCCTGCCCACACAGCGGGATGCGTTGCGCCAGGCATGCTTGGCTCCATAGATCAGCTCTGTATCTCGCAGCTGGTAAGTGCCAGTATCTTCAATTTCCTTAGTCACTTCCTCCAGCCTCTCTGTGTGGGCCTTGGAGCCAAACCTGCCAGTGTAGAAAAAGAAGCCATCAGCTTTCACCAGAACCAAGATGATAGGCCAAGCTATGTGGCATTACACAAATGTACAATTCCAGTTTCAACACATGCATGCACATTAGAGCTTGAGAAAGTAACTTTTTGGACTAGCACTTCCACAGTTCCTCAACCAGTATAGTCAGTAACCACACCAGCAGGAGGACTCTGGGAGCTGTAGTCCACAAAAGTATTTTTCTAAGCTCCGATACAAATACAAACAAACAGATGTATCCTTAGCTAAAAAAGGGTAAACATGCAGAACTTGACAATCAGAATCAGAATGAGCTGCATAATAAATTCCACGTTACAGTCACCGGACAGCTAGTTCAGTTTGCATAAATCTAGATGGTTCCTGGAGCAGAAGTCTTTTTGGTCTACCAACTAAGGTCCAGATTGTTCACCCAAAAGACTTGCCTCTTGATGGATGAATAGTACTGATCAATGAATTCTTTAGCCAGTGGGAGAAGCTGCTCTTTTGTCCTGACTTCTTCTGGCCTTCGGACATGCTGGGAAGGCATCATAATGGAACCCATGCAGACCTGCTCACTGCAGGGTGTCACCTGAAAGATATAAGGCAGAAGACCACATAATACTCATCTTGGTTACTTGCTGTGAGGGTTGTAATAATGCAGTGGATCTTTAGAGAAAATAGTCAATGAGTCCAGCTATCATGTGCTATGACTTGTCTCGGTCCCATATCTTGCTTAGTAAAAGTAGATGGCACAGATCCTACTGTAGATTGTTAAACCATGGTTTTCCATTATATCCAAAACTGGGACACTATGGTTTATTCAGTTTGGAAGTAATGGGAAACTGTGGTTCATTACACTACAATAGGATCACTGAAACTGAGTGCAAGCGAGGACAAAGGGAAGAGGTAAAGCATGGGCATAATACTTATCTGAGTCTAATAAATCATGGCTTATTCAGATTGTTACTGAATAGCAGATACTACAGCAAACATAATTTCTCAGTCTCTACTTACAGTCTAAGAATGTAGTAAGAGCCCTGCTGAATCCAACTAAAGGCTATTCAAGTCCAGACTTAAATTCTAACAGAGGCCAACCAATTGTCTCACATAAATGTGACAGCATCCTCCCTTTCACAATCCCCAGCAACTGGTAGCCAGAGAAATACTGTTTCCAGTATTGGAAGTGAGATATAGCTATCATGACTAGCAACCACTGATAGCCTGAGTTTGTCTAATCCTTGTTTAAAACCATCCAGTTTGGCAGCAATTATTGCATCCTGTAGAAACAAATTTACTATTTTAACTAGGTCAGAGGTTAGAATTGTGTGCCCCCAAGATGTTGCTGAAGTGCAGCTTCCATCATTCTTTCTCATTGGTTACACTGGATAGGGCTGCTGAAATAAATAAATAAACCGCAGTTCAACAACATCTGGAGGGCTGTATGATTTCTGCCCCTAACCTACGTGCAATATGAAGATGTACTTTTTTTTGTTCAAGCTGGCAGCCATAACAAGTAAGTAAATGTCACAGCTTAATGACACGCTGAACAAAGAAATACCTCTTTTTGTCGAACTGGAATCTCATACTTTCCCATTCCATTTGATGATTCCAGGTTCTAGTGCTTCATGTCATTCATAATTTTATGCACCTCTGTTTTATCCCCTCTTACCTGTTTTTCTAAATTAAAAGGACCCCAATGTGACCTCTCCCTGTACAACATTGTGCCAGCCCCTGATTATTTTTCTTGTCTTTTCTGTACCTTTTACACCATTACTCTTTTTGAGTTCCTACAAACCAGAACTGTACACAGGATTCCCAGTATGGTCCCATCACAGATTTGTATAAAGGCCTGATGATATTGCTGGTTTTATTTTCACCTCCTTGCTTAACAATCCTCAGCTTTTTCACAGCTGCACAGCAGCAGCCTGGGTTGACATTTTTTCTTCTCTTTTCTTTTGATGTTTTTCACCACAACCTCTATTTGCATTTTAAAGAAAGTGCGCATTAAGTACAAACACACCTCTCACATTACATCTAGTCTGGTGCCTATTTTCTTTAGTTCATTCATGTTCATTCATTCCCATCTTTACTGATTGTGTGAACTGATAAAACAGCACCTCCTCGATAATGACAGTACACATGGCACTATCAAGATGCTTTGTGTGAGGCAGTCTTTTTTTGCAGGAGTATACATGGTGTCAGCAAAATATGACATAAAGAGAACCTTGATGCAAATCATATAGACATTTGCATTGAAGTGGCTGCTTTTACAAGGATTTGTTAATGCATGTGAGCATGTCAGTAACATAGTTTGGGGTGCAGGGAAGGAGGAAGGGAGTTGAAAACAAATGGAAAAACTGTGCCCTGCTGAAAATTACTGTTGGCCCAATTTCAGAACTAACGTCTTAGAAATTCTGCTAGTTAAACTGGAATTCAGAAGGGGAGGAAGGCAGGGCAAATGCATGGAACAAACAAAGGATGTGAAGGGAGGAGCAGTTCATGCCAGTTAGTAGGGCTAGTGTACCTGGCATCCTTCTGTGGGAAACTGGAAGATGGCCCAAGATATTTTTCTGCTTGAAGCAAAGAACAAGATAGTGTCCTCTTATTCCATGTAGAGAAGCCAACCAGACTCACAGTTCAGTACCGTTTCTATACTGTGTCCTCCACTCCAGCTGAGGGCAGTAGTTAGCTTATACGGTTCACAGCAGGTTGCAAGGTACATGTAGTGCTGTGTTCCAATACCCTGCAGAGATACTAGACTCTGCAGTTAATTATTTTCTGGGGACCACCTTCTCCAATTTCATGGTACCTAAAACCAGCTGCCTAAAGCACTGTCAGATTGCCGGTATATTATCTGGCAAAGCATGTCTAAAAAAGGTTGGTCCAATCATGCCATCTCACTTACCATGGTACTCTTGAGATGCAAGGTGTCATTCAGCACAGAGCCAGTCTCCCAATTCTTCACTTTTGCAAAGCGTGGGCACTTGGAAGGGCTTCCATTTACCAAAGTCTTGGTTGGTGATTGCTGGCCTGAGGGTGGCAGCTGGGTGGGTGGAGAGGACAAAGAAGAGAACACAATATTAAACCACTACATCTCTTCTGGTTAGAGATAAGCTAATATGTAAGACTGATGGCATTACTCAAGCTTTGAAGCTAGCACAGAGCACAAAAAGTGCAGCAGTCAGAGAATTTCGTTGCCGTCTTTCTCTGATTTTTTGTCCTCAAGACAGTAGAGATAAGCTTGAAAGTGTAGGTGGAAATGCCCACTGGAGATCTAAAGAGGAAAGGGTTGCCAAGAGGATGGATCACAGCTGAATGGTAGAACGCTTAGTTTGAATTTGGAATGTCCTATGTTCTATTCGTAGTACTTCTAACTCTATTAGTAGGACTATGGCTCTCCTTCTTTGAAGATCTTTAAACAAATATTGGATGGCTCTCTCTTGGGAGTTGTTTGTATGCATTCCTGCCATGTCAGATGGCCCTTGGATTAGATGGCCCTTGTGGCCCCTTTCACCTTTTTTCATTCTGTAATACCAGGCTGGGGAAGGCATTGGGTTAAAATATGGGCAAGCAGTCCAAGCTGTTATAAGCTAGCTTCTTGATTCCTAAATGTATCTTTTCCTAGCTGAGAGATGAAACAGGACACGAAGTTGACCTTCTAGCCGACAGGCTCCTGTTTAAAACCACAGGAAACTTGCACAGCCAAAAAGAGTGGTTTTTCTACGTGGGTCAACTCCACAGCAGGACATCCTTCTTAGACCCTCTCTTTCTCTTTTTACAGATGGAGTCCTGTAAATTTCGAGGGATAATTTAGCACAAAAAGAATAGCAATTTATAGAAGAAGCCTTAAGAGTGGCGTTGGCTGTACCACAAGCGGCCAAAGCCCTCCTTTCATCAGCCCACCCCCACCAGCCTTGCTGCATGTCAAGTCACATGTTCCCTCTTTTTCCTTAATTGGGCCACAGCAGTCTTGGGGGTCGCCAGAGGGGGAGAAATGGAAAAGATTAAATTCAGCTGCTGGAGGTCTGCATCCATTATTCAAGAAGACTTTTACGAGGGAGCCTGTTAACAACTTTTTACTAGCAAACCTCCTGCAATGATTACTCATATCTGGGTTGGAGTGTGGGAATGCATGAGGGATGGCCTTCTAAGCATGTGTCTTGACCGTTTGCTGTACTAAAAAAAGGAAAGGGGGCTGGGCGGTGGAAAAATTCATTCTGATATAGTAGCTCATGGGCAGCAATGGCAGAGTGGGAAGGAAGTCCATTGCATATTTATTTTTCCAGAACTGATTTCAAACAGGCTGCACACACACACATGCACGCGCACACACACTGCACCAAAATGCAGGGCAGGCCTTCCCAAGGCTAGCTGGGGTGGGGCTTGAGAACTGATGAGAAACAACTAGCGACACCATTTCCCTTGGCCCTCTCTCTATCCTTCGCTCTTCACAGGGTGCTTCCAGAGCTTGGAAGTAATAAATTACAAGTAATGTAACCTGCAACAAGTTATTTGGGGTGTGCGCGTGCATTGTGTGTGTGTGTGTGTGTGTGTGTGTGTGTGTACATAAAGAAGGCACCACATATTCAAAAATAACACAATGAAGCTACATTTTAAAAGTACTACAATGAGCAAATGCAAGTGCCTGCTCATTTTGAAAGTTACTTTCAAGGAGTATTTTAAACACATTTTGATAGAAACTTTCCACATTTTATGCCATTCTGTTATCAAGCCGAAGGACTTCCCCCGACCAAAGGACCTCAACATCCCACTATTATTCTGTATTGGCTAAGAGGGTTCATGCCCTCAGAGAGCCTTTTTCTTCTCCCTTTTCCCTTATAACTCTTAAAGGTGCTGCCAATTCTGTTTTTCCCCCCTCCTTCCCCTTCCTTCTTTCCCTCTTCCATGCAAGTATCTGTGCCTGCTAGCTCTGCCATTTTAATTACCCACTATGCCATGAGGTCAATAGTCACGAAAATCATGGGTGGCTCAGAACAGCCCTGGTAGATTGCCAGCAGCCAACAGAAACTTCGCCAGGAGACCCCACTGATGTTGATAGAGGGAACCCATCAGCAGGGAGTATCTCTTTGAACCTGTTGCTTCTTGATACTAGTGTTTCTATTTTACTGTTGCATTGTATTTTTTGTGATTCTGTAGCAGCTTCACTGTGTTTTACTTTTTTCATTTGTGCAAATTGCTCTGAATATTTTCTAAATGGAAAAGCATGAAACAGATGAATAAGTATGCCAGTGGGATTTTGCACAGAGACATCTTCTATCAGGGATAGATAAATTTTTTTTTTCTCTCCCACTGTATGCACACAGAACTGCAGCCAATCACACAGCAGTCTTTCTGGTCACTGTGCACCAAAGGTGATATTTACTCCATCATCTACTCAAAGTGCCCAGACATGAGATGAGTAAGACTTCCTCTAGGGATACACAAATCAGGTAAGTTTGGTTTCCCTAAATTATTCATTTTTCCCATCTTAAGATAGTTCTCTCCTGTTTCCACAACAATTTTTAGAATTTTAAGACAATGCACCAAGTTTTACTTTTGGACACAGCTTCCCACTGTATATGTGTTCTTATGCAAGACTGTCTAATATATTCTGCAGCTCAAGTCAAATCAAGCTAATATGCCTACCTTTTATGCAGGTGTCACTAACATTCACATTTTAAAAGTTGCCAATATAATGCTAACATAAAGTCATTCTGTACCTTCTCCATCAATGCACATACAGACAAACACATGTTTGTTTGCACTCTCCTCTAACATATTCATGTTGTACACACTTTTGATCTGGAAAATCACATGCAATATATATATACAAAAGAGGAACTGCACCCTTAAGTATATACTGATTTGGAAAACATGATTCTGGTGATTTATTACTGACACGTGAATCAAAAGAAATTCTTATCCATCCCGATCACTCATAAGGTTTCTTGTGACCAAACTCACTCCTTTACAGTTTAACTGTGCAAACAGCTTGACTTTACAGTTTGATTTTCCCAATGTGAACTTTTACCCTCATGAGCAGGGAAAATATAAATTTATTATTTCCTCCCTACATTGTTTCAGGCTTCTTCATAGTGATCCTCGTCTTTATATAGAAGCGCTTGAAAATAATAACCAAGAAATTGCCATGCAAAACGTTTCCATTTGAGCTGTAGCTGGGTGGGGCAGGGCAGGAAGCCAGAGAGTGGCTGAGTGATTATAGCATTAAAGGAGAAATTTAAAAGAGAACAGGACTGAAAATAGGGGTGGGGATACTTTGTACCTGCAGAGTTTGGGAACACAGCTTCTATAATCTCTTACCATTAGGCTGTGCGGGTTGGGGCTTCTGGGAGTTGGCCAAAACATCTGGAAGGCCAAAAGTTCCTCACTCTTTAGTTATGGGTGTTAAGAACTGTTTAAGTCAAAAGATGACTTAGTTATTACCCTTGGGAGGGGGATCAAATAAGTGTGTTGCAGCAAACAGAAACAGCATTCCCTGGCCTCTTAAAAACTCAACAAATGTGTTTTGGCAGACTTGGTTATCCAATGAAGCTAGACCTTTGTGAAATGCAGGATAATGCTTCTTTATTCAATACAGTTACATCAGCAAATTAGCTAAATTAGTTAAATTAGCAAATTTACTTTCACAAGATTGTGTGATAAATGTCAACTTGGATGGCTTTAAAAAGAGATTAGACAAATTCTTGGAAAATACGGCTCCAATATGAAATCAGTAGAGGTATGCCTCTCAATACCACTTGTAGGGGAACATGAACAAGAGAATCATGTCTTGTTTGGTGATTTCGCAGAGATATCTGGTTAACTACGGTGGGAACAGAATGCTGGTCTAAGTATGACTTTGATCTGATCCAGAAGAACTTATGTCCATATAGATGTGACATACTCTCCCTGGAAGCCTAAACAACACAAAGCAGGAGAAATGTGCTTCCATTTCCAAACTTTTCTGTAAAGAAGCTGTGAATGCTCTGCTAAACTGAGGGGAAGAGCGAGAAGAAGTAGAGGTGCAATGTGTGGGAAAGGGTTTTCAACATTCCCTACCCTGTGTTCCAGGGAAAATCCATCTCCTCCTGAACCTGCAATTAGCCCTAGGAGGGAAGTTCTCATTGGTGCAAAACAAGGTGAGGATTTCTAACTCAGAAAGCTTCTAAAAATACTGGCAAACTGTTCTTTCACTTTGGACCACAGGAGGTACTGCTATACTTTGTGCTATAGGGCTAGCAGACATACAATAGAAACTAATCCATCATGATCATCATGGACAAAAAGGGCTATATTCCCTCGATGGGAACACCTAAAAACAGCCAGCATAAAGAAATAAGAGCAGAGTAAGACAAAACACAAACAAACTAGATTTTCCAGGTAATCCATCACATGCTGTATAACACAAAGTTCTCAGGGAAGGAAATACACTAGCAAGCCCAGTACTCAGTCTAGGAAGCTGCTGGAGTGCTTTGCAAAACTTGGTAGAAGCAAAGGCTCATATTCTGCTAGCTCTAGGTTTTGGAAGTCCCATGGGGGCCTCCTGTCCGTGAGGGCTCCTAACACCATCATACATAGTTGTTATAATTTGCCACTGTTCACTTGTCTGCCCATTCTAGCCCCCGGAAGGAGGCAACCTACACTACCTCTCAGAGAGGGAGGACAAGGTATACATGGGTCACTGGATACTCCTCTTGTCTACTCTCACTGATTACTCACTTTGAGAGCAGATGGACAGACAACAGCAGCAAAGTGGCAGAAAGGTGTTAACTGGAAATAACAGAAGGACACCAGAAGTGGGGAGAATGGGTCTGGTTTTAGGTTTTGTGGAGGGTACCTGCCCGCCAGCACCAGTCTCAACTGCTGGTGCCCACTTCTGCCACTTCCTAGCTTGTGGTAGCGATGCTTCACAGAGTACTGGGTCCAGCCAAGGTGCCTGTATAAACTGGCATAAGCACTTTAATTCCTATTCTCCCAATATACTTTTGTTGATCTGGAATGGCTGCCATTCAGATAGCAGTTCTGACGAGTAGAGGCCTGCAGGCCTAGAAACCTGCTCCATAGTGCCATCAGGCTAACCTGGTTCCCAATGCATGTGCAGCAATGGTGCCTAACCACTATTATTACATCCTGTGGAAACACACTCTGTAGTTGGATTCTGCATTATGTGGAAAAATACTTCCTTTTATCTATCCTGAATCCCTCTCACCATTCACCTTCAATGTATGGTCCCAGGTATTAAAATTCTGAGAAACACACTTCCCTCTCCACTTTCTCCATGCCGTTTATAATTGCAGCTTGTAACACATTAACTTCCAAGAGGTGCACCTGCACACATTCCAAGGGTTGCAGGATTACAAGCAATCTTTAGGAGAAAACAACATCTCTTTGGGCTCAGTGAAGACTGAGCATAGTCGGAAGGTACAGAATGCTGAGTGTCTCTTTGGAGCACTACTCCAATGTCCCCTTGGAGGGACGTTATACTACAACATACCTGGAGGGAAAAAAACACTGTTGGAAGGGATGGCTAAGCCCAATGGCCCTCTGGCAAAATAAATTGTTTCTGAAGGTCCAGCAAGTATATTGGAAGATGAATTCAAATTCTCAAAGTTTGTTTAGTAACATACAAGCAAATATACTGAATTCACTTGTCCTACATCTGAGAAAATGGCCTGCACCCCCTAGGCCAATGGTTCTTGAATTCTGGCCCTCCAGATGTTTTAGATTTCAGTTCCCAGCTATCCTGACCATCGACTGGGGCTTCCAGAAGTTGAAGTTTCAACATATGAACAGCCAAAGGTAGGGCAACATTCACTATCTCTGCTTTTTATTACCTACCTGACTCTTCTCAGAAGAGGTGTTGCTCTCTCCAGTGGGTGTATCAACCTTTCCCCACAGGTCACCAACAACTCGCTCATTCTCCATTCCAGCTGGTAAAGCCTTTGGTGACTTTTGGTCGACTTCTTGGAAACTGGTGAAGGAGAAATAAAACACATAACAATCTATCTCTCAGGAAATGAACTATCACAGGTATCTATACAGGCAGGTATGGCATATGGACCAGGAGGGGCAGGCATCTTGTCCCACCATTTTGCAGGGAAGGACCTCCCTGCTTACTCTGCTAGCTGCCAATGTATGCAGGCTGAGGTTCATCAAGGGGTTCATAAACTTTGAGCAGAGAAAGCCCAAATTTTCTGCCATTCATGTTGCTCTTTAGAAGTACCTTTTGCAAAAGCCTAAGCTTAGGGAGAGATAAAGCTAATAGATCACTCCTCCAGGATCTTATTACAGCCATATTATTATTGTCAGGCTTCGCATTTACACGTAGACATAAAACACATTTGTTAATCTTTATTATATTAACTTGCTTCATCTAAAACTCAATTTAAATTGAAAGAACAGGTTAGAATTATCAGAATTAAAATAAAGGATGGTTTTTCAACATAAATGTAAGTTTTTAAGGTTTTTAGTACAAATGTAATAGTAGTGGCACCTTTCCACTAACTTTCTGTCCCACTTTGTGATGCACTTGTCCTACCAGAGAATCACAATATGCAATGAACCACGGCCCTTTTCCCAGGATTGGCAAAAACTTGCACAGAAGAAAGATCTCTGCCAGGCTATTACTTTGCAAGTTCTAATGCTGTGTCATACTTCACCTCGAGTACATCTGCTCTTCATCACCCTACTCATGCAACTGTGGGCAACATACATGGGACAGCAGGAGGTAGAGGCTGTTTTCCTCACTCTGCTTGCTCTCTCTCTCTCCAAACTCCTTCTAATAGTTCTCACTTTCTAATCAACGACTGGGCAGAACTGCTTTGGAGCAAAACTAACCTGGTTATGACAAGCGGAAAGTTAGAGAAGATATGTTGCAAAGGTTTTAGTTTCAACCGCATTATGTTTCTCCAAGAGAAAATGCTTTTGAAAAACAAGAGGTAACTGGGGAGGACTGGGGTGGGGAGGGGACGGGCACTGAGGAACAAACCTGGCCCAATGCCAAGCAACCCTGATGAATCACCGTCCACTAGCTGGGGTAAAAACAATGGGAATTTCGTAACAAACACATATCCTAAAAATACCAGGAAATTAAAGTTTTAAACAAGAAGTATTTGGGGACAGGGTGGAACAGCAAGCTCTTGGGTCCTCATTCTGAGGGTACTTGATTCAAATAGTGGATGTACCAGCTATGAAAAATCCCGGTTCTTACGTCTGAGAAACCAATGAACGATGTTTGCACTTGTGGGCAGAAAAAATAGCTACAAGTAAGGACAGATTTGGTTTATCTCAGTTTCTCCTTAAATTCACCACCACTTTAACATCCATTTACATTTTTAAAACCAACACAAACACTGGGATGTATTTTCATGACACATTTCTCCTATTATATACATTTTTGTATGCAATTTTTCCACATACAGGTATTTTAGTAAGCGTTTCTCCTTAATGCTCTACATTTCTATATATTATTCCCACCAATTGGTACTCTTTCACCTAAGATACACATTTAACCTGAAGAACTACATCATAAAATTCAAGAAGAGCAAATACTGAAATACATCTGCCTTTTGGGAAATGCAGACGGCATGTCGTTTGAACAACTCAACTCAACAGAGTATCAGAAGCTGCAAAGTAAAATGGAATTCTAACCACTTGTATTATAAAACGATAAATGAATGGAAACAAAAAAGATAACTAGTTTTATATTATGTTCCATGTGGAAATTCTTATTCTAAAACAAAGCCTGAAAAAAACAGTCTAGAACTTATTCATTCATTTGATTTATATCCTGCCTTTCTCCTAAAATGGGACTTTGAGGAGGCTACAAGCCTTCCTCTTAAAAAAAACATAATAAATAAAAAGCTTATTCTATCAACAAAAGTAAACAGACAGTGAATACAAAATAGACTTATGACCGTATGGGGAAATCCACAAAACAAAAACAAAACACTCTTCATTTTTCTGGTCACAAATATACATGTACCACTTCTCCTGCAAAAGGAGAGCTTAAACCAACGGTGGTGGTGGTGCTGGTGGACAGAATTCTGATACGGAAGGCAATTACGCCTCACAGATCAGATCTGGCTCACAAAGAGCAGACACAGAGCACAAGATATTCCCACTACAGTAAACAATAAAAGTGAGGGAGCTGGAAAAAACCTGATGGGTTTCTCCCCACCCCTGAAACTCTTTGCCATCCTCCCCATGGTGCATTGCTGCTTCCAGCAGGAAAATGACTTTCTCCTTAAATACTTTACTCCTATCTGTTAACAAGGGCACACCAAAGGGCTTTCACAGCAGGGGGCTGTTGCTATTTCATTATATCAATATATTTAGAACAAAACAGAGCCCTACATACAAACAATTGCCAGCAGCGCTGATGACACAAAGGTCTGTATTTCGGCCAGCTTTTTCATTGTCTTTTTGAAAAACTACACCAATAGCCTTTTGAACACATAAAGATTTCAAAGATTTCCCACAGCCAAGCCACAGCATTTTTGTATAACAGACATTCTTTTTTTTTTTTTAAAGGAAAGTTAGATTATTTGGATTTTACAGAATCAGAGTGTCAAAAGAATCATATGGTTGGAAGGGACTACAAGAACCATTTAGTCCAACTAAGGATGATGACACTTGTAGCCTGACACATCTGGAGGATTCCAGGCTGGGGGAAGCTGCATGATATGACCTGAATTCCAATTTCAGCAATATTATGGAATAGTACCAAAATGCTTTCATGTTCCTCTCAGATCTTTTCTCAGTCTCTCTTCTGGAGCCAGGGGTGCAGTGGAGAAGAAAGAGTGGGAAAGATATTCCAGGTGTGTTTGAGAACAAGACTCTCAGTCTAGAAAAGGAAGGTTAGATTTCTAACCGTATGTATTATTTCCTATCTTTAAAAAGGAGGAAATGGTCCCTTTCCCAGCATGCCTTTTATGTTGCTATAAAATGGCCTTGATCAGATAAAGTGAGTGTACGTGTGTGTAGCAAAACCACCCACGGTTAAAATGCAGGCCAAGGACAACACAGCCCCAAATTAAGATAACTGCACAATAATAGTTCCACACTGTGGTGTGCTAACAACCTGAGAAAATGCAGGCCTGTAAAACCAATAGCCACTGTAGGAAGAAATGATTTCTGCAAAACAGGAGTGCAGATCGCTCCAGTGGCATTGTGCTCATTCACATCCTGGGTGGAAGCAAAAGCTGATTAGGGTCATATGAAGAGCTTGCAAAGCATTAAATGTGTTATTGAGTACATGCACAGCTAACACGGTTAGTGGTGAGAGATTGTGGGAGAAGAAGTCTGAAACATCTGAAAGTCACCAGGCTGGGGAAGGCTGAACTGCCACATACTCTTCAGACATCATTGGGGTTAGGAAGAAAGGCTATAAATCAAAATAAGATGGGCTAATAGTATCTCGCTTTTGAAAAATTAATGGGTTGGATCCAACTTTAGCAATAGAGTGGACCTATTGAAATCAGTGAGGCTTATAGTATTCACAGTTGACTAAAGTCCTGGTTTTCAGTGGGTCTGCTCCAAGTATGACTAAACGTGGGCCCAGTTCACTGCCTTGGAGTATGCCATAGATGGACAAAATATTAACCTCCAGATATTGTTGGACTCCGTTCCCAGCATTCCTCCCCACTGGCTAGACTGGCTAGGGCTGTTGGGAGTTGTAGTCCCACAACATCTGGAGGCCCCACTGTTGGGGTTAAGGTGCCACTAAAGATGTGAACCTGCCCTGTTCCAAGCCACATGCCAGCTTTTGTTCAGGGGTATTTATACCAAAAACTACTGGCTTTCTCAGAACTTAGGCAAGGTCTTTCCTAAGGCCTACACAGAAATATTGTAACTTGAGCGGTAGGGGATTTGAAGCAAGGATTCTCTAGATGGGTTCAAACTTAACTAGGCAAAGATAACCCAGAGTGACTCTGTCCAAGTCTGCAAGGGACTCTTTAATCCTGTGATCAAGTTAAGCAGGGGTGGAGAATGTTTTTTGACCCAGAGTCTGACCCCTAATTTGGAAAGGGTCTTACAGGCTATATGCCGGCAGTGGGTACAGCTAAAATTGTACAGTGGAGCCAGACAGACTCCTTACCATTCTGATATTTGGAACCATATCTATGCTAATGTAAATAAATATATTTAGGAACATGGAAATCCTAGAAGCTTCACCATCACCACTACCTTGATATTGCAGAGGGAGACTTAGCTGGCAAATAATGTGCTCTTTCCAAGGAACTTACCTAGAAAATAGTCAAAAGCACATATTTCACCATGTTTTGTGTAAAAGGCACCAGCAAGTTTCACTGCTTGAATCAATGCGTAGGAGCTGTAAGTAATTTTGAACAATGCAAGCAATTGTTGAGTCACTGCTTGGGCACTGTTTGGCTCAGCCAGAGAACATGTGTTTAAAAGGTTCTTTGTCAGTGCTAGTTTCACGTTGTAAAGGCCCCTTGGAGAAGATGCTGTAAAGGTAACGGACTCACTCACCTTCTCCTTCCCACTCTTCCCTCCTGCCCATTCACTTGCCCAATCCATGCAACTACCCAGAAGCAGAATGCAAGACATATGAAGAACTGTGCTCTCCTTGTTTCTTCTTGTCACTGTCTGAATGCTCAGAGAACTCAGGTGAACAGGCAGTGACAGGAAAGAGTTGCTCCAGCAGGACTGGAAGATCGGTGGGCTAACATTGGTCCCCTGTTAGAAGGTGGGCCTTGGCATGCATCCAGCACTGCCAACTTCTGATCCCAGTCCTTGCAACTGGCCCTAATCAGAGTAAAAGACTTTGGACATACTGATCTTAACAAGCCTCCACCCCATCCACTTAGAAAGTGATGCGTATTACTTCACTGACTTCAAAATGTGGTATGCCAGCAACTGCAGTGTTGGGGGGATTCTCCTGCTTGTTCTGCTGAGCAGGGTTCTGGGCTTTGGCCCTACAGTCCTGCCCTGGCAGTACCACGGACCTTACACTGGCATCTGAACAATCTGGATGAGCAGGTGCCCCAGGCTAGATCTTTTCACAGCCTCTTAACGATTCTTAACGATTCTCCGCTTCATCCACCAGGTTCCTGTTCAACACAGTAGGCCTTGTAAAGGTAGCAGTTTATGTTCCCTCTGAAGTCCAGTAAGGACAAGTACACATTCCAGTTGTATCAACTGAGGAAAAAAAGCTGATCTAATCTGAACAGCTCAGAGAAAATATGGATTATTAGCTCCTTTTGCACAGTCTTAATAAAGAGATATCACAAGGGCTTGAAAAGGGGATCTGGGGTCTGAAGAAATGGCACTTGGCCCACATTATGGGGATCAAAGGCAAGGAAGAAAGCTACCCCCTTCCTGCTGCCTATAGTTAATAGTGGCAAGTTTGAAATGTACCAAGCAGAAAGGACAAGCACTTCCCACGCAAGAACACAAAACCATCATGTGGAAAGATAAAGAACTTGCGTACCCGGCAGGAGCCAAGGTACACTTCAGAGAAACCCAAATGTTTTGCAAGTTATCAGCAAGCTAACCAACAAGGATGTACTTGACAGAACATTATTCAGACATTATTCGGATTTAGGTTATTATAAGATTTAGAAATAAGAACATGTAACAAGAATGAATGTAAGAGCTCAGAAAGTACCTAAGCACAGTTCACAAAGTCCTAGGTAAGTCCCTTACTCCCTTTCATTAATTCTACTACACAGTACTGATCTAAAAACACAGTGCTTCCATTTACACCTTACAGCCAGCATCTTATTTTGTCAAGTGTGTCTACTGGTAAATTTTCGGATAAATCTGGGTTACTGCAGTATATCTGCAAGAATTCCTGGCACCCAATTATTTTTTTAAAAGTATTTTATTAAAAGTTTTAAATTAGATAACAACAAAACTAAACCAAAAAGGACATCAGATTACAAGAACTACAAAACTTAAAAGACAGACACAAAAATATAAATATATACAAACCACAGACATAACAAGAAAAAAGCAAGACACAATAAACACATTTTAAAAAATGGTTTCCATCCTTCTCAATGCTGACTGTAAGTCACCTCTGAAAAAAAGACTTTCTCTGTTACCAATATCAAATACTTCCACTGCTGTTCTTCCCAAAATCCTAATTGCCAAATCCTATAGTCAACATATTATATTCCCCCCTCAAAGCATACTAACAGAGCCCAATCTTCTGTTTCCACAGTTTTTTCTCTTATCAATATAGTAAATTGTTCAATTTCAGCTGAGGCCAATACTTTAACTACCCAGTTCTCTTTTGCTGGAATTGCTATACTCTTCCATTACTGAGCATATAATAGGCTTGCTGCAGTTGTTATGTATCACAATATCTTGCCCTATTTCTTCTCCACTTGCTCTTCTCTACTAATCCCGCCAAAAACAGTTCTAGTTTCATTTGAACATTAACTTTCAAAACAATTTTGTAACATGAGATGCATTTGCTTCCAGAATTTTTTGACCTTATCACATGTGCACCACATATGATAATAAGATCCCACCTGATGTTCACCTTTTCCACATCTGCCGGTACATCTTTATGTATTTTGGCCAAATGTTCTATGTCAAATACCAAGAATGTATCATCTTGAAGAAATTTCTCTTTAAGATCATAACATGTAACACAAATTTAATTCTCTCTGACTACATTCTCTGCCATTGTTCCAACCTGCTATGCCCAGCATTTTGTGCCCATTCTACCACACAACATTTCAACAGTTCTTCTTTCTCTAACTCTAACAAAAGTTTATACATCTTCCCAGCCAAATGTTCATCATCTGAGCACAACTGTTTCTCAAATTCAGTTTTAGTCAGTTCCCATTTGTGATCCCTAAAATCTGATCATCGAAAACATACTGCCTTTCTTTCTTGAGATAAATTATATTCATAAGGACTATTAGCCAGTGACTGTCTTGCTCTCAGTGAGTGCATCTACTCCCCTTTCAAAGCCATCCAAGTGGGCATCCTGAGAAACCAAATTCCCATAATGGAACAGCATGCTATGTGAAATCCTTTGACCTGCCCTGAATCTCCCACCACCCTGCTTCTCTGGATCACCTCAAGTACTAGCAGTGAGAGCAGGGAAGGAAAATATCTCTCTATCCAATTTCTCCACACTGTGCCCATATCCTTACGGCCCTGGCACAGGGATACCAAGTAAAACAGAGTTGTAATAACTAATGTCTAATAAAACGATGTCATGATGAAAACAATTAATTAATTAATTGGCTTTGTCACCAGCAACAACTCACTGCTCACTTTCTCTACACTGTGCATAACTCCATGCTTAACTTTTTAAAGGATTTAAAAAAAAGAAAAAAAAGAGGAGATGTATCTCTGAAGCATCGCCGTTAAGACTCCTGAGGCAGGAGAGATAGTGAGAAGATGGAAGAGGGCAAAGGCACAACTGCTCAGATTCTTGATGTATAAAAAAAGGGGTGGGGAAGTAGGAGAGGGTTCTCTGATCTACTGCTAATAAGATTACTGAAGTTCATAAAAGAGAGGGGGACAGAAGGCCTCTTGGACTCCTTTGAGGTTATTAGGCAGAGATCCGGGCAGCACCGGGCACATTTCACCTTGCAGTTTGTAATACTGTAAGTATTCAAAGTAGAACTCTAAAAAATTCTTAACAATTCAGATCCTCTGAAGACGCCAGCCACAGATGCAGGCAAAACATCAGGAGAAAGTACTAATAGAACATGGCCTCAAAGCCCGGAAAACCCACAACAGCCTATAATTCGTAATACTGCAAGAGGCATGAGTATGCTATCACACTACATTCACCCACACCCAAAATTTGACTACAGACGCTTGCATTGAGTTGTTTCTTTACATAACCTTTCTCCTGTATCAAAAGGAACATCTTACCCACTAGACAGCGGATACTAGACCGTGCAGGGCTAGAGAGTCCAAAATCTATATCTAACAGCAACTTCAGTTAGATTTGACCTGGCAAATGTAAGAATAACAGTCTTCATTAAAAGCTACCTGTTGCTTTTTAACACACAATGCAATTTGTAAACATTATGTCTCCACATATAGTATCAAGCTGAGTGAATGCTGTCTTCTGTGTAGGGATGCAGGTCTTCATAAATTCATTCTTGTAGGCAAGAATGAATAATTTTACTGTTACTTCCTTTGCTGTGAGAAATTCTATTTTTTGTGCATTCTTTTCTGCACACAAATGTGTAGAAAAATGCTGTTTGATGTGAAAAAAGTGCATTTTTTTTGTACAAATAAATCCTAAACTGTCAAGATTCTCATTTGTCTAGGATTCTCCTTGTCAGGGTTTCCCAAAATTTAAGAAACCAATTTTTGAATAATGTTTTTCCAATATTTTTTCCACATTTATTTCTGTGCTATAATAGATTCTAAAACAAGTCTTTGTTAAAAAAATTCAGTTGGGAAGAGAAACTGTATGCTTGTCTCCAAGAAGTGTCATTTAGATGTCTGCATTATTTATATCCTGCTATTTTTCCAATAGTAGGACTCAAGGTGGCTTATAACTTATTAAAACAGTACAGATTAAAACTAAACAAAGATATCAGGACAAAGACTATGAATATAAAAGTGATCTAAAAACAGTTAATCTGTAGAGTTAAAACCATTTAAAATTCATTAAAATACCATATTTTTAAAAAATCAACAAAACCGCACACCATGCAATTAAAAGCCCATCACAATCAGTCTCTAAAAGTCTGATGGAATGAGAATGTTTTTACTTGCCAATGGAAGGAGTGCAAGGAGGTTCCCTAGGCAGGGAGTTCCAAAGTCTAGAACAGTGGTTCTCAACCTGTGGGTCCCCAGATGTTTGTGGCCTTCAGCTCCCAGAAGCCCCAGCCACTATGGTCAATGCTCAGGGCTTCTGGGAGCTGAAGGCCACAAACATCTGGGGACCCACAGGTTGAGAACCACTGGTCTAGAAGAAAGGCACTGAGAAGTTCCACTCTCTTGTTCCTACAAAATGAGCTAAGATCTGATGGTCTCATACAGGGAGATAAGGTACTTCAAATAGCCACGACCCAAGGCATATAGGGCTTTATAAGTAATCACCAGCACTTTGCATTGTGCTTGAAAAAGGACTGGCAGCCAATGGAGTTGTTGCAATGAAGGAATTGTATGTTTCATGTATATAGCCCCACTTAACAGTTTGGCTGTAGATGAAAGGTGTGGAGAGGGGAGCTAACAGGAACTGGTAAGCATCTGGTTTGGGTTGAATCATCCCCAAGGTATAAAAGTGAAAAAGCTTCCAATTGCCCAAATGGGAGCAGGAGGAGAAACAGATTGTGAGCGCATAATAAAACCAGATAATCAGCTGAAGAGGTCTAAGGGTCTAAACCACTGAAGACGGATGCCAGGTGTTTTTATCCTAATGTTAGAAGCCTCTGAGGCAAAATCACATTTTAAGAGAAAACAGAGATATACTGGATCTGACAGAAACCTGGTGGAACAGAACGATGCTTCTCGTTATAAGCACTATAGGAAATGTGGGCATGGGGGAGAGTACTGGAGGTGGTATTGGCCTATATCAGGGAGTGGAAAAGTGCTACAGAACTCCAACATAGCCCTATTTGACTAAAAAAGAGGGAACTTCTTTAAAATGAGGGAACTGGTAAAAAGGAATTTGAAATGAACAGCCGGAAGGGTCAAATATGTCTTTGATACTTGGAGCCTACTCAAAACCCCAGTAAAAGAGGCTTAGCTAGAATGTGTCCTGCAGGTCAGAAAGGGAAGTACAAAGTCCAAGGGGTCACTCACCAGCATGGCTAATAAGCACTGTGAAAGAAGCTATTAGAGATAAGAAGGCTTCCTTTGGAAATTGGCAGTCGTGTCCAAATGAAGCAAACTTAAAAGGACACCCCTCCTTCCCCAAACATGCAAGCGGAAAAGTTAAGGATGCAAAAAAGGATTTTGAGGAACATATTGCTAATGGCATCCAGACTAACAGTAAAGAATTCTTTAAATCCTCGAGGAGCAGAAAACTAGCCAGGGAGGCAGCTAGTCTCTTGGATAACAATGCACTTAAAGGAAGAGGAGTCTGGAGGCAGGAAGAAAAGAGGGGAGCAAGTCTAGACCAAAGAATTGGCAGCTGGTAAAGGAGATAGGACATAACAACTATCTCCAGGCAGAGAGGCAATAATGGAACAAGGCTAGTAGGCACTGAATGAGCCATAACAGTATTTTTGCCCACTTAGCTAGCTACTTAGGGGTGTGTGGTGGATTTTTTCCATTGCTTCGTAGGACAAGAAAGACAGATATTGATTCTCATATCACCCACTGTCTAGCATGTATTTGGAGTTGAAAGGCAGTTTAGCTATCAGTTGCATTGAAATCCTTGCTTATTTAATGATATTTGGATATTATAAATCAGTTAACTTCTGCTTGATTTTTGTACTTTGTGATTGATGCTGTAGCTTCAGCATTGTGAATACTTAAACAGCGTTATTAAAAATTTAAACTTGGCAATCAGAATTGTTCTTGATAGTGTATGTGTTTGTGGATCTGTGCGTCTACCTATTTATTTCAGGGACAGGGAACCTGCAGTCCTCCAGTTGTTGATGCTCTGTTGTGCTGTAGAATACAGGACACTTCCCATAAACAAATGATGGGGAAGGTATGCAGTTGTTGGACTGCAACACTCATCCCCCTACATCACTGGCCATCTGAATTAGGCCGGATGGGAGTTACAGTCCAACAGTATCCAGAAGGCCATACATTCCCCACCCTGAGCAGCAGACATTTCTGTGCATCTGTTTGTGTATGTACGTGCCTATGTTTTTGTGTGTGCAGAAGAGGATTTTTAAATAGTAGTGACAAAACAATGGGTCAGCATTTCTGTTTCTGTGCTCTGAGAGCACTTCAGGCAGCCTTACCCAATGTGACTTGGACAATGTTTAAGGAATTGTCTACAGGAGGGCCTTGTCTGAGAGCATCTGGCTGTCTCCTTTGGGAGAAGGAACTGTGGTGAGTCTCATGCCTCTCCAGGGTAAAATTTCCCAATCACATGTATGTTTTTCTGCCACTGTTCTATTTTGTTATCCTCACCATGGCTCTCTGAGGTAGATTAGGTGGAAAAAGAACATAAAACCCATAGTCGTCCATTTAATTTTATGGCTGACCATTGATCCAAAGTGGTATCTCTGTGATCCTATTTCAACCTTCTGTAGTTAAAGATCTTAATCTTAATTTTAAGTAATTACAACATATGCCAGGCTTCCTATTCTCAACCGCAACTAGTTGCAATTCCAGGCTGCCTCGAGACTTCCTTTGAGACTGTAAACTGACACCCATCACTGCTATAAGTTTATTGGCGGTAAATGATGCAGCAGGAAGTCTACAGCAGAGAAAGCTTCGCAACCTTGGATTCCAACATTCCGTTGCAGCAAGTGGTAGAAATGGACTCCTAAAGAACAAATTCAACCCTGACTATGTCAGACTATGTCATTCCAAATCCCCATGGCTTGATAAGTGCAGCACCTGGTTCCAGAGAGGCCAGTGGAAGATGTATTACTGGTGTTATATGGGGCATAAAAAGGGAATTGAACTGTGCAAGTGTGACCTGTCTCCCATCATGATAGTTATGAGAACAGTACAAGCAGATTGTGAACAGGGAATTGCACTCCTCCAGTCTGTTCCCAGACACTAGTTTGTTTGAAGCCGTGAAGTGCTAGACTAAAGACAATCAATCTAGCAGGGCTGACTAAAGACACACATTCTTGTCAAAGTTGAATTATTCTGGGCAACTATGAAGTGGAAGACGCTGGTAGCTAAATACACATTCTGCATGTCCTATCTACTGTGGCTTTCCTGATGGCTTGTAGTTCATCTTTGTGCTAGTAGGGCAGCATTTCTTTTGTGCATTAATGGTTGTAGAAGTCAAACTATGCCCAAAATTAAATTTTATTTTAATTTTTGTAAGCTACTGTGAGTGTCAGACAGGGGAAAAGGTGGTATGTATGTATGTGTGTGTGTGTGTGTGTGTGTGTATATGTGTGTGTGTGTGTGTGTATGGTGGTGGTGGTGGTAATACTATACATATTCATGTGTAAGTCTAAAAAAATTAGTCAAAAAATTGACCCCCAAAACCTGGGATGACTTATTCACAGGTCAACGTAAATACTCTATCTTAACTCTTATCAACAAAAAAACCATCCGCTTGTCTGAGTAGAGTGGTGAAAGGCCTTTCTGAAGACTTGGGTGGAAAGGGGGCAGCAGTGGCAGCCGTTGGGGTGGGGGCTGGTTCCCTGAGGTGGTGTTGGTACATTACGCTCTTCATGGAATGGCCATCGTCATATCTATGGGTCATATCAAAGTCCACAATTTTGACTCCAAAACCTGCTTTCGGCTTACACGTGAGTATATATGGTAATAATAATCATTTTAATACTCCAACCCACACCCAGCAGCCATCTCTCTACAGCAGTCTTCTCTGACCTGGTGCCCTCCAGATGTTCTGGCCTACAATATATAACCACTGGCACAATGGTTAGAGTATACAAAAGATATGGAAGGCATCAGGTTTGAGAAGGCTTCCCTATAGATTATGTTTGCTGTCAGTTTCACTTTTCTTCTATATATGCAAATAAAATGCTCCCAGAGTGGAGGGCTGTGTATTTAGAGTGTTTATAAGATAATGTAGAAAAGCATCAGAATGTGACATTAACTACAGAATTTAAGCTTCTTGACTATCAGAATTTTCATCTTTTTTTTTAAAAAAAGAAAACAAGTTTCTAGACCTCATATTAGCAGCGCAGTGAAAGGTGCAAGTAGCATCCAGTGAAAACCTTAGATGCCAAGAGAAGTTACTGAATAAGGTGATCAGTAACTTTGCAGGTCTTCTAAAGAACCCTGTAGAAGTTCTTTGGCCCTCCCTTTGACAAGCAGAGGCTGAATAAATTAAAATAAAACCAGAAACGTTTTAGAATACATTATGCAAAACAAGAGATATTGTGCATATCTGCATAATTTATACAGATCACAGAAATCAGCTTTCTTCATTTCCTTCACGCCAAATTTTAATATTCTTTTATTAAAGTGTATATACACAGACCTAGCCTATACACAATTCAAAGTGTAACCACTAATGACCGATTTAGAAAGATGACCTTTTCCCTAAGATATTCTTCCCATTGCCCATCCCAGCATACCCAGAGAAGGTGGTCAACCGACTCACAGGCCTGAAGCACTCCCTTGTCTGAGCACAATTCAGAATCATTGTTATGGCTTTCCCCCTCCACCCTGCCAGCTTTGGTGCCAATAAAGCTGCTTATCCAGCCCGAAGCTTGGAGGGAATTATTACTAGCAGCTTTGATCACATCCCCTTGTCATTCAGTTATGGAGAAAAGAAGCACAGCAGAAGCTAAAAAAGAGACAAGTGTGACAGCAGTTTGAGACAGGCACCTGAGACAATCTAACAAGCAAGAGGAAAATAATCATCAATGAATTAAGTTCCCTTGAATACCCAGCTATATTGCTGTGACTAAGAATGTTTTTTCTACAGAAAAATATATGAAACAAAGACTGCAGGTTCTAATTACTTGGTGTCATCAGTCAATTCAGGAATTCATGTCCATCACGACCACCATGGGTCTGCTCCAAGTAATCACAGAATCATAGAGCTGGAAGAGACTACAAGGACCATCGAGTCCAACTCCCTGCCATACAGGAATGTACCATCAAAGCATAATATCTGATCCTATTCTCATTGCAGGACACACTCAGGATGTGGTCTTCTGTGTTGGATGGGATAGCAGTCATCTTGGTATGGAGGAACTCCTTGTAGTGCTCTTGCCATGGACAGGTCACTACCTGGAGTGGTTTAAGCTCACTAGAGCTCAGAGCCTCTGGAGGATTGGGAGCCGATCAAGATGGTTCACCTAATGAGGTTGGATCGTTGGTTTTCTGGTGGCTCTTGAAGAGTTTCCATTTGCCTTAGCAAGCAATTCTATCAAAGTTCTGATTGACTTTTGGAATAAGGGAAAGACCAGGGCAGTGGCCACAATTGCTCCTGAGCTTGCCCTCCCATGGAATGGAGCCAAAATAGCCCCCTGAATGGGATGGTGATGAGAGCAACTATGGTGGAAAACATGGGAATGCTTTCCTAAATTTCTGTACTTGGATTCAGCTGTCAACATTGTACATATACCGGCCCTGGTTCCTACAATGATGTGTGATGGAACACTGGACATCGTCAAGATTTGCTCTTGATTTTGCTTCAGTCCATACACCCTGGTGTATTTTGAAGCCATGCCACAACTAAGTGGGTGGATGGTGTCATTTTCATAGTTCAGATCAATTCATTTGATGTAAAACAGAAAAAAAGGCAGGTCATCATGAAACTATGCTATCTGTGAGTATATCTACAGCTTCGGTAAGAGCGACCTGACCTAAATGTGTCCTAAATGCACTAATTTTCAAACATTAATTTTGATAGACCAGATCTGAGCCAGAGCTACTAAAAATATATGTCTGCCAAGCATACTATGATGAATGTTCAATTAAGTGATTGTTCTGCACGGAAAAGTGATGGGCTGTACACATTTGGCTCTAATCTTCCCAGCTGCTAGAAGCAAAAAACACTATTTTACTGGTTATGGGCTAAATCTAATTGTTAGTTCAAATTAAGTAGACCCATTGATTCAGTGGGGCTTACATAAACATTGCCTTAGCCAGTCTCATCTATTCAACAGGTCTACTTTAGCTGGAACTACAATTGGACTTAGCTTTGTATTTTTCTCCCAAACTATAAACAATACAGAAATCCTTGCAAAACTCATCAGAGCCACTGATAACTCCCTCAGATGGTTTGATAATAGCAATCTGGGAATCCAGTCAGAGGGCAGTCAGTTAATTTCTCATGGCTGTCCATTTGGACACATATAAACACTGTTTTGTTTACTGTACCCAGGACATTGGGGTCCTGGATTCAAATCTCAGGTCATCTCACTTTCAGCACCACTTTCCAGATGGTATCAATTCATTATAAGGCTGGCAAGGCCTACTGTAGTGAGACAGCGGGCTCTGTTGTGCTTATTAGCCAGGAAACTGTGATCTCTTTATGCAGCACATTGATATACTATATCAACTGTATAAAATAACTAGGAAGTTATCCTCACTGCCCAGATTGGTGTTGATGACTTTATGTTTGGAATGAAGCAAACACTTGTCCAGTAGCACCTACCATCCTTCAAATCCATTTCACACTAAGATCCACACAAAATCTATGCAAAATGGCAACCCTGCAAAGCTAAAGAAGGAAAAAATAAAGCATATGGATTTGTAAAGTACAGTGATGGGTAAAGGGTGGTCCACAGAGTACTCTACCAGTCCTCCAAAGCTCCCAACTCCCCCTATTTTTTTTAAAAAAAAATAATTTAGAGCAATTTTCACCCAAAAGCTGTGCTGAAAGCCCCCAAAAGACAAGAAAACATGTGAAACATCTAACACGCTCAATCCTCAAGAACCCACCATCACTCACAATACCTCCATTTTCATCAGTGTTCCTCTCAAAATGGCAACCAGAAGTGGCCAGAGCACAAGGTTCAGTAGTACAACACGTAGCTGATAGATTTGCTATAGTTTTCTTTTTGGTTTCATGAGACAGCATTGAAAAATTTGTTGATCAAGCATGTGGATTTCTATAGCATAACAGAGAGACAAACATTTCAAATTATAGTGTAGCTATAAAGGAAACCTACCTGTCCACCTGGACTTCTGCATCTTTTGTTTCCATCTTGAATTGCAGATCTCCATTGACTTCCTTGCTGTTGCTCTTTAGAAGGTCCAGGACTGGCTCAATCTCTTTTAACAATTCACTATTTTCGACGCTGCCATTAACACAGTGATCAGAGACCTCCCCAGTTCCTTTCAGAGTGTCCCCAGCAACAGTGTTGGCAACCATCCCATTGACATGCACTGAAGTCTCATCTCCTTGTCCATTCTCTCGGGCACACCGAGCACTGACAGAGCCACCCATTGTGTGGTCTGTGGTTTGCTGTTTATCTTTGATGTGGATACTTGGGTCTGATGGAAGATTGACCAGGGTTGGAGTGATGCACAGGGGCCTGGTAACTCGGACAGTTTTTGGTGTCCCGTCACCAGTGAAGGTTGTCTCCAGATGAGTGGTGAAACCCTCTGGGCCTCTTAAAATAAGTACAACATAGGTCTCCGAAGCAATGCTCCTCAGGACTTCCAGAGCAGTGTCATAGTTCAAATCCACCAGGGGCCTTCCATTGACTGCTAGGATGATGTCTCCAGTTTGAATTAGACCACTTTGTTCAGCTGCACCTCCTCGGATTAAATCAGAGATGATTACTGGTGGCTTGTTGATGCGTTCCTTCACCAGGAACCCAAGACCCCCAACTTTGCGCTTGAAGAGTTTCACTGAGATGACATTGGGCTGAATCTGCTGTACACTGAACACATTCTCTTCCATTGTAGTCCTTAAATCTACCAGCTTAGTGACCAAGAGCTAGCAATATACAGGCTGTCTCTCGGTTGGTTTGTAGCTGAGCCACCAGCCTCTAGAAATTAAGATGGGAACAGAGAGAGAGAGAAGAGGCAGCTTTATCTCTGTTTATGAGCACTTCACTGGAGGAAGATCACCTCTCTGGCTTTTGGATGCCTCTCACTTTTAACAACTGGTATGTTTCTGGAGGTCATGAGTTACTCACTTCACATCTACTGAGATTCTATATCATTCTCTGACTTCAGTTCTGGAATGCAACAGAGCAAGCAGTCCTACATGGAATGCCAGGTGAACAGAAGGAGACATGTCTCGATAAATAGAGAGTCAGGAAATATGGTGCTTGCTGAACAGGCTCCTGAGTCTTTTGGAGTTCACTTCACATCTTCCTCACCTATAAGGTGGAATGGAGAGGGGGAAAGAACAAAACATAAAGAGATAAGGCTCGATGGAACAAACTACTATCTCTGACAGAGATCTGTGAGAGCTGTGAAATTACTATGAAAGTAATTGACAGACAACAGCTAAAACCTTACCACAGTCTTTTGTTTTGGTCCTGTTAAATAACTCGTCAGTTTTAATGACTCTGATCAAGCACACAGATTTGTTTAGCGTGACAGATAGGTAAACATTTCATAGCAAGTGTTGAGGGTGTGGGGGAGTGCACGCAGTTCAAAACTGCAAGTGGCCAACATTCTTAAAAAAGACTTTCTCTGTATATGCTCACACAGAGGAATGTCTTTTCCATTACGCATGCCCATTGTAAAATCACACACATGCTGTAAAACCAAAGAGAGATTTTATTTTCTGGAAATCTGCATGTAAGATTTTTGCTCAAATGGAAATGCATACAAATTTGCAGTTAAAGAAATCTTGAACCTTTCATAGAAATGACAATTGGCAAAATCACTACTCTCAGTCCTACTTATTTGTAGTGCACTTTGGTGCATGAATAACTGCCAACAATTGTGGGTTTTGCACTGTGCAGAGCTGACCTAGCTCTGCATGTAGGTTTCTAATTCTTCAACATCTCCGTGCCCCTTTTGTCACTTTCCTAGAAGTCAAGTGGTTTCTCTTTTCCCTTTAACGATCCAGCTGAAGCAAGTGACACAGATAGAATGAACTGCAACATCTTTTGAGCTGTCACTGACTTCGCTTGTTTTGTTGGTTCATTATAAAGAGAAAAGAGGATTGGAGGGTGGGAAAAGAAGTCGAAGAGGGCAAACAGGCAAAACTGGTAAAGTTGTCAAACCATACAGATCTGCAGAATTGGATTTGTCACCATATTTTGGATGGCAAGGAGAAAAGCTCTTTTCACAGTTTTGAATTAGCGTTTTTAAGAAGCGACACGATCGAACTCACAGCACTTGGCAGTTGAGAAAGGGGCTCAGTTGCATGGTCATCCATGTAATACCCATGAGGTGATAGGACAGGGAAAAAGGAAAATTGCTCTGAGCTGCACTCGCTCATCAGTAAAATAGGTTCTGTGACTTAACTCACATTGGAATAAAAGAAACAATGAGTCACTTTGTGCATACAGGCATCTAGATTGTATACAGAGAGTACTCTGGACACTTGAAAGTCCTGTATCAGCAGCATCACCAATAATATCCAGTTGAACCTCTTTGCAGTCTCCAGTATGGTTGCCATCCACTATTTGTCATAGAAAAGTGCTTCACTAAGGAACACTGTTTGTGGTCTAGGCTACATTTAGCTTCTGTCCATGACCATGGTGGCCTGAGCTGGTCTCCCATTGGTAAGGAAACAGCAATACTGCATAAGGCATCTGAAAGAGCAAAATGCATAGGAATACACTGCAATCCCAGAAGTCCTTTCAGCTTCCAATATCATTCTGAACAGAATCATTCTACTGAGCAAAAGAGCATCCTATGTCACAACATCAGAGCTAACTTAATTTTCCATCCTTTACACAGAGCGCTGCCTCCTGAGGATTGCACCACTTTGAAATATGGTGGTGAGACATACTTGGAGGGGTGAGTACTTAATGGAATGCTCTCCAAAATGTAAATAAGAGCCAAAAATATACTGTTAAACATCTAGTAGGGCAAATACCAGCTGGAACAAAAGGGTATTTAGCCTGAACCAGGATGACATAGAGGAAGAGGCAAGGTAAAGCCAGGGAAGGGGCACATGCTGATTTCTAGGTACAAACATTTGCATGTGCTAATATACAAGATACAGATGCAAATACAGAAATAATGATCAGAACTTAAAGGCAATGCACTCCCCTTAAGTAGGGGTAGACAGTGAAGAAGTGGTCCATTCCAGAAGTTAGTATTTCAGCATTTTGGACTCTCTGGCTCTGGTTCTTGAGCCCTGTGGGGACACCACTCCCCACAAAAACTCTGTCTCTCTTCTCAAAATTACTGGTGGGCTTCCCAGAGGCAACAGATCAGCCACTGTATGAACATAGTGTTGGACTAGAGAGACCTTTCATGTGATCTAGCACTCCCTTCACCACGCCCTCCAGGTTTACCTTCATTATTTTCCTATTATACCCACTTTCTTCTTCTAGGTTGCATTCCAGATGCACACTTCTATGAAGAGGAACTATGCCAATTTGTCATAACACCCCTCTCTCCCCCAAAAAAAGCCAAACAATGTCCTTTTGTTAATCTCCATTCCTGTCTACCGAGCTTGTTAGGGACTCTGTTAACGGGCCAGTAGGTATCATTACCAGTGGGCTCCATCTAAACTAAGGAGGCAGTGTGTAAGGGAGTGACAGAACAGCCAGTCCCAAATCAAGAAGCTTGCTTGTCAACACAGTGGTCATTAGGTTGTTTTGCCAGACATATAGCCCCATTAGAGCCCATCATATGTCAGCTCACAGATACTCCTTTAAAAAAAAAATCTTAGGGAACTGTCAGGAGGTAGATGAGAGCCTCACAGCTTTCCAGCTAAGCAAACATTCTCCAAAGGCAAAACCTGAAGGAAGAGCTCTCTGATTCTGTGCCTGCTGAAGGCACAATGTGATTCAGTTTCTTATACACAGGTGCTCTCTGAACAATAACACTAATGATGTATTACTGATGGAGAAAAGTTCTGCCATCCTCTTTCAAACAGGTGTTGGCCTCGCTTAGGGGTGGGCAACTTTGGCAGGGCCAGAGGCAATTCTAGATATGCCATCCCCTGGGATCCACTATAGGTGACAAACCCCTCCCAAAATGTGTTTCCTCTTGCAATTTGTCAAACCCAGAAGCTGAATTCCAATTTGAGAAATGGAGAAAAAAAAGCCTCTTCCCCATGCTCACACTAGAGAAACACCTTGTACCTTGCCTGCTTTGAAGAAGACATGCCAAGCTTGTAAAATTCCAGAAATACAAATTCTCCTTTTTGATCTTTGTTTTAATTTTTTTCCACAAAAATGGGCTGCATCTTATCTATCCCAAATCTAACTGAAAGATGGAGACAATACATCTCTCTAGTTGGTAATGAACTTCAACTCCCATCCCCTCTTACCACTGGGCAGAAGAATGTTTGGAGGGGGGTAATGGGAACTGGAGTCCATGAACATCTGAAAGGCTCCTCAGTCTAGTTATGATTGGGAGGCCACTATGTAAATTCCCATGAATAGTTTGTGGAGTGCCAAAAAATGGTGGGATTTGAAATTTCACAAATAAATACAACCCCTTCAACAAAGAAAGGCAGGCATGAAAAAAGAAGACAGGAGGGGTTACACTGCAATTTGTTTACACAGTCAGAAACCAAAACTTTTCATTATGTTTGACCTAGGCCAATGTCTAGTTAGGATCTCTACAGGACCAGTTGATATGATTGATCTTAATACCCTTTTATCACAGATGGAAAGGCTGAGCCCAAAGGACAGTGACTTGCCTACAGATATCTACTGTGTTCAAGGCAGAGATGACATTCAAATAAGAACATGAGCTATGGTTTTGAAATGTGTGTGTCAAGTCTTAGCGTAACTTATGAACTAAATGGCTTCAATTTTTTTTTAAAAAAAAAGAG
Organism: Iguana delicatissima; assembly: GCA_948472985.1. Taxonomy (NCBI): domain Eukaryota; kingdom Metazoa; phylum Chordata; class Lepidosauria; order Squamata; family Iguanidae; genus Iguana; species Iguana delicatissima. The sequence goes on along the minus strand of CAOKZL010000700.1, from coordinate 294,467 downwards.
CACAGCACCAATTAATTAAAAGCCCTTTCCCTAATAGTCAGTTAGTTTCCAAAAGTTTGCTAGTTAAAGCAAAATAAGAAAAGAAGCAGTAGAAGCTCTCTAGGAAGGGAATTCTAGAGTCTTAGACCAACTACTGAGATGACCTTTCTCATGCTCCCACCAGACACGCCCATGAACTTGCCAGGATGGAGAGAATGGTCTCTCCTGAAGGTTTTAAAACTTTAGCAGTCTCATATGGTCCTTCTGATCACCTGGCCCAAGCTGTACTAGGGCTTTTTTGGGTTATAACTAGCACTTTGAATTCCTCCCAGAAAAAAAGGATAGTAGCCGGGGAAACTGTTGTAACAAGGCAGTTTTCAAAGTTGTAGCCCTGTTAGTCTCTTGGAGTCTAAAAAAGGAGGAATGGAGGAGGAGGATGGAAAAAGAGACATAATCCTACGAAAAGGTATAGGTTGCATGGTAGTTTTAAGTGTGCAAATGCACTCTTGGTCCCCTCAGAAGCCTGAGCATCCAAGCTCAAGACTGAATCTAAGAGTACACCAAAGCTATGATCTTGCACCCTCAGGGGGAAAGTAACCCCATCCAGCATAGGCTGAATCCCTATTTTCCTATGTGTTTTTAAGCTGTCCAGGAGCACCAGTATCTTTCCTGGGTTCACATTTCACTTTGTCCAATCTTATCCAGTCCATTATTGATGCCAGGCGCTGGTTTTGAAAGGTTGTTGCCATTGGGTATTACCTTGCAAAATGTATAACTATATTTGCTGTGTTCACTTTAAAAGTTAGCTCTGAACCAGAAAGAATGGTACACTAGCATAGCAAGGCAGCTCTTGCGCAAGACAACTGGATATCTCAACTGTCTGCAACACCTCAGCCTTTGAGGAGAAGAGTGTTCAGGATGATGCTAGATGGAATTTTAGAGACATCTGAGAAGCCTACCATGTTCTACAGTGACATCAGTAGAACTCAGATGCAAATGATCCCAAGGGAGGGGGAACAGCCATCAGGCTGCTTTGATGGGTGATGCCTCTATTTACATATGAAAGAGGAAGCAGTCAGTAACTCCCACACATTCTTAAGTTAAAAAAAAACAACCCTGACAGTTTCCAGAAAGAACTGACATTCCTAAATGGAGACTAGATGACATCGCTAGAGGCAAAATGGATGCTACTCATTCCATGATGGCCCACTGCACTATAAAGTGTAGTGCAGTGATGTAAACTGACGAACCAGCTACGTGGCTGATGCTTGGAGAGAGTTCACATTGACTGTGATGTAGGCAATTCTACCCCACTTGGCTTCGTGGGATGGATGGTGTCATTATTTGACTTAGTCACTAGATGGCATTGGACTTAATTGTAATTGGGTGGGTCAGCAATTTGCTACATAGGATGGTTACACATCCTTCTTTTCAGAAGAAACTTGCCTATGTTAAGTGTAGTTACACTGCCCATTCATTCCCACCCTCTCTTTCTGGGAATAATCCACTAGGAATGCAAATAAGATTTGCTATTATTAATTTCTTGGCTGAAAAATCTTTACTCCAACACTCTGGGACCTGGCTAGAACAACACATTTACAAGGACAGTGGTGTGTTAAATAAATCCACTTGTTCATTTCAAATAAAGACACAGATTAACATTGTTTAGTCAATGGGTAAAATGTGTATCTTGGGGGTGTCTGATTTTCCACGCAGAAAAGTGTGTGTGTGTGTGGGGGGGGGACCACTACAAAGATCAAGTGGTGGCATCTATGAAAATTGCAATGAAACTGAGACTGAGAGATTTTCACACCCTGGCATGAAAGATAACCAAAAATGTACACAGATGTTTGTGTGGGATTTTTTTAAAATCTTGAACTAATGGAGAACTGTCAGAAAAGAAATTTAAGGCTGGGAAAATTAGAAACTAATCAAAACTGACAATGACATTTCAAAACTGAAACTTATCCCTACTCCAAAGTTATTTCCAATTCCCATGAAGCCGTGTGAATGGATCCCTAACCATTTTATTCTCTGTGCCCCACTCTTTGGGAACAGAGGGAGAAGAGTTCACTGGACATCTTTAGATCCTATTGGCCTGTTTTGTTCCATCTCCGTTAGCATTTTTAAGGGTCACTTGTGTGCGGGTAGTACTATTTTGGCCACAAAAGGAATGGCACTCCTGACCTAAATGTCTGAAAAAGAAGGAACGTGTGATCTACCCCACCACCCAAAGTTGCACTGTGTCTAGTTCTGCTCTTCAACATTCTTCCACCTCTGCTCCCAAGCAGTCTACGACCAGTAAGCCCACTAGTCCCCACCGAGCTAATACAGGATCCCTCTTCAAAATTCCCCCCCAAACCCTCACTATCTCCCTCTTGATTGTGAGTGGTACTGTTCTGACTATACACACAAGTGCTCACATCCTGCTGCTGAAATGCTTGTGCCACTCCCTCAGCAAAAATGAGGATATTTGAGTTTATATGTCATAGCTGAACAGGTTGTTCCCAGACCTGGCAAACTGATCTGCTGGGGATGGGGGAGAACTACATAATTACATGCAGAAACAGCATTGTTAAGGTGACTGGACAATTAGGTAGGCTGCTGGTTAATGGGCCCACAATGACTGGTAGAAGCAGAATTGTCGTCAGTACCTAGCATCCTTGGGCAGTTGCCAAGGCCCCCAAGACTTCTGCATCATAGGGCCCTGTTATCCAGCTCATCTAGCGACTCCATGTAGTCCAACCCCTGCCAGTATAGGCATCCACAATTAAAGCTTCTCTGACAGGTATGAATTCTACCTCCGCTTGAAAACCTCCAATGAAAAAGAGTTCACCACCTTGAGATGTAGTCTGTTCCACTGTAAATCAGCTTTTACCACCTAGTATTTTGTTCAAATTTCCTTTTCAGCAATTTGAACCAAATAGTTCAAGTCCTATCCTTTGGAGTAGCAGAAAATAAGCTTGTTCTATCTTTAGACATTTAACACCCAGGGTGAATTTTCCTGCCCCTCAAGCCAGTTATGCATTTGTCAGTAGCAAGTATAGGAGCAGGGAAGTTGGAGGATCTTCACTGGCTGAAGGCCCATTGAAAACAGTCTGGCTTGTAGCATTCTGGTCAAGCAACAGTTTCTCAATGCATCAGAATGGTACGCTTTACAGTACAGATGTAGAACAACTGTGGCTAAGAATTACTTTCAACTCACCATTAGTCAAATTAAAACTAGACGTTCCCCATTATCATCCCTGGGAAAACAAATGGCTGCATTTCAAGAGTCAAAGCCAAGCCAAGGAAAACATTCAGCAAATAGCTGACATGGATTTTCACTGTAGCAGAGTGCCCAAATCTGTGTTGATTTGGGTAGCAAAAAATCTCCAGAGAAAAAGGGATAGTTTTGTCAGGGGGAACAACTAGGTAGAGGTAGGCTTTAAAGTAAGGCCTACACCAGCCTCCCCAAGCTTTAAATATGCTAGACCACAATTCTCACCCTTCTCAGTCAGTCAGATGCAACTTCAGAAATTATTTATTATTTTATTTACTGTGTAGGGTCCTGCCACTCTCTCATAGAATGGGGTTCAAGTTGGTGAAGAACACTAAAAGCAAATATAACAAATACAAAACAGTTAAAAATTACAAGTAAAAACACATCACTAAAATTGAAAACAGACACCTGCTCAGAGTTAAAATTAAACTCAGAAAGAATACAAATATTGCATTATCTCACTATGTTGAGAAAGACTGTGACCAGGTAACCTGTGTGCCTACTTAATTGGCTGTCAAAGTGCTAACAGCTGGCAGGCAACCTTGTGGTCCTTGTCCTTTGTAGAGCATATCGCCAACCCCAGTATTTAATCAAATAAAGCCTCCATGTCCAAAGACAGTACATTTCCAAATACCAGATACTGGGGCCCAAAAAGGAGAAGGCCATCATTTTCATACCCTGCTTATATGTTTCCTGAGTCTTCTGCCTGACAGCAGAGTGCCAGACAAGGCAGTCCACAGTTAGATCCAGCAATGCTGCATGGAACCACACCTGGTTAGCTATTGTACAAGAATGCAACAGACAGACACAGGGGCAACCGGTGGATCTGAGGCTGTGGGAGGAGAAAAACCCATTCACAGTTTTATAGACACTCCCCCGACAGATGCGTCAAGGTGTACAAGTGGCATCCGAGTGCTGGGCCCTATTCCTGACAGAAGTTTGGAAGAAGAGCTTTGGAACAATCTGGAGCAGTCTCATAAAATTGAAAAGTGGATTTGCTGCCCCCCATGCCAACAGGTCCACTGGCCACAGAAGAATCCCAAATATAGCTAGGCACATTCACAGTATCAGAAGGTAAGCTAGGTGATGAGCAGACATAAAGAAGACAGGAAAAGAAAGAGGTAACCAGTTTTCTTGCAGAAGAAGTTAAGAACACAACCAGAGCCCTGCTGAATCAGACCACAGGCTATCTAGTCCAGCTTGGATTCCCATAGTAGCCAACCAGATACCTCTTGGAAGCCTATAAGCAGGAGAAGAGTGTAATAGCTCTGGTGTTGCCAAAGAAAGATGCCCAGGAAGGGGTGGCATGAGGCAGAGTCTAGACTCTGGAGGCCAGGGTTCAAAGCCCTGCTCAGCCATGGAAACCCACTGGGTGACTGTGGGCAAGTCACATTCTTTCAGCCTCCCTAGAAGGCATCAATGGCAAACCCCTTCTGAATAAATCTTGCCAAGAAAACTCTACGATATAGTTGTCATAAGCTGGAGTCACCTTGAAGGCACATAACAACAAACTGAAGTATGGTTTCAGTCTGGATTCAACCCAGTTTGTCTCACTTGCAACCCTCCTTACAACAGTAGGGAAGACTATAACCAGGTGATTTGCAGGCCTTCTGCTCAGTGTTGCTGTCTTTGCTATTTTTAATTGCTATCAAGTCAGCTTTGACTTACGGTGACCCTAAGAATGAGAAATCTCCAAGACGCCCTGTCATCAACAGCTCTGTTCAAGTCGTGCACACTCACTTGCTGCCTAGATACCACAAGCCGTTGATGATCAGCTTCAAGGTCTCTTGGCTCTCCTTTGGAAAGGTTCTTTCTCTTTAATCTGGACTGGAAAGCTCTTTGAACAGAGGACACCTTCAGATAGAGGCCCTCCTCTCCCAGCCATTCAAAAGGTGGATTGTCCTCTGTTAAAAAAGGACATATGGCCACCCTAGAAAAAACTAGAAGCAGTCTTCCTGCAGGTATCTAAATCTGCACAGGCTTATCAATGCCCCCACCCCTCGCCAACACTGAACAAAGTGCCTTCAACCTCCTACCTCACTAACGGCCTTCCCCCAAAGTCAATTGTCTCTCCTTCCCCATCCGTCTTGTCTAGTTTAATGGCATTCATTTTTACGAGCCAGACTTAAAACGCTCACTATTGTCTTGCTTAATCAGTTTTCATGGGATTTATAGTGTTAGACAAAGAGCCCCTGAGGCTGATGGATTTATACCGGTTTAATGTATTTTTTTTAAAAAAACGCACACACAAGCTGAGTGGATCTGGGGAAGGGCAACGGTATGCAAACATATGCAGAGTTAGCTATACACTGAGATCTGAAAATGGAGCATGGAAATGACTCACTGACAGCTGTCTGTCCTCCTGCCAGCTTCACTTTAAAAACCAAGAGAGACGAAGTCTCATAGTAGTATTGGTGCTGTGCCAGTGGTATTGGACACATGTGCACAAACACACACAAAACACATTCAGCTCCAAAGAACTGTTTTTTCTTGTTAGCTTGCTTATCAGTCACTGTTAAAAAAAAAAAAAAAAGGACAGGTAAATGGTCTCTGTGTGGGCCAGTGGATTTTCCTGACAGTTCTACAAGGCTGACTTCCTTCTTTATGGGTCAGTGATACAGAAGATGGTTTTTGTTCCATCTCCCCTGTCTCCATTATACAAAATGTCAGCATCAGATTCACCAGTGAACAAACAAAGCAGGAAACCCAAATCCAAATTTATCTATCAGCCCTCACAATGACACATTTTACTTTCCAATCACATCACACACTTACTTCTTTTGGAACATTTAAATAAACCTGAGATGCCAGAAACCTGCCAAAGAATATGATTTCGGAAGCAGAGTCTCATTTTCTCTGTGAAGTATTGATAACAACATGTTAAAAAGAAAGTTTGTAGTTTGTAGTTCTCATTGTAATTGCAAAGAATTACAATTGTGATTAACACACTAACTGCTGCATTTTTTGCTCTGGAGGAGAATGAGAGACAATATAGGAACAATTTCAGACCCTATTGAGCTCCTCACAGAAGTGTGAAAATATAACCTGTTAACAGCAAAAATGTCTATTATTTCGATGATGATATCATTATTTCTTGATTCTCTTGCTAAAGCAACTTGGAATAAAACAAATCCTTATTGATCTCCTACAGATCACACAGAGTTTCACTGGTGGATCCCAGCCTTTTTTCTACAAGGATGGGTGACAAAGTCATTTTGGTTAGTTTTTTTTTAAACATAATTCATTTAATTTGCACCTTCTCAAAGAAGGACACAGTCCAAAACAGAATGCAGTTTGGGCAACAGCAACAATGGCCTTGGGAAAATCTGTACAGTTGAAAATTGTGCAGGGAAAAAATTGTAATTTTAAAATCAACACAAACATACACTTAGTCAATGGGAGCAAATGTGAAGAACTGAAAAAGACACACACAAAAAGGGCGTGTTCTGAAAACTGCAGGAGAGAAGTTCTGTTGGAATGACTGAGGCAGAAATCAGAAAACCTGAACACGCTGAGGGTTTGCTGATTTGCACACCCCTAATTACTTCTGCCTATGCCTGGCCTACTGCTTCTTAAGAAGCGTGGCACTGGGAGATACGCATGAGCAAGTCTAGAAGTAGCAGCCTTCTGACCTGGAAACCTATATTCTTAATCCCAGATGTGTGCATCTGTCAGGGAGAGTGTAGCTAGCTATGATGACTTGGGAAAAAGGAAAGACATTCTTCATAAACTCAGACTGACCCTCCATTACAGCTTCACACCAAGCAAGGCGGAGCCTGCACATTCAGTATGAATTCTTGGTGCTCAGCTCTTGGGCTGAGGTTAAGCCCCCCTTCCATTACCCTACAAACTTGACTATTTACGGAACAGCTGGATACAGAACAGCAAACCAGCAGGGGAGCAATTAAAAGGACATGACCACTTCCTGATACAACTATACCCCTGCTTGGCTTCCTAAGGACAGGTGCTTAAAATTAATGTAAAAGTACTACATTGTTTTCATAAGTGACCTGAAAACATCTTCAATTGGGAAAACATGTTGTTACATATGGTACGGAAAGCGCACAAGAACCTTTTTTGAGCAGAATGTACATTCTAGCCAACATACCTCCCCCCCGCCCTTCATCTTTGATTTGTACAATATTAATAGATAAATCTGATTTAAGGAGATGTGGACAACATAGGACAAAGGGTGCTTACAGATGCAGTATTAATTGTGCAATCTCTCTGTCTCTTTTACTGAGTTTGATGAGAGGGAGGGGCCACAGACTGGCACCTCTAATGTGTTACCTTCCTGTGTTTCTTTCTGTAATTTCTTCTATCTCTCTTTTCTTACCACACAGAGAAAAATCTAAGAAGGTGAAAAAGAGAGAATAGCTGCACCATGCCTTTTGTACTATAGGCTGTCTTGTCTGTCTGTCTGCAAACAGTTAAGATCCTCCATTAACACCTTCTCAGAAGACAATGCCTATTTTTAAAAAACACATTCTTATATTTTATGGTTTTAATGTCTGTTTTGTCAAATGTCCAAAGAACTACCGGGCAGTACGGAAATAAAACTAGTATATGAACTGCACTGTTAATACATTAAAAAGTGACAAATGTGGATCAGGGGCTTGAGAGGCATTTCTCTATATCTGCTAACACAACAAAGTTTCACTAAAAATATCTTCAGTATAATATGGAAGAAATATTCAGGAAACTGGTATATGTGGCCCTCCCCAAAGATCAAACTACAAATCTATTAAACCATATACACCTGAAATCAAACAGGTTAGTTCAGTTAATTTAAAATGGGCTGCAAACAATCTGAATCCAAGTAACCTACACTGAAGTACCTTGTTGATTTCATCCTTACAAAAGAGAATCACACCAGGAGATTCATTAATCTATTTGCCTGGAGTGCAGCTGAGCCAAAGCCAGACAAGTTTTTTGGAAACATTTCATGTCACCGTATCTGAAATAGTGATCTCTCTTATGCCCAGATAGAAAGCCATTTTTAAAACTTAAGCTGCAAACATTGTGCATCTCAAAACTGTCAATGTCTGTCTATGCACATTGCTGAAAATGAATTTTAAAAGTTTGCAAAGGACTAGGCTAATCCATTCTTTGTTGCAGAGAGGAAAAATGACTTTTAAGAGTCCAAGAACTTCAACATATTTTAATAAGGCAATTGCCACTTCCATTCCATTTCTTCATAGAGAATGTTAGGGCCGCCTGAAGTCTAATACCAAAACTTGTTTTCATTAAATAGTCAATTTCAACACTCCCTGAACCAAATCAATGTTCTTGTTAGAGCTGGACTCAGCCATATAAATTTTATGGACATCAATTTGCAGAGCCAAATGGAGCTCGACTGGAGGCCCCCAAACTGACAAATAGGATAAAAGTGGTGCAACAGTAGCTTTACCTCTCCCCACTGGGTAAAACAACCTCACTAAAAAACACAACAGAGGTGGAGAATGGGGGAATAAATTAGAAAAATGTAACTTGAGAGATAGCATTGACATCCAATCATGGCAGAAGACAAGAAACATGGTCTCATTTAATAAGACTTAACATTACAGCAAACTTGGGTCAAATCAGAAGCAGAAATGCTGATGGCAGAAACTTTCAATGTTGCAGGGACTGGGTACATGTGTTAATTTTAGAGAAACCTAGATTTATTCAATCGTCAGTACTCAGGAAATTCATTTGTTAAGTGTTCCTAATATAATGAGCTCAAGACAAAAAGGAGTCTAATTAAGATGCAAATTGATAATAAACTTGATTGTTCATAAAAGATGACTCACAGCTATTCAAAATCTTCGTGAAATAACATCAGAACTTAGACAAAGATGACCAGTTCTTTCGATCCATGTACCACCAGGATCTTAAAAAGACGGAATTACTCCACCACTTGTATTCATAACCTCCCATCAAGCCCAACCATGGCCAATCAACACCAGCCCTACAATTAGGCAGAGTTGAGGCAATGGCCTCAGGCGGCAGCTGCTGGAGAATGGCACCCTGCTGTCACCAGCTCTTCACGTGTAGAGGACAGAGCTGCACAGGCCTGGCCTGGCCCAACTAAACTAGTCTCCTGGTTTGGGTTAGTGGAAGACACTAATCTGTCACTAGTGTTGAAGAAAGAGCCACATGCCAGTTGAGAGAGGTTTTGTAAATGGAGCAAGGAACAAGCACCATCCTTCCTTGCCTCAGGCAGCAAAATGCCTAGGGCCAGCTCTTCGGCCAATGGTTGGAAATCATGCAAACTGTAGTCCCAAACAGGTTAGGGAAAGCTGCTCTGTATTCTCACTGCACTAGATCATGCACAAAGGGTCACATTTACTGTAGCCTACTAAAACCAGTGGGGTTTGAGTTAGTCATGATAACTTGAGGCTACTTAAATCCAACTGATTTCTAAGCACAAGTAAAACTGGAGTCAACCAAGGGCTTTGGGTTGCATGTGCTGTGCATTAGCATTCAGTGTTATGCTAGGTCTCGATCAGCATGACAGATTGCAAGCTTTCTTGTTAGAATGGTTGCTAAGCCTACAAACTCTTTTTTTTTAAATGCTGTTGAGTTACAACAATAGGTCACTAATTATTGAATTTGCCCTATTGGTGTTATGTGATGATTTGCCATTTGTCACAACTCAACAGTCTGCTTTTGTTCCTGCTCCAGTCAGTCTGATAGCCATTTTTACAGAGATGATCATTTTCCACAGATCTGCTGAACTGACAGAAAAGTAAACCTCTGATGAACATGAAAACACTGGAAATGTACAACACCTATACATGAAACACCATCCCTCCACCCTGCTGCTAGAACAGTATTGCATTTAAGGACAACAGAACCCTAGCAGCCCCTACAGCACAGATGCAAAACTTGTGCTCCTCCAGATGTTGTTAGGCTGCTGCTCCCATCTACCCTAGCCACCACAGCCAATGGTGAGGACTGAAGACAGCTGGAATGCAGCATCAGGAAGAGCACAGATCCCCCATCTCTGCTGTAGAAGAAGCAGCAGTATCTACACACAGCTGCTGTCTTAAAAACAATCCGCCAGAAACAAGAGCAGCAATCGCAGGAAACATCGCCCTTGCCTCACCTCCAACGCTGCCACCTCTTCCACATGCCAAAGTTAGACTGGGCCACAGCAAGACTGGCCTGGTGCACTGGAGGAGCCAACTCAGACAAACAGGTGGGAGAAATCACTTTGATTCAATGAAGACACCAGCTTGTGGGCAGATCTATTTTTAGGAGCCCTGTGTGTTTATTTACAGCATTGCTAGAGCCCTGGTAATCCACATCTGCTGGATTTAATGCATGGATGCAGGAAGCATGGTGTGGCTAATGTTGTGGCTATGGCTTTTTGCTCAAAAGAAAAAAAAATGCCCTCCTTTGCTTGGCATAAAACATGTATTGAACAATATGCACTTAATGGGGGAGAGCGAGGGGTTGCCAACATGCAAGCAGAGCTAAATATAGTTGTTTGCAGCCAGATTTTTTTTTTTGCCAGATTTGCTGAACTCTTATAAGTAATCAGCATTCACCCTGAAAGGCAGCATATTGTGTAAGAAAGAATAGACTTATAAAAGAAGAGGAATGTGCATGTGGGAAGAATTCAAACTGAACTCCACCTGGCAAGGTCTCAATCCACTTAACTTTCTACTGGGTTGCCTTCCTAGGAATGTCCAGCTACAACTCCATAAGTACTTCCAACAGTTAGCAGTGTTTCTTGCTTTCCCCCAATAATGAAGAACACAAATAGTAAGCCAATATTTAAGATAGTGCTGGACACTGCAGCCCTTAGCCTGATCGAGTTTTCCTAATTTCAAGAGGGACCTGTGCCTTCTCAGCAGCCCACTAGGTGGGGAGGGAACGGGGAAGAGACTGAGAGAGGAGAGGTGTGCTCTGCCCGCCACTAGCATTAGCCCCACACACTGACAGCATGCAGCCCCCAACAGATTATTCCTGATGGAATGGGTCTTTGACATTTAAAAAAGATTGTCTACCTCTACTTCAAGATAACTGTTTACAACCCATCCCAAAACTAGCTAGAACTGTATGATCCAGACAGAGAGCCCAGTTCTGTCAACTCATTCTGGCAGAGAGATTAAGCCCAAGATCTTGCAAAGCAATAAGAAATTTGCATTTGTAGTGTTTCAAAGCAGAGATGATACTTAAGGTAGAACTGCATATTACACAAACAAAAATGCTTTTTCCCCAACATGTGTTCCAACTAACAAGAACACAGGGGGAGTTTGCAGGAGATGAGCTAACGTGACTGCAGGAGAAGTCTGCTAAGGGACAAGTTCCCAGGTGTGTGAAGAGCTTGCTTGATGCTCCTTCTGTCTGCACATCCCCTGCTTGCATCTTTTTCTAATGAATGGTTTAAGTCTCAGTTTCAAAGCCTCAGAGACACAATAGGAGGTAGCACTGGCAACAAAGAATTTGAAGTTCAGGAAGGAATAAGCACTCCTACTCCTCGCTTATTCTCCCTGGCGTACCCTTCCTTACCCTTTTACAATGGGCCCTCAGTATCTGCTAGGGTTTGGTTCCAGGACCAACCCCCCCGGATACCAAAATTCTTGGATGCTCAAGTCCCATTATATACAGTTGTGTAGTAAAATGGTGTCCCTTACATAAAATGACAAAATCAAAGGCTGCTTTTTGGCTTTTTTTTTTTTGTCGGAGGGAATATTTTCAAGCCATAGTTGATTGAATCCGTGGATGCAGAATGTGCTCATATGGACGTCTGACTTTACTTGGAATAGGCTGATGTAATGACGCATGCATAGGATTGGGAACAGGGACAGTACTGCTGGTAACCAAAGTTGGTGGTCCACTGCTTTTGTCTGGAGACTCTTGCTCATCCCCCTCCTTGCCATCACCGATAGGGGGGCATGGAATCATGAAAGATACCTTGTCCAAAGTCTTCAAAACATGGCCTTGGCTGGAGAATTCCATATACACTTGCATAGTGTAGTCCTGTCTCTAGTCACACGCAAAGTCATCAAATAACAAATACATACATGGAACCAACCGAGAGAGAGAGAGAGGCTGGGCCTTTTCTCAATAATACTCAGCTCACAGCATTTCCAAAGTCAGTCTGACTCTTGGCACTGTGGATTCTCTCTCTGCACAGGAAACTAATAACCCTTTCTGTATCCGCATTCTCTTCAAAATGTAAGGCATGGCTGCGCCTATGCTTGCACAATGGTTAAGCAAAGCTGTTTTGAGTTTCAGTCTCACCCTAGTAATTCTGGGGGCAAGCCAGCAACAAGGTGTGGTGAAAGGGTGAGATTGGACAAAGTTACCAAAGTTACCTAAAACAATTTGAGACCCATTTCCCCCTTGCAGTTCCTTCTTACCCTGGTGCATCCCCTTTAGGATGTAAACAAGTTTTAAAGCCCTTGAAGCTTCCAGGCAGTGGTCTGAAGTACTTGATCTTCTTCGACTGTCTGTAATGACTGTTTGTGGAGTAGGAATAAAATCTCCCCCAATCTGAAATTATACGTGGGTGGAAAAAGATTTTCCTGAAATACTTGGGATGTTGGTGATGTGGTCATGTGTTTGTTTTCCTTCTGCTGTTTCAACTGCTCACCCCTATACACTGCTCTTAGGATTTCACATGATCCTGCAGGTGGGAAGGAGAGGGCTTTCATTTCAGTTTAATAAAGAAAAGAGGTTAAGAATTAAGCTCCTACTCCAGTGTTACTTAAGAAAAGATGAAGCTTCTTGCTTTTAAATGAGCAGGAAAAAAAGTCCAGCAATATGACAGATCTCTTGAGTTACACATGTTTAGCCTTTGGAGTAGAGGTTACGGATGGTTGTAAGAGAACTGGCTGAGATAATCTGTGGATTACTGGATCAAACTAGTGTCTACAGAAGCTTCCTATGCAAACTTAGTATTAAAGAGAAGAATTTTGAAGAAAAATGGCATAAGGATGTGTCACCTGTTTTAAGGTAGAATAAACTCTGTAGCAGTAGCCATGATTCATTGCCTTTGATTAAGGGTACAATGTCTTACCCAAGTAACAATAAATTCCCACCACAGAATGCAAAGCCTGGCACTGAAAACAAGCTATTCTGAATAAAGTGTTATGATGTCTTGCATATGCATGGTATTTGCAGTTTAGCCATCTTGACAGATCTATACAAATAAAATTAAGTTTCTGTTTGTCTGGCACCGCATCACACAAAACTGGCTCAACAGATCCACACCAAATTTGGAGGGTATTTTGGGTCTGACTTTACATGGAGAATATGTGGAGTACCCAAAATTTACTTGGGAGTGGGCCTGAGGAACACCCCAGTTATTTTGGCATTCCTACAGAGGACTGTGGTGTCATTTGAAAAGCTAAGTTAAAAAAAATTACATTTTAATCATTTTGCTGTAAATATATAACTAACTATATAACCAGCTATATAGTTTGCTAGAAGCACATAACTATAACTATATAACTAACTCCCATGAAGTAAGAGCAAACCTCAGAAAGCATGACCAGCGGACACATACATTTGTACAATGGGAGGAATTTCCAGGCAAAATATCTCAGTAGGTAGAAGATTCAACAAGTGCCCTAGCACATATAGGCCTGCATTCTGATGTGCGTAAGGCATGTATGTGTGATTGCTGGTGTGCCTAAGCTTTGTAGCAGTCTAAGGATATGGTTTAATGGCACCCTATGCAACTACTGGGCTGAAGAGAAGCAGAATTGGCCCCGCTCAGTGCCTTGATGGGGGACCTTTTGAGAATTCCATGCACACCCTTGGTTCTATGAAGGCAGATGTGTGGGATATAGATGTTCTAAATAATCAACATATATCAACATAACTAAGGTGGATTCAAATAGCTCGAGAGAAAGAATCCTTCAAAAAGTCACTATGTGGCCAAGAGGACGTGAGAAGCAATGACTGGCTACCAACATACATGGAGTTCTCACATTGCAAGATTCCCCACAGTTACAGCATCTAGGATGGCCATGTGTGGAGGGGATGATTCTCCTCTCACCTGGAACTGCTGTGGGCTGCCCTGTGCTGCCACAGAAACTGTGTGGCAGAAATAACCAGATGTCTAATTCTACTTTTTATAAAAACAACCAAACCAAACCAAATCAAGCCACCATCCTATTTGTTTAAACTAGGTGGGGGAAACTTGTTTGAAAGGAGAATCATGTTACCAAGGGCTTCCCGGGAGTGTGATTCTCCTTGTTCTCACACAAAAAGATAGAGTAGAGCCTTCAAAACACATTCAGGATGGATAGTTTTGCTTCTGGAGCATTAAAGTACAATTCCACACATTTTGACTCACATTTTTACACATTTTTACTAAAAAAGCTCACTATAGTCAATGGAGCTCATTCCCAGGTAAACATACAAAGGATTGCAGCCTCAACGTATCATACAAAATACGCCACCAAATGGGAAAGACTATGTTTTCTACAGAGAGAACTATCTTAGATTTTTTAGTCAAATCAGATTCTGAATCTCTCCACTCTAAAACTATGCCTTAAGGAAATTTTTGGGTGGTGGAGACTGAAGTACTACTCTTCTACTTCTTTCTGCATTTCCATCTTTAAACTAATGAATGAACAATAAGTTGTTCAATTCATATTTCCTTATGGAAACATTCATTTTGCAGGCACTGGGAGAATGCACATTTACCTTAGATATGAGCACATTTCTGAGGCTTGTGATCAGTTTTGGAGAAAAAATGAGCACAAAGCCATATGTATCTTTGAAAAATGTAATGACTCGCAAGGCATATAACTGTCGATGAATATGCTTCAGCCAATGGAAAAAGTGTACCAAAATGTGCACATCAGTACATTTTGGGGAAAAAGTGGACAAAAATGCAAGGATTTTGATGCATGACGCGGTGCGGGGGGTATCTTACAATCCGATACAGAACAGGAGTGCCAATGGCATTTTAAAAAATGCTTTGGATTTAGTACTGACACCATCTCCCATCTCTGTTCAAATGTTTCCACATGGAGTTGTTTTGATTTTTTGCAGTGAATCTGTTGGAGTTGCTGCCATTGTCAAGGTCTAAGTTAATTCATCTTGCACTGCAAGTCAACTTAGGTGCAAGTGAATTATGTAAGCCTGCCACCTTCTTAAGCCATCTTCATGCACAAAGGAAACAAATAATTTCCTACAAAGGTTCATCATATTACACACCTGTTAGAGCCAGTTCATTTCGTATACTTTGGTCAAACTACTTTTGTGCAAAGATTCCTGAAAGCAATCCTAACACTGAACTAGGTAACCACAGGTACAGCATGGCAGGAGGGACATCAATTTTTAAAGGTTTTTTTTATATTGAATTTTAAAATATGCATCAAACAACTTGACAATAAACTCTTCCCCAGCCATCCCTCCCCACTCAGTTCCATACTGAGTGCAACGCAGAAAAGAGAGAAAAAGAAGAGCATGAAATTGATTCTGCTACAGGTCACCTAACATCATATTATAACAGCGATTTCTGTAATTGCAGGAAAATTATCTTCTTCTGTGACTGCTTAGTTCTTTGGTTGTCATTGAGGTGAGAATGCACACCCCAGGACATTAGCTCTGCTTATTTTAGACAGAAAAGCTGCTTCTCTGTCTCTCTCTGTCTCTCTCTCTCTCTCACACACACACAAACACAGTTAGATCAAGAAACTGCTTTCAACTGATGGAAGGGCTCCACTCACAGAATGTGCCTCTTCCCAATTTTCAGGGATTCCCCCTTGTTCCTACACCACCTGGGGCAGCCAGAAGCGTCTATGTCAGGAGTGCAGTGAAGTTACTCTGGGCTTTATTGCAGACTTTCAAGGTGCTGTCTAAGGTGCTGAACCTATTTGGGGGATAGGATTCAGCACCCTGGACGGCTCCATTAAAAATGAGGAGAGAACACAAAGCAGATTCACTACATCCTGACACGGAAACCAATCCCTCTCTTTCACTACAGTCCACCTTATTCATTGAAGTTTCTTCACTCTCTGTGTAGCATTTACACAGAGCTGGAGAAGATGCTGTGGGAAGGAAGGGGCAGGGAAGTCCTCTTTCCACCAGCCCAACTGCACACCACTAAATAGGTATCTAACCCCTAAAGTTTAAGTCTTCACATGCCAGAACACATTCTCCCTCCCAAGATTTAAGGCTGCAATTCTGAGCATCTTTCCCTGGGAGCCAGTGTAGTGTAGTGGTCTGAGTGCTGGACCAGGACTCTGGAGACCAGGGTTTGAATTCCACTCGGCCTTGGAAACTCACTCTCTTAGCCTCAGAGAAAGGGAAAGGTAAAAGCCCCTCTGAACAAATCGTGCCAAGACAAGCCTGTGATAGGGTCACCATAAGGCAGAAAATTACTTGAAAGCACACAACAACAACAACAACAACGAAGCTCCATTCTAATTAATTGGCTTCTTTCTATGCAAGTGTCTTTCATGATTGAGATGGGCATTTAGAGGCTTGCTTGCATGCTACGTTTATAGCACAGCACCTAAACATTTCGTTCCCACATCTTCTGTGGTTACATGCCACTTGGGTGTCTAAGTTAAACCCCTAGTCCTCTACTCAGATTTGCTTTGGCTCTAGGGGCATACATTTCAGTGGTTGCTAAGAGGGGATATGACCATCTTTCTTCCAAACTTGCCCTGCTTTCCTGGGTACTCCAGGGCCACTACACCAGAGATCTATGAGCAATGCTTACATTTTCATCTGGTAAGAGATGAAGGCGGGGGGGCAGGAAGAGTAAAATAATGTGAAAAAGTAATGGGCAGATCCAGTTTTTTAAAAAGTGCTGTAGTTAGATTCTAAGCCCTATTACTCATGATCTCCAGGTCTCTTTAATCCTGCACCCACCTCAAGAGGTTTTATTCTTCTTATTTCACAGACAGAATAATCTGATGGGACTTGAATTCAAGAGCCACAACCAGCCCTATTCATCACACCCTGACAACTGGGCTTGGGTGAGGTGTCCAACAATTAAAGTATTTTAAGTGTAATCTTGCCCTTCTAAACTCTTCTGTCTCATCCCCACAGAAACTGAAATCAGCCTACTTGCTTAGCTGGGTGTAAGCACCACTGAATTCAACAGAACTCAACAGAACTTTTCAGCAAACATGCACAGAATTATATGCCAGGCTGCAAGCCTAAAACATGCTCAGATAGAAGGAAGTCCCACTAGACACAATGAGTAGACTGAGATTTAACTGCACTTACTTTAGACTGCTGAAGCAAATAGAACTCAAGTTTGTTGTGACTAATCTCAGGAGCTACTGATTCCAGTGACCCCACTCGAACTAGGACTAAATCTAGAGCTACCCCAGGGATGGATAAAGCACAGTCCTGGGGCCCCATGCTGTCCTCCAAAGCTGTTTCTGAAGCCTTGGACCCCTCCAGACTCCCTGGATTGCCTGTCTTCTGGCGTGCCTGCACACAAAAAGGTGGGAATCGATTGCCACTCCTAGGAGCCTCTTTTTAAACAGGTTCCTCCTGCAGTGCAATGTCAAAAGCATTCATTTTTCAAAATCAGAAGAGCTTGGAAGTCTGCTTGATGAGCAGTCTTGGCAGCCGCTGTGGACCTCAGAGAGTCCCAGGACATTACTTCCAAACCCACCACAGCTGTTCACTCCTGATCTAGTCCCAGTGAGAACGACTTCTGACTAAAAACGCACAAGACTGTTCTTGTTAAAGGAAGGTGGTGTGAACAGGTACATGCATACACCTGGCCAGCCCAAAAAACAATGCTCCCCCCTGCTAAAACAGCCACTTCACCCTGTGGGAAGCGCAGGGAAAACCAAACCAAACCAAACCAAGCCGATCCAATCCAAACCAAACCCCAGGACTCCAGCTATCCTGATGGACTTGGCGATAAAGACCCTTCGCGCCCCCTCCCTCAGCGAACAAGCCTTAAGAGCTCTGCCTGTCGAACCTCGGACGCGCTGATCCAGGAGCGAGGTTCCGCGGACTGGAGCGGAACGGGTCAAAACCCCCGACCAAGCCGAGTTTCCAGTTGTCTTACCCAGCCAAAGGCGAGACCCTCCTGTGCCCGAGGAGCCCCGTCGCCGCGCGGTCCTGCCCCCAAGGCGGTGGGAAGCCGCCCGCCACGCTCGGAGCGCCGCGCCGAAGCCGCGAGGGAGGGGAGGGGAGGGGAGGGGGGCGAGGCGAGGCGAGGCGGCGCTGTCCGAGGTCCTGAGCCCGGCCCGCTGGGACCCGGCGAGCGCCGTCCCTGGCTCCGCGGTAGCAACGGAGGACCCCGGAAGGCGACCTCGAAGGGCCCGCGCCTCCCGAGACGCCCTCCCAAGGATCTTCCCCCGCCTCGAACTGCCACGGAGCCGCCGTCCGCCGTCTCACTTGCAGCCTCCCCGACAGCCCCACCCCCGGAGGCCCCCGCGCCCCCCAGGGAAGAGAGCGGCTGCCAGAGAGACCGTTCGGGGGCGGGGGACCCGAAGGGGGAGCCTGGCGCCTCTTTTTCAAGTTGGGACTTCAGGACTCGCGCGCGGAAGCATCTGCTTCGGCCCTGGAAAGCACGGCGCGGGTGGGTGGGAAGGCTTCGCTCGTCAGGCGGAACCCCCACGCTTCCCCTCTCCCCACGGTCACCTGGAGCCAGCGCTCCCGCGGAAAACCCTCTTCCTCCTCCTCCTGCTGGTCCAAGCCTTTGCCCAGGGCAGGCTCCCGCCGGCCACGACCCCCCCCCCCAATCCTCAGTTATTACAATAGGAAACCACGAGAGCCTGGGGATCTGAGTTCAAATCCCGCTCCCCGCGGCGGACTCATTTCCTGACCAGTCCCCTCCCCTGTGGCCTCAGTTCCTGCCTGCAAAATCGGAAGAAGGATAATTTCAAGGGAAGAGGGAGGATAAAAAAACAGTCAGAAACTGCTGGTAGGAAGCTCCCCCTCTCATCTTTCATTTCTTCCCCCCCTCCACGCTTCTTGTTTCCCCCCCTTCCTTTTATCTCCTAGCAGACGGAAAGGTTAATTTATGGAGACGAATTCTGACTGGTGTTTGGAACAGCTTTTTCCCCACGTGAAAGTGGGAAAGAGAAGCATAAGATACCGCCGTAGGTTCTGGAAAGATGGTGCCCACTTCAGTGCAGAAGGGAGCGAGCGGGTAATCGCACGGCACGCGGGGAAGGATGCCGGGGCCAATCCACTAGACCTCAACTCCCGTCCTATCCTTAGAAAACCACAGGGGAAGAAAGCCCCCACTAGATTTGAGTTCCAGAGCCCAGTTCAGCCCTGGATTTCTCAGCCACCGAACACCTGAAATTAGTGCTTCTGGCCGCGTGCAGAGCGCCGTGATCTTACCTATGGAAGAATTTGCCGGGTAGTCTCGACTCTTGCTTCCTTTTATTTAAAAAATTAACCAGTAAAGGGGGGAGGTGGAAACTGGGGGCAGAAGAGAGAGGCGAGGAGCCCTCTCTTGGCACATTTACCCACTGTGGCTCATGGGGCTTTCTCCTGAGTGACCAATAGGACGGCCACCCCTTTTCTATTCAAAGCACCCCACCCGGAGTAGAAAGTACAGCAGAAACCACTCAGTACCTGGCTCCCCAGATTCTTGCAGCTTCCAGGTCCCACGGCACTCCTGGGCACAAGTAGAGCCGGGTCTATTCTAATCTGTCGGAAGCCCGCGCAGCCCTCGGGCGGCTACAGAGGGGGCTGGAAAGTTGAACAAGAGAACGACAGCGCGTTCCACGGGCAGTTCTTGAGGAGAAAGAAACGGGACGGAGAAAACTCAAGGCAGTCTTCCCCACCCTGCCTCCGGACAGCCCCAGTGGGTTCCCCTTGGCAGACCGCACCAGGACCCGGGCGGAAAGGCAATTCCACGAACCCGAGAACACGCGGGCAACTGGTTCTTGGCAATGGTTAGGGGGTGGCAGGGGGCGGGCGAGAAAGCCAGACTGGCCAGCCGGCGTCTGCTCCATTTGGACTCTTTCTCCAGGGGAAGCTCTTCCTCACCAAGTTTGCAAAGTCCCGAAAGAAATCTGCCCTAAGGGGCGGTAGGACGAGCGAGTCGCGAGGGGTCGCCGCTCGGAACCCCTCTCCCGAGCCGAGGGACGCCGAGACGGAAAGGGCTGGCCGTTCCCCCGCCACCAGCCTCCCCAGCCGCCAGACGTCTCGGTTCCCTCCCGGCCAACAATTCCCGGACTTCAGGCAATTTCCCTTCGAAGCCGCTCCCGTCCTGCGCTCGTAGTTTGGCTCGCCCAGGGGCCCTCCGAGCTGTGGAGGGGGAGACTCAGACAGTTCAGACGCCCACGGCTCAGCCCCCTCCCAAATTACAGAACCCCGCTGCTGTCGGTGGGCGTAAGAGGAAGCAAGCACCTTACCCCCGACCCTTGATTTTGTGTGCCTTCAAGTCATTTCTGACTTAGGACCACCCTCAGGTGACCTTACCACAGGGTTTCCTTGGCGAGATTTCTTCAAAGGCCTTTGCTCTCCTCTGAGACTGAGAGAATGTGACTTGCCCAAGGTCACCCAGTGGGTTTCCATGGCTGAGCGGGGATTCGAACCCAGAATCGTCCAGCGCTCAATCCACTACATCACGCTGGCTCTCACACCAACCCACACACGCGCCCGCGCACAAAATCACGCCGGGCTCAGCCTTACAACACGGTAAGTCAGGAGCTCCTCTGAGCATGAGCTAAATGCCACCTCCCACCGCCAATAGAAAGCTGCGGCTAGGAGAAAAGACCTTTGAGTCTGGGAGCGGATGAGTGCTGGCGGGGAGACACGAAAACGGGGCTGAGCTCCAAGACCTTAGCTTGGTCTAAAGTGAAAAACTTCCGTCCTTTTGCTCCAGGAGTGGCAGCTCGCCCGGGGATGGAGGGCCACCTGCGGAGCATGTTGGAACTCACCTGGTGCCGGGCGGCGGCCGCTTCTGTCGGCTCCTCCCGGAGCGACTCACTTGGGTGCCGCTACCGCCGACTGTCCCCGCGGTCGCTCAGCGCCTGCCTGCCTGCCTTCGCCTTCGCCTTCGCCTCCGCCTCCGCCCCTGGGTGGTGGCGGTGCTTGGCGCTGCTGTTGGTCGGGAAGAGAGGCAGCGCCTCTCGGTCTCCCTCGGGGAGGGGGCGAGAAGCCCAACCGGCCGCAGGGCGAGCTGAGCCACGCTGAGCCTCCGCTCCGCTCGCCGGGCCTCCTTTATGCGCTCTGCACTGAACCGAATTAAGCCGAAGGGCCAACCAGGGGGGCGCAGCCAGCGACGAGGCGGCCTCGTCGGAAAAGCTTTTTTATATAAAGCGCGTCACTCCTCGCCCCAGCAAGGGAGCCCGAATCAAACTCCTTCCACGGGAGGGGGAGGGGGAGGGGGAGGGGGAGGGACCGACCCCGACCCCCCAATACACGACGGGAAACAAAAAACTAATTAGTTCAGATGGATGCCGCAACTCCAGCTCCCAACTGCAAAAACAGCGCGCCCACTGCAGGGGAGCATGTCCCTAAAGCGCCTGGGGGAATTTACTTCGGAGTAAAAGAAAAAAAAAGAGGAGGCATAGGGCTGCAATGATCTGTGAGATGTTATCTGGGAGTAAGCCTCCCTGAACAGGGTGGGAGCCGCTTCTGGGTAAGCACACCGGATGGTCTTGCTTGCCAGGCTGCAAAAGTCCAGCAGAGGCTTCCCTGGTAGGGAGTGGGACTCTGAAGAACAAGTGCCTCGCCTGCCCTGTCCTGCCTGTGGTCCTATGAGGGGCTTACCTGGGAGCAAGACTCTTAAAAACCCTCCTACGGATTTTGAAGCCAACATCTAAGACTGTGCTGCACTGGACCTGGCTACTGTATTGACAGATGCAGCCTACGCCTGTTTACTCAGAAATAAAACCCCACTGAGTTCAATGGGACTTACTCCCACAGTAGTCAGGCTTTCACGAAAAAGGACGGGTAGTTCAGCTGAGGCACTTTTGAGCCTGGATTAAAGCTCCAACCAAAGGGGATTTGTGTGGGAGGAAGCCCACGTTGAATTCAGCAGGCGTTACTTCTGAGTAAATGAGTAAAGGATCAGGCTGTAAAAGCAGCATTTGCATTTATAATCATCATCACTATGGCACAGAGCTCCCGGTTCAAAAACAAGCATTCAAAGGAGGGTGGGTGACACATGAAGAATTAAGGATGGTGGAATTCAAATACAAAACCTTCAGCTGACTTCCTCAAGATAAATTGTGGGTCATTAACGTGAAAGCCCCCGAACCATTGGGGACCTCCCACAAGTGTCCACCTGGGTGGGTACCCTAACTAAGGGTAGAATGGCTGGAACACAGCTATACCCTACAACCGCAGCCCAATTTTTAAAACACAGGGGGCAACTGAACTAAGTAACCCACGCCCCCAAAGTGCAGAGCAGTATTTCCACACCTTATTAGTTAAGATTTTATCTCACCATACCTCCAATGTGCTAGAGGAGGTGTATTTGGCTCTCCATTTCTCTTTTGCTCGCAACAACAACCCTGGAAGGTAGGTTGTTGAGGAATGTGTTCAACCGGAGAAAGAGTGACCTAGCAAGTTTCACAGCTCAGTGGGGTTTAGAACCTGCATCTTTCAAATCCTAGCCCAACACTCTTACACACTGGCTTTCTTCTTCCACAGAGTTCTGGGTAACCTATGTGACAGTTTAGTTTTGTCCCACAATAGTGCTGTGAGATGGGTTAGGTCAAAAGAGAGGGAGTGGGGAGTGTAGCAGTGATTTAAACTAGGGTGCTCACAGACCTACCATGTCCTTTTTCTATCAAAGATTGCTCTCCCACTGTTAAGGTACATATAGAATTGCTGGGAATGAGTAATAACTGTGCTTTGGATGAGTTTGCATCTCACCCTGTGTTTTATCCACCCTATGGATAAAACCATCCATGACATAGCCCCCTCTCCTTCTCTCTTTTTGTGTGACTTATCTTTTCAGTTTGTGATCTAGATGGCAGAACCCATCCCTCTTTTTCACTGAGGTGAGCTGCTTTAGTTAACAGTTTGAAAAGTAGTATAAAAACATAACAAATGAATTAATATGGGTGCGGAAGAGACCATGCACACCAATTTAAAACACACTTTTCAAACACAAGGGAAGCCATATAATAAATCTCAAAGTACGCATCAAATCATGTTCGACTAACAAAGGTATTATAACAATCTGGATTTTGACAGTATAAAATGTGGGCTAACGCACAATTGAACCATTGGTGTACAATTCCTTCAGTGCCCAAAAATGTTTAAAGGCAGAGGAAAGCATTGAAAACAAAACAACCAGGAAGTGACTGATTAAACAGTGAAAATAGGTCCCAAAAGCAGTATATTTTTTGTTTTCTGACAGGGCTTTTTCAGTTGCTTTTTTTTAAAATGGAGGGGAAGGGAGAGACATGGATCTCCCAGGGCTCAAGGGTGGAGAACCATGGGGACCGTGAGAAGTTGCCTAGCCTTGGCAGAATACCTTCAAGTATTCCAAGTATTCCAAGGGCATGGAATCTTTACTACAAACCTGCAAGGGAAGTTACTATCCTTGTTTCAAATATAGGAGGACTGCTACTGAGAGTCCGAGTTGTGGCTGCCTAGCAAACTTGCTACAGAGGTGACACTAGAGCACTGGACTTCTTGATTCATGACTCAGGTTCTTGGCTGTACTATGACACTGGTTATTGTAAAAAAACAGGTGGAAATGAAGCAAATCAAAAGATCAGTTAAATATACTACTGCTGCAGCGGCACTGCGCAGAACAGTAACTGCAAAGGTGGGCCAAAGTATGGACACATGGGTTCACTTGCCTAAGCTAGCAGTGCATAAAATAGTAGCTCGCCAATCAACCAACCAACAAATAAATAAAATAAAAATCAGCACAATGATTCTACTTGGTCTACAAAAGTTGACTTTTCTGCAGTTTGAAAAGGACTAGTACAGGACAAAGAGAGGAGGCTTGTAGTGTGACTATAAGGTCATGTAGAAATCCCATGAAGAGACAGCAAACCAAGCATGCTCAGCCCAGAGTAAATGGCAAGGACTCCCCGATTAGTAGTTCTGCTTTGATTAGGTCAAGCAGTCTATCAACAACAGCTTTTGCATGACTGTACCACACCATACTGGACCACTCCTAACTGTCTCCCCATCCAAAGGGTTTTGGCACCCAAGAAAAGCTGTTATTGTAAAAGAGTTTGACAAGGAGGATACAACAGCTTCTATTTTAACCAAGGGGTTGCTACGGGAATCTAAAGTATAGTCTATACTGGGGGGTTGTAATGTTTTATCTTTGCCCTCTCCCCCTTTACCTGTACCTGCCTAAGTACAGTGGAAACTCATGTTTGACATCATCTCTCAGCCCTTGTAATTTTTCTTCATTTCCATGGCAACTCATGGCACACATGCACACACATACACACAGATATATATATACAAAGTCTGTTCTTGATCAAGAGTTCTCTTTTTACCTGATTAAAAAAGGAGAAAGGGGGAGAGGGAAGAGACCAGATCTAAAGTGATGTTTCTTGTGATTAGCAAATGCAAATTGGATGCTTCGAGGCTAAGACACAGATGTTCTGCAGAATACCATCAACTTTCCACAAGGTTTGTCCAAAACAAAAAAGGAACTACTGCTTTGAAGATGGGCTGAGATACTACATGCTTATTGCAAGTTAAGCAAAAGAGGTCACCCGGCTGCCTCACCTCTGCCAGGCAGGTCAAAAACAAAACTTGCAAAGATCAAACTGGAAATGAGGCCATCCCCATAAGCTCTGGAAACAGTTTTCGTCCCAGCTTTGAAATGTGCTTCTAAGCATTTTCCCCTCACTTTTGAGCAATCTAGGAACACATCTAGGAGCTCAGGGTAGGTGTGCCAGAGACAGGATACAGTGCGGATATGCTTTCTAGGAACATGGGAGATAATTCCACCCCATTCAAATAGGATTCAGCCTGAAGTGAGGAGGGAAGTGCAGCCTTACAAGCTATTTCAATGAAATGTAGAAATATTTAATGTTCCGTATGACAAGGTAGTCAAGGATGAAATTCTATGCACACTAACTTGGGACTAAGTTCCACTGAATTCAGTAATATACACAAAACAGAGCTGCACTGCAGCTGTGTTTTTTTCCCTGAAAAATATCAGTTGCAGGACAGCTTACGAGAATGCGCTAAACACAAGCTCGTTTCTAGGAGCATAGTTGGTTAGATCAACAACTCTCTTCAGATTGGAAGGATCCAGGAAAATGTGTGTGTGTGTGTGTGTGTGTGTGTGTGTGTGTGTGTGTGTGTGTGTAGGGGTGCCTCTTTACAACATATACAAGCCCCTTCTCTGGACACACACATCTGGACCGTCTTATCTATGTTTTTCAAGATCCAAGTGCCAACCACATTCCTTCTGTACATGGAATGGAGGGGAGGCATCTTGTCCTTTTCCTCAGGCAACACATTGTTTTGGGCAGGCTCTGGCAACTTAGCACAAGGCAAATTAAAATCTGGAGGTCTTTCATACTTGATTTGAACAGGATGTTGTCCTCTGAAGACCTCATTGGACCAAATGAAAACTGTGCAAGACCACTATAGTATTTTCACTTTTTTTCCAAGCAGGATTTGTGATGGAGAACTTCCCAGCAAAAAGATGAATTTCATCCTTCTGGTCTTCAGTATTTTATTATTCAAATACACTTTTTAAAATATCCCAAGGAATTCATCCCACGGTACAGCCTGAATTTAGTTCTCCTTCCTCCAGCTCTGCATTTCATTCTCACAACCCTCCTGTAAGCTAGATTGTGACAAGGGGAGGTGTTCTAAAATCACTCAGTGAGATTTGAATTCAGGTCTTGTCCCACCTAAAGTCTCTAACTCAGCCTTCTCCCAAACTGGTGCCTTCCAGATGGGTTGAACCACAATCCCATCATGCCCAGTCTGTATCATACCAGCTGGGAATGAAGAGAGTTATAGTCCAACACATCTGCAGAGCACCAGGTTTGGGGAAGGCTGTTCTAAACCACTATCCCAAATTGGCTCTTCATAGCCTTCGACTCATGTTTTGATGATATTAAGTTTCAGCTTCTGGATGAGTAAAGTATCATTTTCAATAAATAAAGGTGAAATATGTAGCAGCCAATCCCCCCACAAACCCCCAACAACCTCAAAATCAAACTTTCCTCTAAAACAAAACAATTAAGGAAAGCCAGTAAACAAATGCCAAAGGGTCGAATGCTCCTGTCCCTGGCCTGCGTGGGACATCCAGATGTTATACATCATCCTTGGCTAATGAAAACCTAATTATCCCCCATTTGGATGCAGAGAGAACTAATTTAATAGAAAGGCATCTGCTTTTAACACGCGCCTGGCAGGAGAGGCTGCCTGTGAGATCAGAGGCATTTCTGCACACAGACAGCTTAAAACTGCTTCCATGCTAGCAACATAATGGGGAGGTCAACCCCTCCGACCCAGTAGGCAAGGCACTGGCCACCAGGAAATGATAAAAAGCATCTGCTACCTAGGTCCAGACTCTTCCAAGTGCAAACCTCATCTTTGCTCAGAGAAAGCTTGTTTAAAAACAACAACTCACTTGCCAATTTAAGGAATAGCATTTGATGGGAAACCACCAAGGAATACCACCTGCAGTAGGCTAAATTTCAGAGGAAAGCAATGGGAAACCACCTCTAGATACTCCTTGCCTAAGAAAACCCTATGAAATCTATGGGGTCTCCATAAGTCAACAGGTAAATTTCATAGGATTTTCATGGGCAAGGAGTATTCAAAGGCTGTACGCCACTGCTTTCCTCTGAAATTCAGTCTACTGCCTTGGGGGGCGAGGATGGTTCAGGAGCACGATTCACTTCAGAATAATCTGCCAGACATTGATTCAATTTGGACAAATCTTAAATCTATCCAGATCAACTCCATTCAGTTTGGGATTTGTCTAAATCCAACATGCACTCCTAAATATTACATGGAGACGGAATAGTTATTTCTTGTGAAAACCTAATGTCATAACATCAACAATTTGTTCAATGAAAATCAGGGGTGGTTTAATGAAAAACATGAATTAATTGTTGGTGGGGGTTGCTTGCAGACCTCCAAATGTTGGTTATCTGGAAACTTCCATCAACCTGAGCCAGCACTGCCAGTGGTGAGGGAATGAAGGGAGAAGTAGTCTAACAATGTCTGGAAACTTGTGTAAGCCCACATGTTCCTCATCCTGTTGTAAATCAACACTGTGATTTCCTGCATCTTTCATTTTCAACCTTTAACATTTCTCACAATGTCCCAGAGGGAAGCTAGGTCATAGACATTGTGAGAAATTAAAGGGTAACTAGATCCAGCCGCCTGGAACTGCTTGAAGGACCAGACCAAGAAAGAAATAATAACAAATATTCCTAGGGCAGGGATCACTGATGGTGCCCTGGCAGAGTACGAGGGTCTTAGCAACTAGCCAAAGATGGCAAGTGTTGATGTTTCCCGTGGAAAAGGAACCCCACCCAGAATTTGATGTTAGAAATCTTTTCAGCTTTTAAATGAAGAATGGGAAGAGTCTGGCTAAGCAGCGCCAGATACAAGAATCTCAAAGGTGTGCCCGTGGATTTAATAGCTAACCAGAAGAGTTATCATCTAAGCTGCATTTGTGTCTTTAATGGCATCTTGATAGGCAGACATTTTGAAGGCAATAAAGAGCCAGTTTTCAAAAAGGAAAACACCAAAAGCTTTCCAATCTTACTTGTGTCACATCTGAATCCTGAAAGGGCTCCC
Source organism: Iguana delicatissima (assembly GCA_948472985.1). Classification (NCBI taxonomy): domain Eukaryota; kingdom Metazoa; phylum Chordata; class Lepidosauria; order Squamata; family Iguanidae; genus Iguana; species Iguana delicatissima. Next base: position 266,569 of record CAOKZL010000700.1, on the reverse strand, counting down.
ACACTTTCAAGGTACAGTGATTAGAGCAGAAGTGGGACTCTTACAGCCCTTCAGATACCGTTTGACTGAAACCTCCATCAGCTCCAGCCAGAACCACCTATGGTGAGGGATGATGGGAGCTGCAGTCCAACAATTTCTGGAGGGCCAAAACATGAATCCTGTGCTGGAACACACACACGCACGCACGCACACACACACACGCACGCACACCACCATCCTAGGGCTAGAGTCTTGGGCTTAAAGTGTGGTGGTCTGGTTTCAAATCCCTACACAAATATCACCTTCTCTGGGTGTCCTTCGGCTAGTCACAAACCTTCAGTGTGACCTACTCCACAAGCCTTCTGGGGGGATAAAAGAGTATAGAAACCATATACGCTGCACTCAGCTTCTGGGAGAAACTCTGGTGGGGGTGGAGATGGCAATGTAATGAGTCCTCTTCCTCCAAATACTCAGAAGGAAGTCCTGCTGAACTCCAGAATCTTGCTTTAATGTAAACATGTACAGGAGTAGGCAGCACATTTTGCAAGGGAAACCAAGAATTCATGCTGCAGTGAAGTTGAAGCATCTTAAAGCAGAGGTGGGAACTTTCTGACCCTGCAGTTGTTGTTGGACTGCAACTCCCAGCAGGTCTAGCCAACATAGTCAGTGGAAAAAAATGCTGGGAGCTGCAGTTCAACAACGTCTGGAGGGTGGCATTATTCTCATTAATCTTAAAAAGACAAATATAAATTATATATATATATATATAAAAAATCAGGAAGCCTGTATCTTCATTCAGAGCATGTCATCTAGCAGACCTTCTCTCTAATCCCCAGGCTGCTATGTCCCTCCAAAGTGTTACAGGATCTAACAGTTTTCCTATACACAGAGAGTGCTAAATAAATAAATAAATAAATAAGAAAGAGAGGGTAAGAGAGAACACATTTCCTGAGTGCACATCTTTATGTGGCCGGAACAGCAGCATTCACACAAAAGAGAAAATGATCAACATACTTGGGAGAACCTCAAAGTTTGCATAAGTATTTAAAAAGCATAAAATAACCTCCTAAGTGGGGGGAAAAACCCCAAACTGCTCAACAACCAGTGTATATGCCCAGTGGGCACAGAATACTAACAAAAGAAAGTTCAGTCAGTTCATTTTGGAATGTGTACTGGGCAAAATCCTTGATCATCTCTTTTCTAAATACCAGCTGCTAGGCAACGGAAGCAAAAGTGGACTGTTGACAGAAAGTCTTGCATGGGGGCTTCTCATACACATCTGGTTGGCTACTCTGGAAGGCAGAAATGCTGGACTAGATCTTAGTTTGGAAAAGTTTTCTAAAAAATTCTTCCTCCCAGAACCTTCCCCTTTCCCCTGTTAGCATGGCCATGCTGGCTATGGGATTCTGGAAGTTAGGATATACAAAGTAATGTTTCCATGTCCTGGACTAGATAGGCCGCTGAACGGATCCAGCAGAGCTGTTCTTATGTGACATAAGCTCCCCAAACTACTGATACAATCACTCCCAACTGCTCAGTCTAGTACTGTGAAGCCTGTAATTCCCCTTAATTTACAAAAGATCTATGAGCATTGAAACAGTCCAGACAACAGCTAGACTGCAGGCAGCACAGGCCACGAAGGGATTGCGATCAAAGATAGAAGGACTTTGGTTGGGAGTAGAAGAGTGGGAGTAGAACGCACTATGTTACAGAGGTTGCTCACCTACCAACAAGACTGGTTTCCAAAAGTGATGTTACGAGTCTCCTGTTCAGCCCCACGGCTGTGAAGCTGTGGGGTATTACAAGATTCCATCCATGCTCTTCATTATCCATATGATCATGACCTCACTAGGTGAGGCCATTAGGAGTTTGGGGGCTGGGTGTCGTCCGTACACTGAAGACACTTAACTCTGCTTCTCCTTGTCAATGGAGCCAGCTGGGACTGTTCACATATCCATTGTAATGGGCTGGATAAAAGCCAATAAACTCTCAATAAGATGAAGGCTCCATGGATTGTTGGTTCTTGGGCCTGGGAACCCGCACTGGATGGGGTTGCAGTCCCCCAAGCACTTCATCTTTGTCACTGGAGTCCCTTCTTTGTATCCCACCAGTGAGACCAATATATTGTGTGAGGATGAGGGAGAGGGTCTTCCTTGCTATGGAATACTCTCCTCATTGGCAATGACTGGTTTCCTTCCAGTTCCTAGTGAAAGCTTTTTTAAAAAATCCAATTCTTTGGGTCTAATAATTTTGCTCAGATCTATTCAATTTAAAATCTCTTTTAAATTGTTTAAATAATTTAATATGATAACACAGTTATGGAATTGATAAACTATATAAACTCGATGCAATTTCAACTATATAAACCTGATGCAACATCTGAAACAACACAGGATAAAGTATTTAACTGTGTTGTAATGTTAAGAAAAGGAAGATGTAATATAATATTAATGAAATCAGAAACAAACAAAAAAGCAGTCTCTTTCAAGTCCAATACAATCTCAAATTGAAATCAGTGCATGGTAATACTTATTTTTCATGGCTTCTCCTCCCCACATCAGCAGATTCATTTCCCCTTCTCTCTCCGCAAAGACTTATAAAGATGCTTTTAAAGAAGCTAATTACTGAAACGGTTAATCAAAAGAGCCCCAGGAGCCCTACAGTGGAACACCAAGAAAGCAGAAAATTGGGGCAAATTACTTACAGAAGGCATTTTGCTCTGCTCTCTATTTGAAAGAAATATTACAAAAAGGAGGATTATAAGGTTTGTCCTGGGATTCTGGTTTTGTACCATAGTCCACTCTCTCAGTAAGTATAGTAGCTGTTTCCTTTGAGCAAATATACCCTTGAGAAGTTCAGTCCTGGAGAAACTGGGCCAACCTTGCCAAATTCTATGCCTCTAGACCTCCCATCCATTTTCAAAAACAAACAAACAAACAAAAAGGGTACAGCATAAATTTCCTGTCTCCTTTTACCCTTACCACAACTTTGTGGAAGAAGTTAGGCTTGGCTAGACTGAGAGACAATGACTTAACCAAAGTCAAACATACCTACATTGGAGTAATTTTTCCCATTGTGTTAGATCCAGACTTAGGTTGCTATCTGCTTTCTAAGAAGTAAGCCTATTGTATATAATGTAATTTGCTTCTGGGTAAGCATGCAAAGGATGCAGTACAAGCTAGTTACACTTAGCTATCAATGAAATCAGTGGGGATTAATGTTGGGTTTAACTTGGGACCTAAATTCAACTAACTTAGTCAAGATCTAAATCAATGAAAAAGACTTCCAGGTAAAATGTATTATATGCAAATATTGCATTAATTTCAGTGTGACCGTTCACTGCATGAAATTTAAACCACATACAAGTCACAGAAGATGTGAGATTAAGGCAGAAACTAAAAGCCATCATACAATCATCCATAACACCTAGCAGTTTATTCACCACATTTCACAAATCAAATGATCAACAGACACCCATCTTTATCTCAGAGACAGGAGCAAAGCTGCTTGGACTCCCTTCTCCAAAGCACCATGTGGATAATTTCAAAGAAAATGAAGAGGGTGGCCTTTGATTCATCTGCAACAAAAAGATAATCCTCATTTTTTTTAAAAAAGTTCCCTTTTCTAAATAGAAGAAGGAAATACAAGAAGCAGGACTAAACAAGGTTCCCTAAAAGGGGCTCTGGAGAAACTGAAACATGTATTCACTATGGCACTGTATTTTTCACCATTCACTGAGAGAAATGAAATTTCCCTTTACGTCGCTGATTATAAAAGCAGTGTGGCATAACAGTCTGACTTCATTGTTTTTGATGACAAACCAAATCTGCAGCTATTATCTAGGTTTTAATATAATTGTTTACTGCTATCATTATTTACATTTTCACCCCACTCAAACTCTAAAGAGCTCAGTGTAACAGGTTCTACCCCTATGCTATCCCCACGTGTGATTCCATTCTCATTTTATCTTCCCAACAGTCCTATGAGGGTAGCTTAACTATCTTACAAAGCTGCCATCCATTTCAATGGAGTCAGTTCAAGAACACTTCCCAGGGCTGTACGTGATGTGAATTACAAGGAAGGAGGGATTTATTTTTATTTTCATAAGGTAACAATACCCCATCTTTCTCTTTCTCTTCACATGCACACATCACAGATATAGATATAGATATAGGAAAGCCCACTTTTAAATCAGTGTCCCTCTCTTTGAGCACTTTCAAACAAAGGCTTCCTCAAACTAGTAAACATTATGCATAGTATAGCCATTCTGTTTTCTCAACAAATTTTCTGAAATAAGGAAAAATAAATGGAAGAAGCGCAGGGAGAGTTGGGGTGGGGACAACACCATCTGAAGTCCTAGTAAAATTCGGTGAATGGAGCAGGATGAGAACATGATTAAAAACCTCATCTGAAACTGCTGTCTCTCTTCTCTCTCTCTCTCACACACACTCTGTATGTGAGTGTGATACAAACAACTGTGCATGCATACACAGAGAGCCAATACTGAGTTATGTCATAAAAACAATAAACCAAACAGAATGTCATTTGACTGCTTCTTCTTGAGAACTATAATCTTTAAGACAGACTCTGATGGATATAAAATAATGATGGTTGTCTACCTGCCCTCTTCAAGGATGTATATATTAAATAAGGGATACTGTTCACATGAGCCAAAACTCTTGCTGAACAGTTGCTATGTCCACACTTTTTCTATGTGAGCCCAGCAGGCATCACTTTTTTTCTCTCATGTCTCTCCGGCAACATTAGAAGAAAAACAAAACTGTACACATCTACTGAAAACTTAGCATCCTCCACAGAATAATACCAAAAGTGCTGCAGCCTGGGACAAATCGGCCCACAGGGATCAGGGTGGAAATATATCAAAGTGGGCAGGAGAGAGGATGTCTGCTTTGGTTAGGGCTCACTACTCCCTAGACCAGGGCTGGAGAACCTCTGGCTCTGCAGATGTTGCTAGACTCAAATCTCTATACGCCCAAGTCAGCAGAGCCAAGCGTAAAGGATGTTCTATGCTGCAGTCCAACATCTGGAAGGCCACAAGTTGTCCAGCTCTCTCTGACATTTTGTAAGTGTGCAGAGCTTGGAAAAGTTACCCTTTTGGAAAATTGCTGTTGGAATTCTCCAGCCCTCACACTCATGCTGGCTGGAGGATTCCAGGATATGTTGTCCACCATGTAACATTTTCATGCTCTGATTGTTTGACTCTAAACTGACTCTCTGGTGCTTTGCTCTGTAGGCTGTCTATTGAAAATGATGGTTGCTGTTTAAACTTTCTACGCTAGCATAACACAGACTCTGTTGTACACAGGCAAAAACAGATTTCCTTCCTGTGACATGTGTCATCTTCCAGGGGAAAAAAAAATCAAATAATTCTTTCCATTTGGACAGGGGATGTAAGAGATGAAACAGAGGGAAGAAGAATTGGGGTGGGGGGAAGCAGGTTCTATTCATGAGCTCACAACCCTGGGTTAGCACTGTTAAGACTCTGCTCTGAGCACAGAGGATTTCCATGGCCTCTCCTGGGCTTTTCCAAAGCCTCAATATCCTCTGGAAGCCTTCTGCTCTGGCCAGGATCAAGTCAAGCCTACAGCAGTGGTTCCCAGGGCGGCAGGCAGTAGTGGCTTTGGAGATACTTAGCTGCTTGCATATTACTCGGAGCATCTTTGATGGATTACAACATTGGGAGGAGGGGGTGAGGAGGGAGATAAAGAAAAAAGCTCAACATATTTATACTAAGTGCTCCCAAGCACATGTAAACCGTATGCACACACACTCCAGATGAGAGTAGGTGGCCTGGCACAGAGACGGATCTGAAGTGGGACTGATGCCAAGGCTCCTTCTTTCCCTGCTCCAATTTAGGAAGCAGCATTGTGTCTATTCGAGGCCTTGCCTAGAGATGGCAGTGATCCTTCATGTTGCACCCATACCCAGTTAACAAACAGCTTCACTTTAAGAGCAAAGAGTCAAGCTGCTCTGGTAAACACACAAAAAGTGTGCACCTATGCCTAGTAGAAACAGATCAACTTCCATCTCTCCTAAATTTAACCTTCTGTCTCCTGTAGGGGACAGAGACACTAATATGATCCCCTTCATTTCTTTCTCTCATCCTCCAGAGATCCTACCTCAAACTTTCCCTGTATATCTGTTGGACTAGGACTCTGGAGAACAGGGTTTGAATCTCCACTTGTACATGGAAACCCAGTGGGTGACTTTGGCAAATTATACTCTCTCAACCTCTCAGGAAGGCAAAGACAACTCCCCTCTGAACAAATCTTGCCAAGAACACCTTGTGATAGGGTTACCTTAGAGTCACCATAAGTCAAAATGACTTGAGGGCACACAGCAACATATCTGTTCCTACTTTTAGGCTGACTGCCGGAATTTGACATTTGGAAGCAGACCCAAATCTCAGAATCCAGATTTTCATTGTTTTTGGGGAGTGTGTGTAGGTGTGTGTGTGTGTTTGTGTGTGTGAGATTGCTGTTGTTTTCTGGGGGGGGCAAACACCCAAGGTCACCCAATGGGTTTCCACTGCTAAGCAAGGAATCAAACCCTGGTCCCCAGGGTCACAGTCCGATGCTCAAACTATTACATCATGCTGAGTTTCCATGGGGGTGGGATACACCCCCACAATACACTGCACACCTGGAAGAGGGATTTTGACCCTTCTTGCGTTCCTCCACCCTGCAATTGCCTGCTTCCTGGTCACTTGTCCTCCAGCTAAGGGAAAGATGGTACCACAATGGCATCATCCCAGATTCAATTCTTGGCATCTCCACATCGACCTGGAGAAAAGCCAAGCCAAGCCGGGCACCCACACATTAAGTGGGGGGCAGACTTGGCACCTATACAGCAGAGTGCAGTTCTGTCTATTCAGTGGAACATGCAGCCTGGATGTGACCAGGAGTGACTTTTGGTTTTCACTTTCTGTTCCCCCCTCCAGTTGTCAGATGTGTTTTGCACAGGTATGGATGCTTTCAGGGTTGGAAGTTAAGGCACAATGTCACTCATGGTGAGGGTATTTATGGGCAATTTTTTTTGTCCAAATTTAGTTACTTTTGGAGGGCCTGAAGGGATGTGGCAGCTGCAAAAAAGATGGGGTGGGGGCTGCACTTTCCCCACCTAGCGTAGACAATACTGAACTAGAGGGACCAAAAGTCTAACTTGATATGAGGCAGCTTCCTTTGAAAAAGAAAAACTGCCACTGTGAAGCCAAATCCTTTGGGTGTCCATACAGTCATAGATGAACTGTAGGAGCTATATATTTGAGTATAATTGTGGCTGTCAGCATCTGCAACGTCAAAAATGTTGCCAGTGCTGCATTATTTCTTCTCCCTCAGTCAGACATTGTTGCTTACCTTCCTGATGCTTCCTTTGTTGACCTCTTCTGCAGAGGATTAGGAATAAGGCAGCCTGTGCCGAACAATAGTTACAGTGTAAGTCTAGAACTAAAGAAAAGCCATATTCAAATATCCATTCAGCCATGGAGCCATCTGGATAGTCTTGGGCCTTTTGTACCCTCTTATACTCTCTGTCTCAGTAAACCAACATCACAGAATTTTGTGAGGACAAAAGAAGAGTAAATTTACCACGAGTTCAGCTGAAGCAGGAAAAACAGACATAGGATACGTTGCAGCATCCTTGAACTTGCACCTACTTCCTTTGTCCTGGTCTGAAATAAAGGAGGTGAGAAAGCTGATGAGCAGTTAATGATAAGGGGTTTGAGGGAGTGAACAGAACAGGCAAAATAATGTTATTGATGCACAAATGGCTGGGGGAAGAAGTTTGACAACTGTAGTTCTAAACCAAGACTGTTTCTGTCCCCTTTCTTAGCCAGTTGGCCTCAGGGCTCCAGGCTACTAAGCCTCCATACTTCCTGTAACTGCATTCTGCAAATATTTGGACTAAAACTCTTCCTTTGCCAAACAACACATTCGCTGTATATTTTCATTTTATCCGGTTTTTGTCTCCCTATAGCTGCAGCAAGTATCCTAAAAAGATGATCCACAGATTGGCCTTCTCTATAGGAAAAAAAATGGCCAAAAGGAAGAAGAAGAATGGAGAGGAAATTCTTTTCAAAAAGTGCCCCTTGAAACTATCATCCTTAGTGATACTTTTTCTGAAAACACAGTCAAAGGGGGTTAATTATTTACTACAGTTAGCAGGTTAATGACCCAATAAGGTTTTCCACACCCTTCACAGAACTAAAATAAATGGAGAAGTTATTATCCAGAATTTAGGCTGAAAACTTTTCTATTGAGGTTATGGGAACGCATGAGGCAGCCTGTTTGTACTCCCCTCTCTAACTTACCCACAAGCAACAAACTGCTAATGTAGCCACCCCCTCCAAATTAACCTCTAAGAAAAAATAATAATCCTAAAAGGAGTTTCCCACTTAACCCTGATTCTGTAGACAAACGGCTCCATTCACTAAAAGACTGTCAGCTGGTAGATTTATTACTGAAATGATTTTAATGGGATATTGAACAAGTGCTTGTAACATAAAGCATCGTAATAACAGCACTTCCGGGAGAGGAGATGGAATCACTCTCTTTGGCCATGTAAGCCAGATTGTTAAATTTAATTTAAGGTTTATTAGATGTTCATTAATTTGCCTGTCACCAAACCACTGCTTCCAGAGAGACCTTGCCATTGTTTCAGAAGAAAAATTAAATTAAATTCTGCTCTTGTTCAGCTAGGAACACAGACTTAAACCCACCAATTTCACCACACAAGAATCAGAAGAAAAAGGGTCACAATTCTTTTAAATTATTTAAGTATTGATGTTGGGACCCAATCTTGCAAATACTTCTTTTTGAAAAGCAGAAGTATCATTCTGAAAAGCAACATAGGAAGCTGCCTTATTCTGAATCAGATTATTGTTCCAGCAGTAGAGTACTAGGTATGCTGACTGGCAGTACTGCTTACACTAGGGGTGAACAAATGTACAAGGGGCCAATTTTCCCCAGTGCACCCTGCGCAATCTGCAGGGGTACATTTTTACTAAGCTGTAAATGATGTGATGTCACTTCTACTTTTGATTTTAGCCTTTTGGCTTTTGAAGGGCTGGGGGGTTTGATGGGTTATGTAAAAATCACTCAGTTTTTAAAACTGTTTTTGAAGGGCCCTGGAGTTTTAGGGATGTCCTAATGGCTGCAAAAAAAGGGTGGGGGGGGAATGCACTTTCCCCACCCCTGGTCTGCACTGACTCTCCAGAGTTTTCAAACAAAAGTCTTTCCCAGCCCTCCCTAGAAATGCTGAGGATTGAACCTGGGAGTGTTGGCATACAAAACAGGAGCCCACTGAGGGGCCGCTTCCACTGAGCCCACCTAGGTTGGTCAATGGGATCCTTCTTGAACAGAGGACTATAGGAGGGTTTCCAGTTCCAATTAAGCCTTACTTAATAAACAGGTCTTCCTGAACTCTGGTGTGTCCTTGCATCTACTTTTCTGCTCTTCACAGCACAAGCCAAGGAGGAAGAAAATGCAATAGGACAGATCTTCTGGAGCTGACATTCAAGAAGCATGTAGATCGGGGGGTTGGGTGGAGGGGAGAAAAAGGAGAAATTTGAGCTGGATGTTTTCTCTGTCATTCTGAATACTGGTAGAAATGTACCATTTCAGAATGAAGGGAACACTAGAATGGATCTGCAGAAAACCATTACATCAGGAGGTGGTAGTGGGATCTTTTATGACATAAATGTCTCGTGTCACCAGATGTTCATGTTGCAGGCATCTCTAGGCTTTACTGAGGCAGTTTTGCAGTCTTTGAGGAAACATATTGTCAGCCACTTAGAATCATACACTCTTAGAGTTTGAATGTATCTTCAGGTCATCTAGTCCAATCCTGTGCACGATGGAAAAGTTTTCAACTACAGCATCACTGACAGTTAGACCTAAAACCATCTTAAGTATGTGTGGCAAAAGAGAGCCTATCACCATTTGTGTCATTGTTAAAGACCTCCTACCATTAGGGTGTATAGGTATAAATTAAGAGAAAATCTGCCTTCTTGCAATTTCTGCCCAGTGCCTCAAAACTAAGCTCACATTGGCAAACAAATCCTTCCTCTTCTATGCAACTCTGCACGTTATATATACTATATGTACTATATATATTTATATTATATATGATTTCTATAAAAGTTGCAAAATTGCAATAATTGCTGCACTGAAAGACAAGCAGTAGCACTAGCGAAGTTATTTGTGTCTTTGTGATCAAATCAGCCTGTCCTATTGTGCTCTGTGTGTGTGTGTGTGTGTGTGTTCCTTCAGAAAGGTAGAAGATGCTAGTTTTGCACAAAGACAGGACTTTTGTATAAATTACAGAAATCACGGCAAAGCTAAATAACATTTGGTGTCTCAATGTTACACTGAATACCAGTCTGATACCAGTCCAATACCAGATACCAGATAACCAGTCTTGATTAAAAACTATGCACAAGCAGATTTTAGGCTTTACACTTCTTTCTTTGGCTTGCTATGTTTAAACCTGACTTGGAATGGACTTCTTCAAATGGTGAGTTGTTCTTTGTAAAATCAGAAACACATCCAGTCTAGACCCAGAGGGATGCTTCACCAACTTATTATAAAGCACATTAGTCTGTATGAGAGAATTTTCCCACAAGGCATTTAGATCTTTGAGAGACAACAAGTATCTTGGCCTGGGCCAGAAGCAGTGCTTTCTGGTTAAATTGGACTTGGACTGGACAGCTCTTTCAAATAGAATTGTCCTCAATAAAGTAGGACCCATGACCATCTCATTCAAGAAAGCCAGAGTAGTTTGTTCTGTTTCTAACCAGATCTGACCAAAGATGAGAAGTATAAACACAGTAAACAATACACAGTGGCAAACGTTTTTTAAAAGCATTTCTAAAGAATCAGTTTACTCTGCTACTATTTCTTCTGCCCCCAAATGACAGCTTAGAGTCTTGGGGCTCCACTAAAGCAGTTAGAAGTCTATCACTTGTTTCTAAAAGCAGCCAGGGAGTGCTCAAACTGGCTCTAGCTAAGACCTAAGCATCTGTCAAGCACAGTCAGCCCACAGAGTAGAACAAAACACTTTACTGCACAACCTTTGAGTAAAATTCACTTTAGAGGTGCAGCAAACATTCATAGGCATCAAATGAAAACAACAACAAGAAAAATGTGACGGAAGAAAGGTAGCTGATGAGCTGGAGCAAAAACACTGGGTCTTCTGGAAAGGCACTTGCTGTCTGCTCCCTTGATTCAGGATTGCAAGGCGAAGACTATGATGCTCCCACGCAAACTTTGGCTGTTACAGGTATCCTGTGCTCACTGAGACTGGCAGTACTATACAAGAACAGTAATATAGGAAGCTGGCTTATGCCAAGGCACAGGACCAGCCCTGGCCTAAAGCAGAATGAGGCTATCACTTCAAGTGCCAGCTAGTGGGAGACAGCTGTAGCATGTGCACACACCAGTTGTTCCTCCTGAGCTCACCGATCATTTCCTTCTCTTGCAAGGACAGAGCTGTGTATGCACCTGTTTTGCGTGGCCTAAACTACTCTGAGATGCTCTGAGGTCACAAAAAGACACTGTGCTGGGAAGATGTTAAAGAATTTTTTGAAACTCCCAAAGAGGAATTGTGCTCTTGGAGTAACAAACTGGTCTCCTAGCTCTAGTTTCAAATTATACAACCGCTCAAAGCCAGCACCTGCAATCCTCTGTGCAGGAGAAGTCAAACCTTCAGTCACCTCCCCATGCAAGGTTTAAATCACCTGAGTCTCTGTTGCCTTATAAGTGGAAACAGGTTGACTGAATAGGACACTGGACACGGGCATTTGTAATACAAATCAACATTCTGGACACTGTATTTTGTTTTTAAGAAAACACATTCCAAAAAGATTAAAGCAAGAACCACAATAAGCTGGGAGGGTTTGGCTGTACCTCTGTGTGCGTGTGAATGTTAGTGAGAAAGAGAAAGAGAGATAGAAAGAGGGCCTCAGTCTTTTTCCAACTATTACATATGGAGGATTGACAACTGCAATTAAAATGCTGGACTCCAGAGACAGCTGCCTACAGAAGTACACAACAGCATCATCGAAAACCTGAGCTAGAAAACCAGTTAATTTGACCTGAAGGAAAGCGGCTCCCTATATTCGAACCACATTTTCATAGTCATGAATGCTAAAATCTTGAATTCAGAATATCTCCAGATGCAACTTAGGGAGACAGAGGTCTAAATCCAACTGTCAGGTCCAACTATAGTACACCCACTGAATCAATGGTACTTAGATAACTCCAATTAAGGCCAACAACTGTAAATTCGATTCCACAAGGGTGACCATGTGTTCTCCTTTATGCACGTTTTTTTTTGAAAAGCTATTGAAGGAAATTTCTGCATTTGAAGAACTCTTCAGTCCAGGACTGATTTAAAGATTCATCCTCCTCATCCTCATCATCTATAGCCTGCCTCTTCCCCAGCAATGGGAAACAGAAGACAAACAACCCTAAAAAGGACAGCAAGGCCTCTGAAATTGCCCATACACAGTCAGCAAAACCTGCTGAGATGTGTTATATTTCTATTTAAATTATACTAATTTAGTGTAAGCAAATCTATGTCCTCTTTTGTCCTCTTCTTGGTGAAACATTTGGTTTTCACTAGCCCTTGGCTATGCCTTTGCTGATAATCTCCAAAATGCCCAGCAGTTTATTGGCCTTATGTTCAAAACACCTTAGGGCCCGACTAAGAGCTTACTCATTCTGCACTTGTCAGCCAAGAAGCAGTGACCATAAGCATCTTGCAACTACTTGAGAAGCAGGAATATGCCAAGTGAAAGAGTGGCAAATTCACATTATCAGAGTATGATATCAGAGTGGGGCCTAGCTCTCGCTGCATAATTAAGTAGAGTGAAGCAGCTACCTCTGGCAGACATTGTTAGTTATTAATTTATGGTTGATATAGTTTCTACTACTGGGGAGGGAGGAATGGTATACGAGATTTTCTACCTCAGGCATCAGAGTAACTCCACTCTCTTTGGGAACTGTTCACTTTGACTTGGGCAGTGGGTGGCTGCAATATAGGTCTTGCACCAGCCTGCTAAGGCAGCACGCTTAAGGTGATAATACTTCAGATTGCAGGTTGTTTACCCTGCACACAGACAACTAGCATGTGAGGAAGAAGAGAAGTCCAACTTCCTTACTTGATTTTTGGGTATGGAGCACATGTATTCTATCAGGTAGCTCCTCCCCTCCCTCTAAAGTTTGGTACAACACAACCCAGGAATAGTTTTATTTTATTTTCATTTGATTTTTAAAAATTAAGCCCAGGACTGCAACCTCATTAGTGTACATGGCTTTAACTAAGGGCCTTTCTGCCCTGTGCTGTGATACTGCTATTACTCCACTTTCAACCTCCTATGGAATGCTGAGGTTTGTGGTTTAGGGAAGGGCATTGAGAATTCTCAGCCAGAGAGCTCTTTGGCCTCAGGAAACTACAAACCCCAGAATTCCACAGGAGGTGGAAAGTGGAATCATAGCACTAACACAGTGTAGTGCAGAAAGGCACTATGTCACATTCTCCCGGGAACTTGTGAGGCGAGAAGGTTTGTGTATTTGTGCTTCTCGGTGGAACAGAAATGTGGCTTACAGGACTGTGGTATAACGGCTTAGAAGAATGTGCTTCTGGCATTGTTCCCCATCTGCAAACCAACTAATTTAAACTTGATCCATAAGGAGGAACTCTAATTCAATGCCAGACACATCTGGCATTCAATCTTTGGTGTGTCCAGTTCAAAGAATCAAGCAAGAGGCAATAGGAAAGAGGAAAGAGTTGCATCTTAAGTCCTGAAGAGAGCCACTGCCAAACAGAGGAGGTAATATCAGGCCAGAGAGAAAGCAAGTCTGACCTGAAATGATGTGGCTTCTTATGTCTGAAACGCAGCTTGAAAATAGCTAATTGCAAACTTACTTGTACTTAATTTCTTTTTGCAGTAACTAGGGAACAACAAAGTTACAAAGGAGACATTCACTTTTTTTTCCAATATCACTGCAACTGTTTTTTAATTATTTTCACAGCTATAGGAGTCTCACTAGCATTTTGTTGTTGCTGTTAAAACAGATCTCTAATTTAGTTACTTTTGAATAACAAGAAAGAGCTCTTTTAAAAAGGTATAATGGTAACTACTTCAGGAGCACACAACTGTCACTACCTATTTTAAAGTAATATTGCAAGTTCTGGTTGTCTTGGTGACAGGTGAGTTGCTTCTACATCACAGAGGCCTATGCTTTTGCACCCAGCAGAGGCTTCTGTAAGGAATTCTTAACTTTCAACCTGACTACACACAGGCATACTACACAAAGGGATCAAGGCTGCAGACTCTCCAGGATTAGGTTCAAGATGCATCACGGGCCACCTTAGAAAGTGCTTGAGCACTTGCACCAGCTTTTGTACTAAAAGAACCACAGCAGCCTGAGCCACACAGAAGCTCCTTTGATCTCTGATGCAATCGAGATTGACAGCTCTTCTGAGACAGCTTTCTTTTCTCTATATATTCCCAGTGGCCAAGAACATTTAGTCTGGCCGGGAAAGGGAAATTATATTACAGAATTATGGTTCATTTGCTGGGTCCCACTGGAAGTTCTGCAATAATCACCAACCTCCTAACGCTATTAAGCCAGCGCCTGAATTTTATGATTTCAGTGCAGTTGTCTCCCCCCGCCCAGCTTTTGGTATACCAGGCTGGAGAGACAAAAATATAGAATCCTCAAGAGCAGAGGTTGTATGAGGTGATAGGCAACAAGGGACAAGAGGAATTTGTCTCCCCCCGCCTGCATGATCGCACATGGGGGGGGATGCCTTTGCTGGCCTCCCATGAGAGGAGACCACACAATCACTGTGCATGGGAAGGGGTGGGGGTGGGGTCCACAGACCCCTTTTAGGGCCACCCTGCCCCTTCCACAGCCTCCCCCCATCTCAGTCTGGAACTGTTACCAAGCCTGACTGTAGCTAAGCATACAGTTTTCCGAGGACGAAAATTGCCATGTATTTGTTTGTCACACACAACATTTTAAGAGCTGGCTATGAGGGGGGGAAAAGGGTGAGGAGCTGGACCAATCAGGACAGTGTAGAGAAGAGCCTACAGGACCCACTCAATCCTAGAAGTGCCACTAAGAACATCTTGTTACCATTTTATCAGTATACATTTGGAGCTGTCATTCTCCAGGGTTGCTTCCTTACCAAGGTCTCTACAGAAGATCTCAGAGTGAATGGGTGCTTCTTCTCCTCAGTACACATCCATAATCAAAGCAGGCATAACAGGACACAAGACCGCACACAGCCTCCCAAGTCAGAGCCCCCTAGAGTTGGTATCTTTGGAAGCATAAACACTGTAACCTATTGTTCCGGCACTTAAATTTCCCATCTTCAACCAAGAGAACAAACACTTTCTCAGCTTTTTAGAACACTGTTGGAAATCGCAGAGCAGACAAATACATGCGATGGAACACAAAATCATAGAACCGTAGAGTCAGAAAGGACCTTGGATGTCATCTAGTCTAACCTCAAGAGGAGCCTTGAGCAACGTCAGTATGTGACTATATGTAGTACAGTGTTCACATTCACCATAGAAGAAGAGAAGGAGACCCAACTCTCTTCATGTTGCTGATTTTTCCCTTAGCTTCTGCTTCTGGAAAGCTACTTCAGGGTCTGTGTGAATTAAAACAGGACGGAGCTAGAAGGGAAGGATGTCATTCACAACTGCTAATTTCTCTCCTCATCTCAAGAAGAAGAGGATCCAGTGATTCTTCCATGAGAAATGGCGTATTACAAGCACAGTTCAGTATTTTATCTGTAAAATGCCAGTGGATATGACATTTTGTCTGAATCTTGAGCTTTGACAGGGAGTGACCATGTTTCCCTTAAAGAATCAGCAGGTGTGCAATATGTGCATGCACACACACACACACACACAAAATTAATTTCCCTAGTAATTTATATGGGTGACTTCTCTCCATCATTTGCTTTTTCTACTCACCATTTTTTCAGTTCTTTTGAAAATTCCCTCGTCCTTATTGTGAATGCAGATCCATCAGTTGCTCCTGTATCCTTCTTTGTTTTCTACCTCTTTTATTGTGGTATTTACGACTTTCAGAACCTGCAAACAAACAAACAAGGCTCAGCCTATTCAAGTCTCTTAATAAAGGATCTTTCTCTAATCCTTTGATCATTGTGATCATGCTTCACCAAATTCTTTCTTGTTACCTCTAGCAAACTAATAACAAGGGTCTCTAGTTATAGACAATGGATAACATTTTCCTTCTTTTAAAATTCCTTTCCTTATTACTCTGTATGGTAGCCTTCCCCAATCTGGTAACCTACAGATGTGTTGGACTGTGGTCCCACCATCCTATATCAGAATGGGGATGATTGGGATTTTAGTACAAGATATCCAAAGAGCATCAGATGGGGGAAGGCTCCTTCATGTCAATATACTTCCCCACAAATCCTAGCATTGGCCCTCTAGGCTGTAGTTTGACAATAACACTTTCCATTCTTAAATTTAGTCTGGAAACACAAACCCAGGAAATTCCCAGCAAGGTTGAAGAAATTCCTTTTTAGACTACAACTTCCATAGCCCTGCTCTTAATATAGCCAATGGCCACAATGGCTGGGTGATTCTGGCAGCTGCAGTTCAAACTCTGATTTTTAATTTTATATTTTAAAGTTTCATAGACTGCAACCAGCACCCTTAGGAATGAATCTGAATTCCTGGATTAATTAATAAGTTTTTTAAAAATCATAGGACTCCTTTACTATCTCAATTGCATCAACTGCCAGTTCATTCCACAGTGCAAAAATTAAAGGGACTAACTATTAGTTTACTTCAAACCCTCATATTTTATAAGCTTGTTCTTAAAATTGTATGTACATTGCCTTGGGAGTTCTTTCTGACGAACAGTAGTTTAATTTTTTTTAAAGACATAAAGAATGCTCTGTGCTCTTTGTTCATGTAAAATGATCACAGTAAAGTTTTGCAGGGAGCAACGAGGAGCTGTGATTCAGTAGTAGAGCATATGCTTTACAAACGGAAGACCCCCCAGTTCAATTACTGCCTCTTCAGACAGGGCTGGAAAAAAAAAACCCACTTCCACTCAGTTCTGGACAACATAAAATTACATGGAATAATGGTCTGACCCTTCTCTAGAGTCATACTCTTCTTTTGAAAAGAATTGCTTTTTTCTTCTCCAACATAAATAAGTAAATACCCAGAAGGCAGCTGGATCTCATTATAACAAGTGAGGGCGACAACCATGGACTGAGGGCCAGTTCTGGCCTGCTTGAGTCTCCTAAGTGGCCTATGGAGGTTTCCTGGTTGTCCCTCTCTAAACCTATGCCCACTTGGGTGGCGGGGTATGTGTGAGACAGAACAGCAGAAAGACATCGCAGGAGCAAGGGACTGTCACAGAAAATCAGCTTCACATGCCTTGCTTTAACTCCCCTGGGAAAGTGACAGGGGAAGGTGAGTACTCATCTCAGCGTTAGTTCAACTTTTTTCTCCCTTCACCTTCTCCAGATGGAGGTAGAGGAAAGGCAGCTTCATGATCAAAGCATTGTCTGGAAAAGCTCCATCTGAGACCTCAGCCTGCAAACCAGTGGTGTCAGTGGGCATGGCCATGACCTCTAGCATCATCAGGGCCATTTCCGTACTACACCGTTATAGTGTTATTATTGCACTTTCAACCTCCTGTGGAATTCTGGAGTTTGTAGTTTACTGAGGTGAAAGAGCTCTCTGGTTGAGAATTCTAAAGGCCCCTCCTTCAACTGCAAACCCCAGGATTCCATAGGATGCTGAAAGTGGAATAATAGCGCTATAACAGTGTAGTGCGGAAAGACCCCAGGTCTTCCAGGGGATGGAGGAGAACAGCACACCACCTCAAAATTGATTCTCAACCTCTATCCTAGATGTGACTCCTTGAAGACAATAGACATGCAACTCAGTTTGCACTGAAGAGCACGTCTTGCATGCGAAGCAGTAGATAGTCAGATAGGACTCCTCTGCTTTCATAAACTGTTCTGTCCTATGCTGATCTTCATTCTGATTTAGACTGATTATAACCTCTTCCTTATTCACCTTTCTTTCAGCCCTCTCCTGAAGAGGAAACATCTTGGCTTTTTTTTCAAAATGGCAAAAGAAAACCTCCCTAGGTTAGTTTGTTAGCACTGGGATTTTCCCATATCTAAGTGCATTTCTCTCTCCCTTCCCCTAAAAAAAAGTTAGTTTTCTTATTGCACTAAGTAAAATAGACTTAGTTATGGTTGTGTTCCAAAGAAACTAAGCTCACTAATTATTCTGATATTTCAGAGGGCTGGATCCATATTATGCTGCTGTCTGACACACTTTGCTACTCATTACTGAGGAAAGATGCATAACTTGAGGAACACACATTGTCTACTTTTGAAAAGTTGACTGGTCTTATTTTTAATGCAACATTCCATGAAATCACCAATAAAACACTCTTCTATTCATTACCAAAACATCAATAAATGCACCCTCTCAGGATCCTTAAGTTGAAGATCTTACAGTTCCATATTCCTCCTCTAAAGTTTAAAATCCACACATCACCACTATTCATAATAGAAGGAAAGGTCATCTTTAAATATTTCTCATTACCTATGCTGATGTAGGAGATCCCAGTTGCTTTGAAAAACCAAAAACCAAAGGCGTGTCCTTCAATCTCAGTGAAGTTGATTTAAATTTGCCCTATTCATCCATCAACTACAGCAGCACCTTTCCAAACTTTTAATCATCAGGGGACACATTAACTTATTTGCCAAGGACCCCCGCCCAAGTCACCTATCCAAAGAAGATCTGCACAGTTTCAGGGGCACAGGATCAATTCCAGTGGGATGCCATGGGCCTCGCATTCTGCGCAGTTCAGAGAGAGAGAGAAGAGAGAAGAGAGAGAGACTGGAAACTAACCAAGGCCTTTTCTGCACCACCCTCCCAACCTGGAGAATTTCATGTTTGAATGGGTATTTGAATCCAGGTCTCCACACTCCCAGCCCAACACTGTATCACTCACTTTCTCTTTCTTTTTTGCCAAACCAGGTGAAGAGATGCAAGAAAGTTCAGTGGGTTTTTCGTTTGTTGTTGTCAGATGATTTTGTGTGTGTGTGTGTGCATTTTTTTTTTTAAAGAGAGCCTGCCTCATCTCATGGTTTGAAATATGCCTGCTGTTTTGATTCTCTTCTCTGGAAAATTGGATTTATCGTTTCAGTGGCCTAATCCCATTGTGTCCAATCCTGCTTCCCTTTAATTTATGGTTTCAGGTAGCTATTAATTGATGGATTGCAGAGGTTTCGAGAGGGGCTAAATTGGTTTAAAAATAGCAAAACAAGGAGGTACGGATGACAGAACAGATGAGTGGGGAGCAGAATCTTTCTGGACAAATCACTTGAGTTAACTCTGCATCCCTGGAGGAATTCAGGGACCTATAACTCTTTTATCAGCATAGGTCTGAAAAATATCCTGGCACTACTTTTGCAGATAAACCAGTCTTGAAAGAGTCCAGGTCAGTCAATGATGGGGGAACAATGATTGTGTCTCCTTCTGCAGTCTTTTCCTTACTCTGAATGATTCCAAAACATGGTTCCCCAGATGCTCTTGGACTGCACCTCCCAGAAGCTTCAGCTAATATGGTCAATTGAGTGAGACTCTAAGAGCTGAATGGCTTGCTAGCAAAATAAAACAGCACTTGAGTAAATAACTTAACTGAGGAGGAGAGGAGGCCAGAGGATCTTCACTGGGGAAGTGGGGGCAACGCCAGCGGTCTGACATTCAAAGGCCCCACCTCTTGAACCTGCCTGCCTGATCCCAGATATGGACAGGGCAATTTGAAAAGCTGGATATTTCACAAAGGGACAGACAGGTTATGATGTAATGTGATCCTAAGCAGTGTAAGACTCTTTCTGAAAATTATCTTCAGCATTACAAATCAGGCCTGGTAATAGATGGACAGCCAACAATAAATGGAATAAGATACAAGTAACTGGCTCCATAAGAACAGTATAAGATCCCTGTTAGATAGACTCTCTGATCTTATCTAGCCCAGCACTCTGTTCACTGTCCCAATTTTCCAGAAAGGAAGTTAAGTAGTTATAGAAGAGAACTTCTCAGTTGTGGCACCCTGTTTGTACAGTGCTCTCTCCAGGAAAGATCATGAGATTCCTACATTCTTAATTTTTCATTGCCTGGCAATTGTTGACATTACATTATTCCTTTATATCCTGTGTTGTTTTTAACAAGAGACTCAAGGTGGCTTACAAAGCATTAAAATCAATACTGAATAAAATACATACAAAAATCAGGAAAATATATATAAAAGATATTTTGAAATGCAACTAAACAATCTATAGAATTAAATCCATTTAAAGATAACATTGATTGTGTATTTGCCTTTGCTTGTCAAACCATGGCAGCCCCATGAATTTCATAGGGTGTTCTTGGGCAAGAAATATTCAGAGGAAGTTTGTCAGTTCCTACCTCTGAAATATCCCACACAGCACCTGATATTTGTTGCTGGTCTCCCATCCAGGTACTAAGTAGGGCTGACTCCGCTTAGCTTCTAAGATCAGTTGGGATCTAGTGCCTTTAGGGTATTTGGGCCCTAAGGTTTTCTTAGTCAAGGAATACTCAGAGGTGATTTTGCCAGTTGCTTCCTCTAAAATATAGCCTACAGTACAGCAACAGTACAATACAATACAGTATATTCCTTTACCTGTTTATAATCTGCCCAGATAATATTTTTATTGGATGGATTACAAATATAATAAACAAACAAAAAGGTAAAACTGATAGATGCAAACAAGATTCTAAGGCCATCATCCCATCCCCACCTACTTTCTTTCTGGCATCTTTGCCTGCTGAAGAAACTTCTAGTTTCAAAAGTTTGCACAGAAATTTGTGTTCCTGCTTCTTGCCGTAATAAAGGTATTACACATTACAGATTTTGGACTTACTTTACAGTTACCGTGGTACCCTGTGTATTCATGTCCTCAAGACTGTTCTGCCTCATACCACTTAATACATGGTCCAGCCCTAATCTGAAGAGTGGGGGAAGAGAAACAAGGAAAAGGGTAATCCTGAGGATGAATCCAAGGAGGTAGCGAGTGAAACATGTAAGGTCATTAGATTAGGCTACTGTGCTGGCAAAAGACTTAGTCCTTACCAGGAAAAATATTTCCAGACAGACCAAGGCAGGCTAGGGAATCCCAGTCTCAAACTGGTGCTGGACAGAGGCTGTACTGGGCACACTTACTCCCTTGGTGTGTTTCTTCAACATCTGCCTTTCTCCAGAGTGATGGTTGCAAAGTTCTCAAGGCTAGGCTTCAATTTTGTGGGGAAGAGGGCGAGTAAGAGACATGAAGTCGAACCTCCCCGGACTGCCCTTCTCAGGCTCTTTTTCTTTCTCTTTGTTTCCCAGAAGTAGCAGCACCTTTTCTCTCCTGCCAAGGACAGGCCATAGGCTGTGGTCCAAGAGGTGTCAAGAAGGAAAGTGCCAGCCAAGAGACACACGCAAGCACAAAAAGAGCAAGAGAGGCCAGCGTTTGTTTGTCAGGCAAAGTCCCCTGAGAAAGCCTCTCACAGCCCTTCAAGTCTAAGGAGGAGGAGTGGCCAACCAGGACAGCTGGGATACTCTAAAAATGCCTGGCTGGCTTTTAGCAAGTTAAAGTCACTATCTGGCCAATTTACCATGTTTATCATTCACTTATTTTATTCATGTATACCCTGCCTTTTCCCCAGTAATGGGACAGAAGGCAACTTGCAACTTATTGAAAACAGTTGTTGTTGCGTGCCTTCAAGTTGTTTCTAACATATGGTGACTCCAAAGCAACCCTATCACAGAGTTTTCTTGGCACAATTTGTTCAGAAGGGATTTGTCTTTGCCCTTCTCTGAGGCTGCAAGAGTGTGACTTGCCCAAGATCACTCAGAGGCCTTCCATGGCCAAACAGAGAGGATTTGAACCCTGGTCTGCACAGTTGCAGTGCAATACTCAAACTACTACACCACATTGGTTCTTGTTGTTAAGAACAGTACAGATTAAAAACTATACTAAAACATCAGTTAAAAAAGTACAAATACAATATTTTTAAAAAATTAGATAATCCACTGAATTAAAAGCCATTAAAATTCATTAAAAGACCACATAAAAACCATCATTCTACAAACCTGGGCTGTTCTCCATTCAGAGCTCTCAGAATTGTAGGAAACCTTATTTTCATTCTCACATGCAGGCTTATGAAGCTGCCAGCACTCATTAATCTGAAGGCTCTTTTGCTCTGTAGGCTATAACAACATATTTTTCTATTTCCCTAAGAGGCAATTTAGGGAGCACGCGTGAGAAAGTCTTCTCAGTGACTGCTCCAGGCTGCAGAACTCCTTTCCAAGGGAGGCTAGGCTGTCTCCCTTTCCACTCTCCTGCTAGCAGGCAAAGATCTTTCTATTCAGGCAGGCTTTCAGTAACTAACCAGCTGCAAAGCACAGAGCATAGAATGAGAGGATGCTCTGTGTATGTGTTTAGGTATGAATAAATTAATAAATAATAGATAAATATCCAGATCTAGGCAACCTTTGGCCCTCCAAATATGGGGTACTTGAACACCAAAAGCTCCAGTCAATATGGCCAGTGTTAAGGGGCTATGAGAACTAGAGTCCAGAAACATCTGGAAAGCCAAAGGTTCTCCCATCTCTTGTCTAGCTTATCCTGAAAAGGGTATATACCACAAGGTTTGAGAAGAAAAGAAGGATGGGAGTAGGGACAACTCTCCTTGTTGACTGAACAGTGGACCCTGTAAAGCTCCAGTAATCTCTTCAGAATTACATTGTGTTTCACTATCAACTAAATTTCACTAACTGCAGGAAAATATAAGCTCAGTTGAGAAGGCAATCTGTTTGCAGTCTGCCACTGCCCATTTCCCATTGGGATGGAATCATTATAAAAATGGGGGACCGATTTCATGCACAGTTATGCATGTCAGGGGACATGCTTTGCCTTGCCGATCTCTCACAAGTATGCCACTCAGCTTTCTGCAACAGAGCAGAGAGGTGGAGGCAAGGAGGTATTTACACTCTGGATGGCTTCTGATAGTACGTCCAGGGTAGTGCGACTACAGCCCAGGCTCCATGAAGGAGAGAGAATAAAACACTCTGAGAACACCATATAAGAACATCAAGATACACCTGAACATGTCATTTAAAGCAAGTACCATTGGCAGTGCAAACAGAGCCTGGTGTGGTATGAACCAGGGTAGAGCCCAGAATATTTTAGACATCAACTCTTGGAAATCCTAACCAGCACTGGCAAATGGTAAGCATTACAGGAATTTTAGGCCAACATCCTAATCAGTTCTGGAGGTCTGGAGGGTGATGGGAGCTTCTTCTTCCCTGGCTGCACAATAGTAGCCAGATGGTACTGGAGCACGCACCACTGCAGCCAGTTAGTGTTCACGGGGCACTTTCACTTATCAGTGAGCATTGTACTCGTATCTATGCTCTTGGCTTTTGGCTTCCAAGACTTCACAGGGCATTAAGGACACACTGGTGCATGGTGCAATCATGAAATAAAATAGATCTGTCAAAAGCGATTAGCCATGACAAGCAGGACTTGCAATAAAAAGTTGCAGTGTTGGTGTGCTTACGTTTAGGACGCTAGACAGCTGGCCAGCCATGCTCTTTCTAGGATTAAGGTGGTTATTTAAGCATTGGCAATGAAGAGGACAAACAAGGACTACATAATATTTGCAACTCATAATTTACATCATCAGATGCAAATCTGAAAATAATTACTAATATTTTTTTTAAAAAACACCAAGTGATCTAGATTCAAATTTAGGAGCATGCAACAGGGCCGTTAGAGGCAAATTACTTCCTCTTCATGGCAGTTCCTCCAGACTCCTGAAATTGCTACAGAGAAGTCCAGGGTTCTTGGCTGAATGGGATGAGCTGTGCTGCAGGGGAGGAGGGAATCACTGAAATCTGGATGGAAGGACCTTCTATGAGCAGAACCTGGACCCGATCTCTGACATGTCAACTATAGTGGAGAAGATGGAGACCAGTTTTCCTGCGTGCTGGTTGCACAGTCTCCTGTCCAGGTGCTGCAAACTGCTAAGGAACACCTTAAAAGCTCCTCAGCCCTCCCTTCCTTGGGCTCCATTGCTTTCAAGAAGAATTAGAACAGCTGACACAATAGAAGAAATATCTCATCTGGAAGGTATCCTCTATTGTACTGCATCTGTCCAACTGATTTGTAGTGTACTGTATTTTACTGCAGGGTACAGTAGCCTTCTTGCTCTTGTATGCGAACTCCTTTATTAGGAGTTTCAGGGATGCGTAGGATCTAAGGAGTTTCAGGGATGTGTAGGATCTTATCTTGCCACTAGAAGGGCTATCTCAGAGGTCCCTCTGAAATCTCTCAGGCTTGCAGCAGTGGAAGAGTGTGTGTGTGAGCATGTTTTTTTTAAAGAGGATAATGATTGTAATAGCTGGCAATTAAATATGCCATGAATAGCACATTTCATGGTGCACTAAGTTCTGCAATGCAGAGGACACAACTTTCTGAAAGCTAGTGAGAGCCCCCTCTCTTCTCCCACGGTAGACACAAGCCGCTCCAGACAGATCCACGCAATGTTTGCCGACAGCATGTCAGTCACAAGCAAATTCACTGCGAGAGCCACATCCAATGAGGACGATTAAAAAGAGAAACATCTACATGTGACACAGAGCCAAAGCAGCCCCTTCCAGGGAAAGAAGGTGTACAAGGGGGAGAGAAAGGGGACTGCTAAGAATAAACTACATCTCCCTGATCAAGTGTCATAAGTCAGAGAGATTCGCAATGGTGTCTGGACAATGCCATCTGCTTTCATTGCATAGCATGTTGTGCCAAAGCAAGAAACAAAGATAGTTTGACTGCTTGGAAATAAGGAGAGACAGAGATGACCTCCAGTCATTCTCAAGGAGGGGACTAGGCCAAGATCCGTCTATCTCAGCCATATTTTTTTTCTGCTGGAGGACCACAAGTTGCCCATTCCATAGTTGTATTTGAATAGCACTAATTAGTCTAAACAGCAGCACTATAGACAGCATATCTCAGCTAAGACATAGGGAGCAGGGGTGGGGGAGGAAAGAGCAGAAATGGGCATGATTAGGAAGGTAGAGAAATCAAGATTAAGGGTTTAAAGCAAGAGTGGGGAACCTTCTTCAGCCCAATGACTGAATTCATTTTCTGAGACATTCTCAGGGGTCACATTCCAGAGATAGGCAGGGCAAAAGGGGGAAACCAAAACTACCAGCATATTTTAGCTTAAAAGTCTTACTATCTGTATGTACACCTTAGAAGAGATTTCAACCTTTTTAGAATAGGAAAACAGAGAGAAAACATGACTGGGTATGGGTAACCATTATGGTATCAGAGGAAATGAGACAGATTTGGATCTCAGGACAGCCAGATTCCCAAAACTCAGGCTAACCAGGACATGAGGTTCCCCACCCCTGGTTTAGAGACACAAAGAAACAAGCAGCAACAGTCAGTCCAGACTTGTAAAATGCTGCTCAACTGGTCATGAGCAGAAAGCAAAGAGAACAGAAAGAAAAACTTGTATGTACACTGCACAATGTTTTTTTTTAAAAAGAGTACTTCAATTTCAAAATTTATATTGAATTATGTTGGCACATGAGATAGAAATCCCAAAGGTACTTCTCCCATCTCCCAGCAGTAAAAATACACTAATACATTCAGTAACTTAAAAAGTACCTTTTTATGACACCCAAAATTAACTGCTGGCACCAATTACCACATTCTTCCAAACAGCAGGGCTCGCTCTGAAGGCAAGCTCTTATAGCAGGGTCTTAAAGGCATTCCCAAGAGGACAAAAGAGGTAAGAGAAGGAGTTTCTATGGAATACTGACACGGATCAAGACCCAAGAGGGCCAGATGGGCATGGCGGTCCTGACTGCTCCTTCCTCAGCCAAAAGCAGTTCCATCAAAAGAGGATAAAAAGCCTTGAGTGTTTTGGCACAGTGCAGGCACCAATCTGTTGGGCTGCTGCATATAACAGCAATGCCAAGTGGCTGTCAGCACTCTGCCTGCTCAGGCTCCAGTAATGTTAAATTGTGCTGGGTGACAACTGGCTTTTAGAGATTTCAGAGTTTTAAGCTGGAGTCCTACACCCACTTAGCTGGGAGTAAGCCATGCTGAAATTAATGGGACTTACTTTCTGAGCAAGTCCCATTAGTTTCATAGAGGACTAAACTATTAGTGGTCATCAACAAGGTTTTGGTGCTCTCACTGTATCCCTACCCCTACAATTCCATTTTCAAAGATTCAGGCAACAACTTCCAGATAGTCTAGATCAGTCAATTTTCACTTCTTACCAAATAAATGTCAAGACTAACAAAGGGATACAAATAAGCTTTATTCACAGAGGTTGCCTGTTAGGGCTAGTGAGACACTCTCCACCCAAGCCTAAGGTGATCTCCAACCAACCCACTTCAGCCTGCCTCATTACTTATAACTAGTCTATGGAGTGACATTGGCTGGTAGCTTCCCACCTAGTCAATCTCTTGTCAAGTGTTCTGCCATCCTTTTCCAACTCCCACCCCTACACACACATACATTTTGGCTAGATATTTTAGTAGAGCATATGAGTCAAGACTTCAGGATTGGAATCCTATTGGTAATTTATTCCAGCATAAGGTTCACTCACATCAAGATAAGTCACTTTTTTCACTGGGATATAATGGCAGCAGGAGGAGACAGAGAAAACCACATATCAGGAGATAAAACTGCCCTGCTAGCTCCTGAACAAATAGGAAGCCAGCTGGGCAGCCTTCTCTCCTGAAATGGACAGCTTTTGCTGCTGTCTTCCCATCAATGCAACACTTGCAGCCCCTCTTCCTCTGCTGCCGTGCCTCCCCCTTTACTGCCACCAGTGTAGTTTCCCCAGCAGATAGGAACATAGCCCAGGTTTCCACCTCAAGCTGAATCAAATGTCAAAAGCATGTTATGAACTAATTATCCTAACAATCTTCCTAGGAATAGGAATCAATACATTTAAAAACTGAGCTGAGAGACTGATTTTATATTTCCCTTTCTGCATTCACTGAAAATGAGGTACACATGAAGACAAATGTGTATTTCTAAAAATGCCTGAGAAATTCATGCACAAATAGAATGTTATTTCAACCAGTTTGTCCTTTTACTTTTCCTGCCATTGCACAGTTCTGTCACCCTAAGACTCCAGCATCACATTTTCAACCACCACACAAAAGATCCTGAAAAAACAACTTTTGCAATATAGAATAAAATACAATTTATGCTCATTGTGGTTTCTTTAAATCAGTCAACTCAATTAATTGTGCACAGTATGTTCTGTTTAACTTAGTACAGATGCCAACAGGACACCATGTGGGACTGTTCCATCACTGTCTAGCCTTGGACTTTCCAACAACGAGGCTTGAGACGGCATGGAATAAATCACAGCAAAGGGCAGCACAAGATGTTGTGCCATGCCTCTCCACCCCAAGCAAAAAAGAGCACTGTAATGCGCGTCTTTCTCTCTCCCACTCTTTATCTTCCCTTAACATACTTACATCTTGCGTTGCCACAAGCTTCTCAAATGAACTGAGATCCAAGTCACTCAGATTCCAAAGAAGCAGCTAAGATTACAACAATCAGAAATGCAGGAATCCCTGCCCAAGGAAGCCAAAGAGATTTTCTGTAGCATACACTTCTCCCCGTCAACATTTCAGAAGCAGGCTGGGAGCAGGAAGGACTGTGGGTGGGAACAGATACAGGTGTCCAACTCTCTGTTATCAATGTTTCTAAGCATGATAACCCCAAGCCATTTCCGTCCTCCTGCCTTCCGCGGAGTAACTCTGCAGGAGAATTGCAAGGGCAGAGTCAAACAGTGCTTACATGGGTAAGAGAAAGCCCGTTCTTGAGCTGCTTCAAAGACACTCTATCCCCCCATACATTCACACCTTACTCCTCAGCTTCTCTGACCTTTGTAGAATGTTAACAAGTTTAATGACAACATTATGAGCACTGGTGTAACAGTGTCAGGGCTTGCAGGGTTGAAGCACAGAGACAGTCTGATTACAGATATATCCTCTTCTACCTCCCCTCCTTCAGCTTCTCTGAATCCTTTATGGTTAGTTCCAATACTTACATTACCTAGATAAGTACGATGGATTTTTCTAGGTGACAATATATTGTTTCTAGTAATACTTTATGATTTATGGAGTCCAAACTCAGCTCTCTGTGGCCTTTTCCGTCCCTTCCAAACTGTAGCCTACTGTGTGGTCTACTATGCTTTCTGCACACATACACTTTTCCTTCTCTTTTTGCAGCGGCAGTAGCGGTTGGGGGCAAATCAGGATGAGTCCCCTCCTCTGATCCTTGTTTAGCTCAGCTCCAAGGGAGACACAGTACTAGAACATCAGGATTATCAACACTCTTTTGGCAAGTCTATAGCTCTAGGTATTGCCCCAGAACCCTACTCACAGCAGTTGGATAGGAAGCCCCTAGCACTACATCACAAGAGCACTGCTAGATGAGATCTACCTAGTCCGCTATCCTATTTTCCTGCAGTGACTAGCCAGGTGCCTCCAGGAAGGCCACAAGCAAGACATGAAGAGAATAAACATTTTCAGATATTCCTTTCCCCGCAATGCCAAATAGTCATACAATTGTTGCATATGAAGGTGCCATTGAGCAGCCACTAATGAATCTACTGAAATAGTAGATAGATTCTATCTACAAAACCCAAATATATCATACAGACAAAGCACATCTGGTCTTCCTCAGTTTCAGATCAAGGCACGTTTTCCTTTGACCTGGAATGTAAAATGAGATTCTGTTCATACTTGGTCAGCAACATTCAACAGACAACGTGTAGCAAGATAACTGATTTCTCATGAAACGTGCAGGAGTGCTTGTTTCTTGCTGTGCCTCACACAGTCCTGACCACCCAGCCAAACATCATTTTCTCTTGTGAGAATCCTCTCTATTTGGTTTCGGATCTTCAATTATTTCATGTATGTGGTTTATTTATATGATTGCTGTTCCTCATCCAGAGCAAAAGCCATCTTGGAGGTCTGTTTTCAAATGACTTAGTAGTTGAATTTACAAGCAGTTCTGTGCAATGACTAGCACTGGGGACTACAATTTTCAGCAGGCAATGCAAAATGTTCCATATACATAGACCTATCTCTGTACACACAACCCCATTCTTGAGCTGAGAGAGAATTCTCAGAGAAGACTTTGCCTCAGATCTTGTATTGTGATATACTGTATCACGGTGCACTTCATGCTCTGAAGCTCCACGTCTTTCTCCCCTCCCCTTTGTTCCCCAGGGAGCAAAGCTATGGCTGTTAATTGCTACCTGTCATTCCTCTCTTCTCTCTTCTTGGAGAACTGCCATGAGGTCAGAAGACAGTCCCTTACCTGTTGAGGTCCTCAATCTAATCCAGCAGTACAGTGTGATGCAGAAGCTGGCCAGTGCAGTTCTAGACTGTATCAACAGGAGAATAGCATCCAGATTAAGGAAAGGAATACTGCTTCAATATTATGCTTTGATCCAACCTCACCTGAAATACCGTGTCCACTTCAGAACACTACAGTTCAAGAAGGGTATTGACAAGCTAGAATGTGTCCAGAGTAGGGTGACCAATATGGTAAAAGGTCTGGAAATCTAGCCTGATGAGGAACAGCTTCAGGACCTGGATATGTTCAGCTTGGAGAAGAATAAGAAGTGAAACAACAGCCGTCTTTAAATAGCCAAAGGAATATCACGTGGAAGATGGAGCTACTTTGTTTTTTGCTGCTCCAGGGATTGGGACATGAACCAACGGATTCAAATTACAGAATTATAAAAAATGGAAAACAAACAAACAATTAGGAAGAACTTATTGACTGTAAGAGCTGTTCTGCAGTGGAACAGATTGCCTCAGATGGTGTCCTTTAAACAGATTGGATAAACCATCTTTCAGGAGTATGTTAGCTGTGCTCTTCTCCAAGGCATGGGGGTAGACTAGATTGCCTTTGCAGTCCCTTCCAATTCTGTAGATATTCTTATGTTTTTAAATTATCCCCCACACCAAGGGATCTAGGGTTGAGAATTCAAAACAGAAAGACAGGAGAGCAGAGGCTTTTTCTTCAATCTAGCATAACAGGTGAGCACAGTTATCATATATCCTTGACTGCAGAGTGGTACACTTTTTCTATCTTGGATGGTTATCTTCTTCCACCAAGTGCACTTCTTTAGGAGGGACACGCATGGAGCAGTGACAGCAGAAAGGATTACCCTCCTGGCAAGCTAAATCAACGGAATGACAGATGTCGCAGCCACATCACTCAATTTAGCCAATCAAAGGAACAGAATATCAAAGGACAGAATTTGAAAAGGCGATCATTAGCACACCAAAGGCAGAGGGTGGGTACAATTTAGTTGTCTGAACTGAATGAGTGAGGGTTGGACTGGATGATCTCCAAAACTCTCTTCTGTCTCAAAAGACCTACTACTATCAATGAATGGCAGTGCATGTATGTGTACACACACAAACACATGGTGAATGGATCCACGTGATCAACAGAGAAAATCAGTATTTGATTTAATCTGTTCTTTATACTATTAATTTTAAAAGTATCATCTGGTCTGGAGGTCTGAAGCAGATGAAATATTTCTACCTGGCAATAGTCTGAGTATGTAGTTTTATTTATAGTTTGGAAGAACTACTTTGGGGGAGGAGCAACAACTCCCAGGCTGGGGGATTCTAGGAGCTGCAGTCCAAAAGGTAAGTTTTCCAAGCTCTGCCTTCCTTACCCTGACAGGTATTAATAATGGATCAAATAAAATTCCACCAAATGCACACTCCTAATGGTTAACCCAAGCTAAGAACTAGTAACAGCCATTTTGACATTTGAACTAGTCCTATGGGGCTAAGCATCTTTTAAACACACCACAGGCTTTCAGCTGGAACATTTCTTTCGGGATATCTGTAAGATTCCAGCAAGGCTGTTAGGGACTGGATGAACCTACTTGTTAAGTTTCGTTTTTCAGATGCTTCCTTTGCATCTCTGGTAACTTTCCAGCTGCCTGGGAATAAACATCTTTAGCACACTGAGAACACCAAGGAGCCAAAGAGAATTTGCACTTAAGGATGTCTTTAATGAGATGGTGGTTGCACAGGGAGAAATGATATCTGGCCAGCATTTGTTCAGATTAAAATGGAATACTGCACATGGAAAGCAAGATTTTTCTATACTTAGAACACTTTAACCTTTTAAGGCTCTCTCTTGCTATGCTGGCCATTCCCAGCTTCTTCTAGCTTCAAAAGCAAACACCCTTTTTTAACTGAAAACTGATGAGATGTTCATGAAATGTTGTGCTGAATGTCCATTTCTCTACTAGGTAATAAATTCATGTTACTAAGGGCCAAGCAAGGCGTGATGCTATTCATGCAATTGCTCACTGCCTGAAGGTTTTCTTTTTAAGTAAACAGGAGGCTGTCCCTCCCCTGAACTGGACTGGAACCGTGGCAGGGTACCAAGCGGTAACTGAAGGTGAATTGCCACCGTGTTCACAGCCTGCGGCTTCTTGTCAATTCTCAGAAGGCTAGCTCGGTCCAATCCACCAACAGCCTGAGAGAAATGTGACCCTTTGTTGAAAGGGGAGCAAAAGCAGCAGGAACCGCTGCTCAATTTCTAATCAATCAAAAATGCTGTTTTTCCCACTTCTCCCAGCAGCGTTAAATTCTAGTGACAATGCCACCAACATAGATTCCTTTGGATAACAGTTCAGTATAGTAAAGTTATTCTGTCTTGATAATATTCACTTTATAAATATACCACAGAACACATCTGAAGAAAAAAAAGTACCAGTAAAGGCAGAATATCCCCCAGTGAGCAATTTGGGCACCACCCTCAAACAGAAGTGCTTTGTCTGCCCTCCTACACAAATATAAGCTAGAGGCATATCATCTTCTCCAAACTCTGCTGGGCATCTCACTCAAGAACGCAGAGGGATTCCACAGTGATGCACTTAGGGAATTTTAGACTTTGGACTTAATGGTCTTAGATTGTAACATATATCACTTCACTTACTTCAAACGGTCCTACTGGGGAGTCCTCTTTAAATGGTAATGTGTATTACTTAGCTTATTTAAAACGTTCTTAAGAAGTGCCTCTTTAAATGGGTAATGTGTATGACTTCAAATGCACATTGAGAAGTTGGGGTGGGGAGAGAACTCTTTAGAAAGAAATGTGTATTACTTTGCTTACTTCAAAATGTGATCAACCATCTCTGCTACATCCCCCCACAACACATTTTCCTTACAAGGCCCTGAACTGGTACCCTAAGGTCTTACCCCAAAGTATTCACTGCCAACTGGTGTGTGTGTGTGTGTGTGTGTGCGTGCGTGCGTGCACGTGCGCATGCCCTTAACTTTTCTGTCAACATGTGGCAACCTCATGAATTTCATAGGTTTTTCTTAGGCAAGAAATCCTCAGAGGTGGTTTTGCCAGTTCTTTCCTCTGAAATATAACCCACAGCACCTGGTATTCCTTGACAGACTCCCATCCAATTTCTAATCCAGTGGTTCTCAACCTGTGGGTCCCCAGATGTTCGTGGACTTCAGCTCCCAGAAGCCCCAGCCACTATGGTCAATGCTCAGGGCTTCTGGGAGCTGAAGTCCATGAACATCTGGGGACCCACAGGTTGAGAACCACTGTTCTAATCAGAGCTGACCCTATTTAGCTTCCAAGATCAGATAAGATCTGATGTCTTCAGGGTATTTAGGGATATGAGAACTTTGAGGAGACCACATTTTAAGCATCAACTCCATGAAATAAAAGCTATCATCATCATGGACTATTACTCAATGTTCAGAGCTTTGAAAAGTTATCTTTTGGGGCTACAACACCCAGAATCTCCGCCTAGCAAGGTCACTGTCCGTCAGCAATCTGCCTATTGATGACATGGGTGGCCAGGAGCCCTAACTGTATTTGTCAGGTCTGTGAAGAACCTCTAGAAAGCAAAGATCATATCTTTCGGAAATGTAGCACAAGGACATCAGAGTTATCCTATACCTCCTCTGTTGACCTCCCGAAGAACAACAGTGTGCCTAACTCATGTTTCCAAGCCCTGGCAGCATAAAGTTAAAGGTAGCAATGACTAGAGGCAGAAAATCCATCAGTTTTGCTTTCTCCCACATTCATTTCTAATCCCCGAGTTATTTCCACCCCAAATAAGAAGAAATATGAAAAAAATTGTTCTATTCTTCAAAAACCAAGTGCCACCAGTGAAGGGCCCTCAGATCAACAATGCAGGAAATCCCAATTATTCCTACCATTTAAGAGTACATAACAAACAAGTGCACATATGCTCTATCCTCTCACCTTCTTGAAACTCACAGAGAGCTTCTCTTGTCTTTTACCTCTGGTCAAGGAGCTTCATGTGGGCTTTTTTTAAATAAATAAAAAAATAACTGTGGGGATCCATCAAGAGATAAGATCTCCCTCTGTGAATCTCAAAGTGGTATCTATTGATTTTCCTCTCTCCCACAAAAATGACAGAAGGCAGAAGAGCAATCAAGAGGGGTTTTTGTTATTGCTGCTGTTGTTATTGGCTGGTCATCTGCTCCTCCAAAGTCAAACTGGCCCAAGGAATTCACATTTATCCGTAGGCAGCTGGCACACTAATTGACCGCATGCTCCTTGAGAGAACTGGGACAGAAGACCTCTACTGTTCCACACTCTTTTCTCCCTGATATATACACATGATCTGAACATCTTGGCATTTAGTCAGGATGTTGTGATCTCAGTACAGTGCTATTGGCCTTTATCAGGTTCATTCAGTTCAGCCTCACACATCACCTTATTCAGTTAGGTGGAAAGATGCAAGACGAAGTTCCCCCTAAGCCATCAGAGCCAAGCCCAATTACATGGTTTTGAGGCAGAAACTATTCCACAAATTAGCAAGCATGTGAAGTTTGGCTCAAGAGAGAAATCCAACCTGGAGCTATTTTACACATTTAACAAAACTTTCCTGAGGCCTTCTCTTGTTGGTGTGTACGTGTCAAAGACAGCAACTTTTTTCTTTAAAAAATAAAAACTATGCTGAGCTTTGAAAACAATCCCCTGAAGCAGGAAAGTTTTGTTAAGTCCGGAACACTGCTAGATTGCAACACACAACATCAACAAATTGTCTGGATTTTTGGAGATAAGTAACAAAATTGTGTCAAGATCGGAGGAAATGAGTGGTGTGGAACCAAGGCTGACACAAAACACAAGCCAAGCCAAGCATCATGTAGGCAATTGATTAATATAGCTGAGATCAGTTACACAACGATACAACTGGGTCCACTAGCTATACTCAAGGGGGAATTTTCAGACAATCACAAAATTATACTTAGTACATGTTTCTCAAACACTTCTGTTTGGCATTCAGATTTCCCAGTTTTAAGTGTACAGAGAGAAAAAGTGCGAAGATGCCTTCAACCAGTCATAGCAACTGTCCCCATTGCCCATAACATGCTAGAAGCTCATTCAGACTTCCTGGGGAACGCCAGAGGCTTCATTTTAATTTTTAAATAAGCCACTCTCTACTGCAGATTAGATGCTGGTTATTTTTCTCTTCATGCCAATTTTGGCTTATTGGGAAGTCGCTTCAAATCAAATCAATTTAGCTCGTTTTTTATCTCCCTTGCCTTACCCATGAAACCCAAGAGAAAACCACCAGTATGTGTGTCCAAAGAGAACAAGATACGGTTATGAATGCAAAAACTGGTACCTGTTATATTTGCCTCTGTCTATACTTTTCTGCAGTCCTCTGTAAGCTACTTGGTGGAAAATGAAGCAACTATATTTGGAAAATGTGAGAGAAAAAAACTCCCAGAAAATAGGGGCTCTGAGTTTAGAATCAGATGGTAATTCTAATTATATTCTGACCTTGATTGTCCTCAAGCATAACATTCAGCCTAATTTAGAAAGAAAATAAGAGGTCTCTTTGTTGTTCAAATCATTCTGGCACTCAGTTGTTGTCCACTGAAACTGAGCATAGAAAAGTTTTTACCTTGAACTTAACTTCTACAAACTCCCAATCAGGATGGCCAGTTGGAGACAAAGGAGCTCCAGTTCAAAAAAGTAAGTTGTCCAAACTAGGATCTTGAGCCATAGTATCCACACCATCCCCCAAATGAACACTTGATCCTGCCCAGGTATAAACGTTAAATTTACTTACAGGCATGCATCGACTTTTTATTTGCCTTTCACATATTTTGCTTATCTGAAATCCACTCAGAACAGTATACAATATTAAAAGAGAAAATACTTTTTAAACAATTGCCACTGATCAAAGAGAACCAGTCCCGCACGACTGGTGGTTACAAGAAGTAGTCCAGTTGTACTAGGACTCTCATTTGGCTCACCAGCACAGCTGGTAGTCAGGATTATGGGGAGCTGTAGCCCACTCTGTCTGGGAGGCAGAGCTTGTTAAAAACAGCAGTAAGACACCTTTGAGGAGTAAGACACTGCCAGTTCCCCTGAGACAAAGCAACACAATCTGGGACAAACTTGTTACTGGAAGGGAAACAGGAAGTTCCCAACTCAGTGTTTTCCTCTTACACAAATATGCATGTGGGTTGTAGGGGGCTTACAGTGGGGTGTTGAACAGGCTTAGTTCTTCTTCTAGACTGCTACATTTCCCTCCTCGCATAGCAGGTTTTAAGAAATTATTTCCTGGCTAGACTCCAAAACCAGAAGAGAAGACAAAGGTAGAAATGCCTTTCATGGGCATGGATAGTAACCCCACCCCACCCTACCCTACCCTACCCCACCCCCGTAGGTGTACTCCAGTAGTCTCATACCCTTGGTAATTACAAGGTTTAGAAACCTATAGTTCTATTCTATGATTTTGCAGGCTTTGGGACATCTTTCATGGCCATGCATTACACACAGCTGGGGGGCCACCACCAAAAAGACCAGTGACATGCCATCTTACCTGTCCTAACAAAGCAGACGAGATTAGAATGTCATCAGTGAAAAAGCAAAGCAACCTTGAGTACTCTTCAAGAGAGGCAAGACAAAGCAGAAGTGTTCAGTAACAGCCTTCTATCTTCATAGGCAAACTCTTCTACAGTCTGTTCCCTAGAAATTCAAAAAGCAGCAATTTTATTTTACAGTAACCACTAACAATTTTCACACCACTGCTGTGTGTCAACGACTTACAACAGGGTCTAGCAATTGTGTGTGGATGTATCTCTTGATTCACTGGGAAGCTGTACCTCTTTGCTTCCAGAGAGAATAGTATGGCCCAGGGAAACCAAGTGGGCCTTATCCAACAGTCAGAGAAGGTGCAGCTGCAGTGAGTTTGCTTCCTTCTCCCTAGCAGAAATAACAACTCCGATCCAACTGCCAGTTCCCCTGAGACAACAGAGCCAAAGGGCCAAACACTTTGGCTTCTTCCATTGGCCAGAGGACCAAGGATCAGGAGCAGGTTGTGCTTCTCAGTATAAATATCACAAAAAGGGGAACATCACTAGTAGCTAAAGAAAGACACTATTGGGAGCTTGTTTCTTTCCTCCCTGCCAAAAAAGACCATGGCAACTAAGAATGAGTTTGTTTTCCCCACTCCCTACAATCCTTTTTTTTCATTTTGTGCCATGATTTTTAGATAGTAGGCCTGAGGGCAGGACCTGTCTTCTTATTAATCTTTGTAACCACTCTGAGACCATTTTTTCAGTTGAAGAGTGGGATAAACATGATTTAAATATATCATTTTCTTTTGTTGTCTGTACCCCAAGATCCTAAGAAATACAAGACTTCTGAACCAAATTGCTCTAGCCCAATTGCTATTTATGCTTTGTAATTGTTCAATTTTTTGTAATTTTTTAATCTTATATTGTATTTTAACTGTATTTGTGCTATAAGGTGACTGTCGATTAATTGCTGGCTATTTGCCGTAATAAACTTACTTGAAGACTTCTGAACTTTGCATGTCACCATCCCAGTAGCATCTGAAAACTAGGGGGAGAGAGTTTCCTGCCAGATGCAAGTCTTACAAAAAATTGTTCCAAGTACCCTGCTGGCTTCCAGAGAATCAGCAACAACATAGGTCTATCTGTGTTCTAAGGGGTGCACCAAAAGGAAAGAGTGGGTCTTGATAAAGGACTGGAAGAGAACAAGATGTGAGGAATCACCAGCGAATATACTGGCAAGCAAATCCAGCTAATGGGGAAGAGGTAAGTGCTTGCTGAGGCCTCAATCAGATTTCCTGGTCCAACGGTAAAACTGTAAATGAATCTCACGGAAAGAAGGAAGTTGGCAATGTTTAGAAAAGCTTCCCCTTCCTAAAAGCCAAGTGCAAACTCAACTCAAAAACCTAGTATCCACTTCAACAAATGGTTTAGGCAAATAGCCTGATACGGTGTAAGGCAGCTTTCAGAATTCCTCTTCCATCCAATGTCTGGGTTGCAGATGGCAAGTTTGCCAGTGAATGATACAGTATCCCATGGCATCACTCCCTTTCTGTTAATTTTAAACACATTAATTCATTTAATTTTAATGAATACAAAGTAAAATTAAAGTAAGTATAAACCATCCTATCCATAACTATTTCAACTCTTCATTCAAATGAGATCAAAAACAATTTCCAGATTTTGTAAGGTCCATTATTCATCTTAAACTACCTCTAACATGTTCTTTTAATTTTTGTAGTTGTAACCCA
Organism: Iguana delicatissima; assembly: GCA_948472985.1. NCBI lineage: Eukaryota > Metazoa > Chordata > Lepidosauria > Squamata > Iguanidae > Iguana > Iguana delicatissima. Next base: position 228,831 of record CAOKZL010000700.1, on the reverse strand, counting down.
TTTTTCTAACAAAGGACATGTTTATTCCGCTATTGCAAGAAGTTATACATTGTTATAACTTGACCTCAAAAAATTAAATCTCGTGCATTAATACTCTATGCCAAATGCTGTTCTCACACTCCCTGGGAGAAGGATGGAACTTCTCACTTGTTTCACTATTTTGCTACTAACAGTCAAGATGAAGCTAACCTATTTGTGACCCTTCTTTGATCCTTAAGATCACAAAAAGATCCTTTAAGTCACACAAAAATATAACCAATGTATTTACAGGCAATTTATATCCTGTCTTTTTTTCCTTTCTATGCGCTGCACTGCCCTACACCGAAAGCCAGAAAGAACATGTTCAGATGAGGGTGATTGTTAAAAATGTTATTTTTGTTGGGGAAAAAAATGTGAAAATATGCATGAGGGTGGCATGGTAAACTCAGGGAACCTCTTCTTTTCACTCTCACTTTCTCCTGCATTTGAGTTCACATTTCTTAAGTCAAAAAGACTGGGAGGGAGAGGATTTTGGAAAGAGGGCATTGTGTGTGTTTGTGTTGGCATTTATTCTATTAAAATGGAATTGGCATTGTTGGTGGAAGAATTACTACCACAGTCAGTGGGTTTCTACTACAGTGTGAAAAAGGGAACTCAGCCTCCAGTTCACTTGAGCTGGGTATCTGTATGTTAAGGGTAAGCTTGAAATGAGCATTCCTCCGTACCCACGCCTCCATTAGATCATAATTGATTTTACTCCCACGAGTACTTCCATTGTTGCTCCTTTTTACTTCTTTGCCAGTAAACTGTATTTACTCCCAATGAAAAACATCAGGGCTGTTTGTTTCTCTCTTCTAAAGAGTCACATTGTCTCCTTAACAACCCCCCTACGCAGGTTTAGGGAGATTAATCTGACCAGCAAAACAGGTCTCTGAAATCCCTATGATTCTATAGGAAAAGGGCACAAGATTGCCCTGCCAGGCAGACCAAGCTGAGGAGCTACAGGACAGACAGGAAAAGGCCAGATTGCCGCCACCCAGGGTGGCCACAGCAGTGGCTACTTCCTCCACTGCGAAGAAAGCAGCCCTAGAGGGCAATAAGGATACCGGCTGCCTAGAGACGACTGGCACATTTTATGAAGTGTCCAATGTTGCAGGGAGAGGGAACCTCTGGCCTTCCAGATGTTGACCTTCTAAGCCTTGAACCTGCCGTGCAGGTGAAATATGTGTTGAAAAAGGTGAGCATAATCAAGTTCAGGGGGTCTGCAAGAACACACGAAGCTGTCCATATATGCAACAGGGTAGGCAAACATCCCTACATGGTGGATTCCACGGTGAGATCACTTCCTCCATATACCTTCTGTATTTGCTTAGCCTGTTGAGGGGTTCATAAGCCCTGGGTAGACCTAAAAATAGAGCAGCCGTGGTGAAAGTGCAGACCCTGGCTGGCAAGCAGCCTCCAACTCCTTTTTATTCTCTCCACGCCCTAGGATAGCTAGGCAACACGCCTGGACATAACAGGACCAGCCCAAGAGATTTAGCTACATTTTGCTGCTACAGAGAGTCAGACTATAGGTTCATACAGCCCATTACCAGAACTTCCGGGTGGCAGCTCCTGTCCAAGACACTGTGGAGGGGGGGCCCTTCCCAGCCCTACTGGGCACTCGGCTCTCACAACCGAAGGTTGAGCCTTCCGTCAGGCACACAACCAGCCTTGCTCGTGGCCTGAAGGTGGTCAGTTAAGTGCTTCTTTCAGTGGTTGCAAAGTTTATACAAAGCGACCTGCCGCTCCACAAACATCCCAGCTGCATGCTGGTCTAGGCCGAGCTTAACCTGAGGCGCACCTGGCTTAACTAGGACCCAGGTTTTCGTGCCACAGCCCAGCTCCAGAACATGCGAACGAGGCCATTTTTTCCTTCCCAGCGCCTACACCCAGGCAACACGCCCACCGTAACCGGGACACATTTCTCGAGCGGGGGGGGGGTAGGGGACGTTGTGGCCCAAGGGTCTCTCCGGGTCTCTCCGCCCACCTGCCTCGCGGGGCTGCTGTGAGCATCCAGCGGCGGGGGGAGGGGGGACACAGAAACAGACAAACAATTCAGGGCTAGCTGGCAGGAAGGGCTGGTGGCCAGCCACTCCGCAGGCGTGCGCCGGGGCGCGAGTGCCACAGGGCAACCGGGGGGCAGTCGCCCTGCCCCGGGGCTGGGCTCCAGGTAACGGCTGGGGGGCCCCCGCCCAACACCCGGACGGGTCCCGTTGGCCCTACCGACGCGGCCCTCCCACGTAAAGGCAGGCTCGGGGCTGGGGGCGGAGGCCCCCCACTCGCCTCCGAGGGGGCGCCCCCGGTCTCCGCCCGCCCCGCCCAGACGCGCCGCCTCCCCCCGCCCCGAAGCCGGAAAGCCTGACCGGGGGGCCCGGAGCGGGCGAGGCCGGCTTGCTGGGGGCAGCCGGCGCGCGCCGGGTCGACCGGGGGAGGGCCGGGGCAGGCCGGCCGGCCGGCCGGCCGGCCGGGCGCGGGCGCGCGGGCTGCCCCCATCCTGGGCAGGAGGCGCGCGTGCGGCACGCGGAAGAGGAGCGGCAGCGCCTCGGCTCCCCGTCGAGAGGCGGCGCCGGCGCCCCGCCCCGCCCCGCCCGCCCGGGCGCCTCAGAGCCCGCCGGAGAGGGAGGGAGGCCGCCCCCTCGGACGAGGCCGGGCTGGGGTGGCGCGGAGCCCTCCCTCTCGCCGCCGCGGAGCCTCCGCCCCCGCGTCCCCCGGGTGCCACTCGCCTGCCGGGCTCCGGGGCCGCCTGCTCGTCCGTCCCGTCCGCGCGGCTGCTCCGCTTCTGGCGCCGGGTCCCCGCCAAGTGTCGCGGAAGGCGCGCGAGCCCAGCCCGTGGGCGCCCCCCGCCGCCGCCGCCGCCGCCGCCTCCCCCCGAGGGCAAGAAGCCCCCAGCGTCGCGTCCTTTCCCCCGCCGCCGCCGCCGCCGCCGCGTCCTCTCCCCTCCCCTCCCCTCCCCTCCCCGGCGGCAAGCCCCCCGGGGCAGCGCAGCGCAGCGCAGCGCAGCGCTCCCCTCCCCCGGGCCCCCGTGGCCTCCGGCGCCGGCCTCCGATGAGTGGGCATCGGAGCCCCGACGGTGGGCGCGCCGGGCTCTGGCCCCTCCGTCCGTCCCTCCCGAGGGCAGCAAGGAAGAAGCGCGCCGGGACTTTCTACCACCCGCTCGAGTTGGGCCGAAATTCAACCGGTGAAACCGGCTTTTCATGGGCGGTTGTGTTGCCCTTGTTGGAAACGCGAGCTTCTTCTCGTGCCCAGGAAGGAGCATCTGCGGAAAGCGGGGGAGGGTATTCAGGACCTCCGTAGGGGGAGAATTACCCCCCCCCGGAGCCGGCCAGGACGTTTCCGATCCTGATCTCCCTCTTTCCTCAGATTGCTACCCAGCCTCTTAAAGAAGCAAACAAGGAACAGGAGGATCCTGAGACTTTGTTGGACCGCAACTTCCATCATCCTTTCCACTGACTGTGTCGGCTAGGGATGGTGGGAGCTGCAGTCCCACAGTGCCTGGAGGGCAACATGGTCCTCATCCCTGATTTAACTTAATATGCACTTTGGCCCTAGAACAGCTGGAGGCCCCCCCAGATGTTGTTAGATGCCAATATCTAAAAGTCTTGAACATGGATCGTGTTGGCTGGAATGGACAGGCACCAGAATCCAATACCCAGGCCCACCCTAGAAAAACACTGCAGCTTGCTAGACCATACCGTTGATTCCTAGAAGAACCAGAGTCCACTGTAATAAGCCCTTACGAACATGGATGGGAAGAGCACCCCTTCTTGTTCCCCTCAAGATTGGCTAGTCCTGAACATGGAGGTTTCCTTGCCCTGTCACAGCTAATAACTACTGAGAGATCTGCACCATCAGAAACTGATCAAATCACAAAGGAACTTGCCTGGTTTTGAAAGCAAACATTCCACTACAGGCACCCCCCCATGCAACATACCCATGTTTTCCGAATGACATCTATAGCTATTTGTATTCTGTAAGTCTCTGCTCTTCTAGGGGCAGCCAGCCCAATGCTTCTGGGAAGCCCCAGAGGAGGACATAACTGAGAGGGGCCTTCTCCCCCTCCTCTTTGTCCCCAAAATTGTATCCAGAGGTAGACGGTGCCTGGATGTGGCTGTTCTGTTCTTAGCTATCATGGTGCAAACAGCCTGTTTCTCTACAAGCCCTCCTAACCCACACAGTACCAAACAGTGCCTACGAAAAAGGGAGATGCAGACAGTTCATCTCTAGCCTGTGATGTAAGTCTAGACTCTGAACATAATGTTCTTACTGGGGCTGAGAAGGCTCTTCAGAGTGTGTTATCTCAGGGTATGGTGAGCTAGTCCAGCTGGGTAGGGTGCCCTTTCCCTCTTTCTACTGCGTGGCCACAGGTTATCCGCCCCCCAAATCATGTCCTGATGGGGCCACTGCACCTTGTTAAGACAGTTCTTAAGGTACAATCTGTCGAAAAAGCCAAAAATTTGCCCATCACAAACAAACACACACATTTCTGCAAGTTTTGGATTCAAGGGCTATGCACCTGTCTTAGGGGGAAGTCCCATTAAACTCAGTGGGACTTACTTTAGAGTAGACAGAGGAGGGAGAGCAAAGAACCAGCCGTTTCTCTTCTAGTCTCACAAGCTGTGCATACAGCTTCCCGTGCCATTGATCTTGCTCCGGAGGTAGCATAATATCATCCCACTGAATGGCAATGCTTTGGTTCTGGAGATTATAGCAGAGGAATAAAGCCTCCACTGAGGGACAAAAGTCTCCTACTGCTCAGTGAGTGCAGAGGCAAAGTCACCCCATCAATTCCAGGGGATGCCATTCCAGTGATGCATGAGGCAGGAGGGAGGGATGTCCAATGATGCTAAATGATGCCTATTCATGCCTTGGGGATATTGACATTTCCCAAAGGCACATGGACCTACAGTGGACCTGCTACCTTCAGTTTTACTGTCCCAGGACAGCTATCAGTTCTAATAGAATAGGGCAAGCCCTGCTGTGAGGCAACTACTCCAGGCAGCAATTTTTCTATTTAATTTATATTTTGAATTTATAACCTGCCTTTTTGCCAAGACAGGATTCAAGGCAAGTTGAATGTCAGCTGGAATGCTGGGTCACAGGAAAAGGCAAACAAATGGTTATTTATTTCCTTTCTTATTGTTGTACCTGTACTGCCAGGGGGCAGGAGAGATGCTTGTCAACTTTTCTGGCTTATGTGCCAAAATAACTTTGCCTGGGTTTGTGTGCTTGGCATCTTTACTGGCATGACCAGTGGGCTCCATTCCTTGTCTATTGCAGGGAGCGAAATGACTTGGGACAGCCCTAATAGGAACATAAAAGAGGGAAAGAGAAATTCTTTTTATATACTTTTTTTATACACATCACACCTCATTTTGATAAACCTCTGCCATTTAGCCCCCACCTCAGCCCTTTAGTGAAACTCAAAAAGCCCACAACATGTTAAACCTTTTTCTTGTGCTGAAAGTGCAGCAGCCCCTTGATGATTTGGGTCATCTTTTTGTGTGCCTTTCCAGGCTCTGCGATATCCTCTTTGAAACAGGCCAGCCAGAAACGTATGTAGCGTTCCAAAGCTGCCGCATGGTCTATTTGTATAGAGGCATTATGATGCTGGCTGTTTTCTTTTCAATCCCCTTTCTTGCCTAATAATCCCTTAGTATGGAATTTGCTTTTTTCACAGCTGCTGAACACTGAGTTGATATTTTCATTGAGCTGTCCATCATGATTCCAAGATCCTGATTAGTCACCGTCAGCTCAGACTCCATCAGTTTATATGTGAAATGATGATGGTTAACATTACTGTTCTTGCTGCTATTATTCCAGTGTGCATCATTGAAAACCAGAGTGACTAGCTCTAACAAGTCAAGGGGCCAGTTCCTCCCAGTCTTATAGCAGACCACATCACTACCACCCAGTGCTACCAAATTGCAACAGCATGATGGCAACAGAAAGATTTTTCCCCCAACTCCAGTTGCCAACTCTCCCCAAGGTTTTATTCTGCAAGAGGTCTGCTGTGGGGACAGCTCAGGGGTCTGCAAAAATGCCCAGGGGACAAATGTCACTCCCTCCTGCTTCAAATTTATATCCAATCCACCAGTTTGTAGCAATCGTTTTCTGACTTCATTTCAACTTTAGTTACAAAAGTTATTGTCAGTCTCAGCAGACTGTAGCTCTTTTGCTAAAAGTTTGGCCAAATGATTTTGGTCAGGTTCTGGTTAATAGCGCTCTGTGCTCTAGCAAAAGGACAACATAGAACAACATCGTCACCTCAGCCTTAAGGGTTCAAAAAAATGCAAGAAAACTGGGATTCTGAACATGTGAAAGTTGCCCTGAGTCATTTCTGCACTACTGTACATAATCTTGGACTACATAAACCCATGCTTACTGTCTAATCCATGCTTCGCCTCTGTCCATCACCACAGGAAGATCCCAACAAAGGGACAAATGGAGTAAATCTTTACAGAAGCTAAGTCCTAAGTAAATACTCTGAATTCTTCCTCTCCAGCAGTCACTTTAGAACTCTTGTGAGCAATTATGCTAAAGCTAACAGAGGGAGGAGGCAGGAATCACTCCATATATTATCCTGTAGGCACAGAAAGACAGAACACTTAAGGTGGACCTGGGTTTTACTATCTAGGGGAAAACTCCAGACTTTTGAAGCTTTATGTTCAGTAAGGTGGTGAAACTAGGCTGTACTGTTTCAGAGTACAAACACAAATATCCATCAGACATGAAAAAAGATCCCTATAACTGGAAAACTCAGGGAAACTCTAGGTCAGGAAAACAGCTAGTCTAGAGTCTTTGTCCCTGACACATAATGGGTGTAAATGTGGGAAATTTGGGGGGATGGAGAAGCAATTGATCATTTGAACCCCCAACTTGGGAGTCTGAAAGGCTTTATTACAGTCCATATGGAGAGCAAAATGAGAAAAAGTCTGTGATACAAAACATGGTCTAGATTTTTCTTTGCTTTTTGAGCTTTAGCAAGTCAACAAACACCCTATGCTCTGGGAATTTATTTTGTTAATTTCATTTATGTCCACCAATTTTCGCCTGTAAGCTCAAGGTGACATTTCTGGCTCTCCTCCTTCCCACTTTATCTTCAAAACAGCAACCTAGTGAGACAGCTTAGGCAAAGAGAGAGTGACAGGCCCAAAGTCCCCCAGTGAGTTTCATGGCTCAGTGGGAACTAGAACACAGATCCTTCTCAGTCTCAGTCCAACACCCTAACCACATCATTGCTCTCCACTTACTTGTTGGGGAATTTTTCAAAAGACATCTGGAGACATACTATAGCATGCAAAGTGCCATGTTGTTCAACGGCAGTTCCTATCAGCCCTAGCCAGCATAGCCGGGGGATGGGGGTTGCAGTCCAACAACGTTTAGAAGGCTGTGCTTTCCCCAACCTGGACTATATGACCTCAAGGTACATCCTACATCTAAAATCCTATGACTGGGACTGTTTCTACTTTGGGGGTTTTCTTGAGGTCTGGACTTGAAATATTACAGGGCTCGGGCACTAGGCACATTGAGTAAAATAAGGATCAGCTGGCTACTATGGTACTGGGTTTTCTCCACAGCCGTTCAGCGACTGTTCTGCCCAAACATCCATTTCCGTAATTCATGTCACCTTGTAGCTTCGGCCAATTCTCACAGCTTCTCATCTTCCTTTGGATCAGCTCATCCTAAGAGTCCTGACTCAGTTGGAATCCCTTCTGATGACGTTGGCTAGGGCTCAGTGTTGGTTTTTTAAAAATCTTGTGATCTGCTCTGCTTTGCCAATTGCCGTAGCCTTGGGAAGGGACCCGTGGCCTTCATCAGCTGGATAAGCGTCTCAGGTTCCACTGACCCATGTGGTATTCAGGAGAGTGTGACTGCCTTCTGAAACAAGGCCAGGTCTCTGGGAGAGAGAAAGAGAAAGGGAGAGAGAAGTAGGAGACAGATCTTCAGTTCCCCCTTCCCTAGATTTTGTTTACACTAAAAGAGAAGGATGATAGCTCAGCAGCAGAACACATACTTCACATACAGAAAGTCCCCAGGTCACTCTCCGGCATCTCTCTATATTAGGTTTCTTTGTTCCATTTATGTGCTGCCTCTCCTCCATTGAGCTCAAGGCAGCACAGATGGCCTTTCGTCATCCCCATTTTAACTCCACAAGACCCCTGCAAGGCAGGTCAGATGAGACAGAGAGCTCATGACTGCCTAGGATGGCCCAGTGGGTTTCATGGCTCAACAGGGATCTCCAAAAATCCCAGTCCAACACTAACCATGACAGTGACTCTCATGCCGCATTGGCTTAAAAAGACCAGGTAGTAGGTGATGGAAGAGACCTCTTTCTGACACTGTCCATCAGAGCAGACAATACTGGACAGGTTGGATAAATAAGCCCGAATCTTATTGGTTAATCCTAAATGAAGCAAATTCATTGTTAAATGGTAAAGTAAGACTTAATGCAAATTCCATTGATTCAGTTGGTCTGCACTATCTGAGACTACTGACAGTATTCAGATCACAAACAGATTGCATGAAGAGAGTTTCCCCCTTCCCATAACTATATGGAATGCACGCACATAAGTGTAAAAATCCAGAGTAATTTCTTCTAATAAAATAAAAAGCATAAAATACATAAGAGCCTTCATTCTGGGCCAGACCAAAGGTCCCTCTATGTTAGCATCTTGCTTTCCCAGTGGCTGCTGCATTCGCAGAAAGGGGGATTCTGGGACTTGTAGTCTAAAACATAACCTTCCCAAATGTTGGCTGTGGTCACCAACAGCTGCTCCTAGATCAGTCTATCTGTCTATCTGTCTGTCCATTTCCCTTTCACCGTCAACACAAACCAGCAGCCACAATTACTATCTCTTGTGGCAGAGAGTTCTACAAGCTAACTGTGATTTAAGAGCCTGGTCTTTTCCCTGCATGGTCTGTTCTGACTGGCAGGCCCTCATCAAAGTTTCTGGCACAGATCTCTCCCAGATGTTTGCAATGAGCTCCTTTTAACTCAGGAATGGGGATTGGCTTTCAGCCCAAGGGACAAATTCGAATTCACAGAAGTTCTTGGGGGCTGCTTCTCGCTGCCAGCTGGGGCCAAAGACAAAAGGGGGGCAGCCCAAAATATTAGCTTCAAGCTCTTAGTGCTTTCACTAAGCTTCAGGAAAGGCATTTCAATTGTTTAGAATGGGAAAAAAGTGTATAAATACTGGGAAATCACAATGGTGTCATGAGGGAGGAGACAGTAACCTTTTGGAAAACACCAGAAGGCTGGACTGAACCTCAGAAGGGCCAAATTTGGCCCTAACTGAAGATGTTGGGGATTAAACCTGGGAGTTTCTGCATGGAAAGCATATCCAAACTAGATGCAAATGTACGTCCTCTTTTGTAGTGGTATGATGTGGTGATTTGTTTTGCAGTATGTAAGCGAATACCTTAGGACAGGTGGCCCATACACTCATGTTCTTATTATACTGGCATATAGTGTTGCTTAGAATGAGCTCCTCTCCAAACTTATTCCTCCTCCCCACCCCCGACTGTCAAGCCAAGCCTGATGTAACGCTCGCAGTAACTGATCACCACAATATTATGGTGGAAACTTGGCATATATATATCACTGCATGCTTTCTGCTTCCTTGAGCAGTGAAGGTCTTAGTTTTCCTTGGATGAGAGAACACTGAAAATGTGGGCAATGAGGAAGAAGTCCGTCATCGTGCCATGGTGGGTGTTGCAGGGGGAGGATACTTATAGGGAACCTGCTTTTAGAATACCAGCCATTCAGGGGCTCACTTTGCAGTCTCAGTCTGCACAACTGTTTTTTGGCACCTGTGTTCTGAACTGTGAAATGCAAAAGAGTAAATTTCCCCAAGCGGTGAGTGGGGTAGCCATGTCTGACCCTACCACCAGTAGTAGACTGTTAAATTTGGAAGGACAAGGGCACATCATAACCACACCCATAGCCACATGCCTATGGAGGGTCCAGAGTTGTCCAAAGTTGGCAGAGGTGTGTGCTCCAACCTGAGATGTAGAACTGTGTCCAGGTGGTGCCCACCAAATGCTAACCAAATCCCACAGGCCTTCAGGGAGCGATCACATTGCATACAGACAAATGAAATGCCAAACAGGCAGAGCAAATAAAAAGTCTTGCTTGGTTCAGTCAACAATTCCATCTCCCTGCCCTTACCCCTCATGAAAGGTTTAAAAGACCTTCTGCAATTACTGAAACCTCCAAGGGCAACATAAAAATAGCCACGACTGAAAGGGAATCCACTGAGCTCTGGGCAGCAATTGAGCAGAAGGAGAGAGTTTGCATCAGGCTGCCCAAGGAGACATGGAAAAGACCCCCAGTACCTCTCCAGTCACTTCTCTGCCACAATTTCTATTGATCCAATTAGCACGGCAGCGATCAGCTAGCACAGCCTAAAGGAAACTTTCTGCCAGAGCCTTGGGGTGGAATTGAGAGCACGGTGCTGAAAGGAAACATTAGCAATTAAAACTGGCACTCCTGCGCGTTCCCACTGTTCTATTGCTGGGGAGTGTGTTGGAGCCTGGGAGCAAAACCTGTCAATCAGCTTTCCTTTTACATTGAAAAAGACAATGGACTTTTGAAAGACACACACATACACACATGGACCAGAGGTTTTGGGTGTTTGGGACTGGAAGAGAGGTCTGTGAATGTGTGTACACCCACCTGTGCATGCTTTTAGGACAGGCAAGATTTGTAACCTGCCATTCTTAACATATCTCGATAATGATTAAATAATAGTTATTTATACCATTTACTATATCTGAATTGATACAGATATATCTAAAATGAGAACATTAAAACACACAAAATGTCAAACATAAATACATAGCTAGAGTACAGAGCCTGGGTTGGATGGGTTCTGGAAACTGTAGTCCAGAAGAACAAAAGAATAAATTCTCCACCTAAGAGACAGGAAAAGTCAATTTAACACAAACAGGAAATTTAAGTTGTGCCAACATTTAAAACTGTGGTGGGGGGACATGGTCTTCCTGGATTGATCCACAACTAGACAGTGCCTTTGAAGCACTTTGACTACTTTGTCTATCCTCACAACAACACTACAAGGTAGGTTAGATTGAGAGACAATGACCCAAGAATACCTAGCGGGCTTCATATCCAAGTATAGATTTTGAACCTGAGTCTTCCAAGTGCTAATGCAGCACTCGAAACTGCTAGACCATACTGTCTCTGCCATGACTCTCTGGAGTAGTGACAGCCAGTTTATGTCTCTTCACCTTTTGTGTGGAGTCTATTAGCCTCCTCCTTACAGAAGAGCAGCAGCCAGGACAAAGGCCAAGAGATATTTAAATGCTTGGCAGGCATGAGATCAAGAAGGATGCCCAGAAGAGCCAGCTCTACCATGAAGAACCACCTCAGGCAGCAGAAGCTGGAGTGGAAGGGGTGTCTCCTTTCAAGCCCCTCACCTTTTGCCTTTCTTGAAGGATAAGCTCTGCATGCCCTACGCTGGCCTCCTGCCTTGAGGTGTGCATGTGGGGAAATACTATGTGCAGTCAATGTTCAAGGAATGGTCAAGGCACAGTCCAGTTGGCTTCCAGACATGGAATGGAGAGGGAGCTATCTTTTCCATTCTCTCAGGCAGCAAAATGTTTTGGGCCAGCCTTCATGCCCCGCTTTCCCTTAGTGCCCAGAGAGAAATTAGGATAAGAAAGAGGAGATGACAGTCACCAGCGCAGGCGACTTTAAAAGGACATTCAACAAATTCCTGTCAGGTAAGGCTGCTAGTCATTTTGACTGTATAATATTATGTCCAGGAGCTGCGGCAGACAGATGTTCGATTATCAGCTACTGAGGAACAAGAGTGGGACAGGGCAATGGCCCTCATGTTGTGCTTGTGGGCTTCCCCGTGGGGCGTCTGGTTTGGGTTTCTTGTGGGAAAACGGACACTGGACCTAATAAGCCCTTGGTCTGATTCTTCCTTTGAGCTCTTCTTATCTGTGAAGCAAATGAATATTTATGACTGCATTTCTTTTGGGCTTACAGTGCAAAAGAAACCACACAAATCAAATAAATAAAAACAAGGTCAATTACAAACCCCAGCTAATATCTCCGTCCCACCCCAAAAGCACAAATTAGACTGACAGTGCAATCCTAGAAATACATTCTCAGAAGTAAGTATCATTATGTTGAGTGAGCCCCCCACCAGGAGAAAGTGCACCGGATTGCAGCCTAAAAGGCTTTTAAAAAACATGATTCCAAATCTCCCCTCCAAGGCAGAATTACCAATCTAGATATGTCATTTCTACAACTCTCCCTCACCCCCATTGAGAAGCTTACATTTAATCTTCAAATTTGCCCCAGGCAAAGGTAAGCAGGTGCTGTCTTTGGAGTCTTTGCAGCCTAACAAATACAACACTCAACAAGCCAAAGGTATCAACCCGGAAGTTGCTCAAGACTAGCTGCATGAACATGGAATTCATCTTGCTAGCAGTGTAAGTCCCATAAAGCTGACCTTGCCAAGAATGCATGCTTGATTAATCTTCACCACCTACTATTTATCTTCACTGTTTAGCAATGGGAGACACTTTTTTTTTTAGTAGGACATATGAGAATGGTCAGGGCTGATCCAAGATAGTCTATTGCCAGAGGCAGAGCAGGAAGGGGCACCCCTCTCGGTTGAAGTCAAGGTACATAATATCCCAAACTGCCAAGTTATTTTGGTACCAACACCATAGCTTCACAATCATGAAAACTAAGGGGATCCTGAGGCAAGGCACCTCCGAGTTATTTTGATTTTTAAAAGGATTACATGTAATGAATTTAAAAACTGTCTGTTGCCTGCAGTAGCACATTGATTTACTAGGTGGCAAGCACCAAACTTCTTAGGAGCAAAATAATCCCACCAGTAATAAGAGTTCTATTAAAAAATAATGGATCTACTCAAGAGCAGGAAGGCATAACGTTGCTTGTAATTGGTCTGCAGTGGGGCTAAGCAGAACCAAGCCTAAAAATTGTCATTTCTAATCTTTTCATTGTAGAAACAGCACACGTCTTAGTGTTTGTATAACCCAATTTGTCTGATTTTGACTCTATATGGGTAATAACATACACACACACTTATACTTATACTGACCTCATGAATTTCAAAGAGATTTCTCCAGCAAGGGATACTCAGAGGTGGTTTTGCCAGTTCTTTTCTCTGAAATATAGCCTCCAGCACCTCTAGCTATACACAAAGAGGGTGTGTAGTTCTTGCTCCATGATGTGTACTTGCTTCCTTGGTTGCACGACAGCCTTTTGTCACTTTGTTTTTGTAAGAGGCAATGTGAGAGAGAGGTTGTGAGGAGTGGTGAAAATCTTGTATCATCATATCTTTCAGGCAGTAATCCCTCCTAGCTCCACCAACCCAGGAATAGCCCCACTGAGCTCAATAGTACTTACCTCCAGAAGGTGCCTGGAGACCCATGTTGCTGTGAGTCTTACAAGACCTGGTCTCTCTCTACTGCTTTTCTATTTGGCTAGGGAAGACTTGGCCCTTCATTGTAGCTGTCAGGGCTGATGCTGCTTAGAAACCATGAGGGTGACAGGATCTTCATTGGGGTTGTGGCTGGGGCAATGTTGAGCCTTGGAGAAAATGTACTTTTGCTGCTCTTTGGATTTCTCTCACTCTCTCTTTCCGTATTTCTCTTTTTGTATTCCGTGCTAGTGTAAATGATTAGTGGGTTGCTTCATCTTAGATTGCCGTTTTGAATGTCGTGTGATTATTTAACCTTTGAGTTGTAAGTGTGGTTGAACTATCTGGAAATAACGCTTTCTGTTCTTAGCTTTTCCTGATTTTATTGTCAGCCACTTTGAGTGTGACTTTAGCACAGAAAAGCGGCATACAAATCAACAATGAAGCTGATGAAGACAATACTGAGAATTGGGCAACCATAGATCAGAGGTAACCTTAGATGTTGCAAGTAAGATTCCAAAATTTTGGAATCCTCTTACTAGGGAAAGCTGTCCCTGTTGAGTATCTGTGCCTGCTTTAACTATTAACAGCACAGAAGCTCTAAGGAGAAAAGGTGATAAGGGGTAATAAGGGTGTACACCTTGAGCTGGAGGTTGTGTGTCTTTGCATCACACACAAAGAATCTTCAGAAAATGGAACCTTCTTTCTGTAAGGCAATGTTGAAAGAAATGCTTCTGAGGGAGAAATTAGTAGTGTGTGCGTGTGCGCTGGTCAATTCTTTCATGACTCTCTGCATGATCTGCATAATGAGCAGATTTGCATAATATGTAAATTTGGATGTGGGAAACTAGACCATGGCAACAATGAAAGGAAAACTCCTGGTACCTGTTAAGGTTGGAGAGGAGATTTAGGTGATGGAAAGGCAAATGAATACCGGTGTGGAGCAAAAAGCCAGCACAAGGAGGGGGGAAAACAAGGCAGCAGAGAAGAAAACTAGCTCTGGGGTGAGGGAGACAAAGGTTTTTAAAGCCAGGTTGGTATAGGCCAAGTGAGTACCTGGGTGAGTAGGCGAGGGAGGGAGGGCAAGAATTTCACTTGGTTGCCTTTTTAGAAGAACTTTCCAGTCTCTGCAGAATTTTTTTCATAAGCAGGATGAAGGAAATTAGTTTTTTTTTTAAATAAAATAAAGGAATATGGCGGAAAGTGAATCTGGCCAACCCAGTTGTCTATATACTGAAGTGGACCCTTCACTTCCTCCCAGCTATCACATGGCTGCTCCTTTGCCTATCTTCTCCCTTTGGGCCCAGTCTACCCAAGTGAACAGACAGGCCATCCACTCCTAGGCAGTCCTAGTTCATCACCCATCAGGCACCTGGGACTGAAACACTTTAGAATCTTTCCCCGAGTACTAGAAAGTAAGAACTTGCCTAAGGAAGACCAGAACTCAGAAACACTAGTTTTATGGGCTGCAGCTCCCAGAATGTGTTGCCATGTTGGCTCGGAAGTTCAAGATGTAATCTTTCCAAGCACAGGAACTTCTCAGCCAAGGTCTTGGCACTGGCCATGCAATGCAACCAAAAGGCACAAGCAAAACTCTCCCACATATCTGCAAAGCAGACAGCTCTATGTGTGTCTCTCTCTCCAGGATTCTGGTATGTGTAGCTTCACTGAGAGATGAATTAATATGCAATGACATGAAGGAGGAGGCCCGTGAGCCATTACAAACAAGGACTGCCTAAAGTGCAGGCTGCTTCTTGAAGCAGCAGGAGACCCTCCTCGCCTTATTCAGTTGACACCCTCTTTCTCCGTTTGCTACTCTTGTGCAGTTTGTCCCCCAGAATTGGTCACTACTTGGTAGACCACACATTTTGTAAAGTTTTCATGCCTCTGAGAGTTCCTGCCAGCAGGGCTGGATAGAGACACACAGAAGCCACAAGCTGTGGCAAATCAGAGGCCCCAGAGCATTGCCCCAAAGCAGTTCTTTTTCTAACTGTGCAAAATATGATGAATTTTTATCTTTGCATAAATACTAATACATAAGTGAGGAAGCAACCCCCACCATGTGCCACTTGTTGCTGGTTGACAGCTTACAGATGCCTGGCTTAATGAAATTTGATTGTGCTCTTCTTCTGCACATTTCTAAAAACAAAATGGCAAACAATTGTGTAGCCGTTAAGTACATATTTTGGCATCAGAACAATGCGTGTGTTAGAACAGGATTTTCTTTCTTTAAAAATGGGTATTTGGGACTAATGTGTTTTGTTTTTAGAGTCCCCTCATAATGTGAGGTTGTAACCTGGAGCTTATGTAGCTGGTGCATAAATCTGGCACTGCGTGCTGGTCTCTGTGGCTATAGGACTGGAGAAAAACAATCTCTTTCCTTTGCGAACCCATAGATTCAGAACACAAATTGTCAAATTGGTTCTTTTTGACATAAGAGGAGAGGCCGGTCAAGATGGATCCAGATTCCTTCTTCCTCCAGAAACATGCTTTGTTTTTAGGACAAAGGAAAGGGGGAAATGATAGACTAAACCAATGAAATAGTTAGAACATAAGACACTGACTTACAATAGGCCAGGCTCTGCCATGAGGTGGCTGCTTTGGGTAGCAAACTGTTAGTAATGTCATTTATTCATTCCTTTCCTTAATTCCTAAAAGGGGGGAAAGTGTTTGTGAGATGGTCCACTTCTCATGACAATGTAACCAGATGGACTTGAGGGCAGTATACCTTAACCGGTGGCTAAAGTACCCTTTGGTGCTTTTCCTCAGGCAGCAAAATGTCAGACTAGTCACCCACCTAACCCTATTCGATTCTGACCAGCAGCTGTTCTCCAGGGCCTCAAGCTGACACTTCCACTTGCAAAACACATGCTCCACCACAGACCTACAGCACCTCCTTCCCTCAACTGATATCTCTAGCTCAAAGAATCTGATAGCCACCATCAAGACCTTAACCCAAGATCTGGGAGAGCTGCTGCAGGTCACACTAGGCAGCACTGTGCTAGATACCAAGCAAGACCATTGGTGTATCACCAGCTAAGGAACATCAGGTCAGGCTATTTGTCCATCTAGTCCAGTATTGGCTACTCTGAGTGGCAGTGGCTATTCAGGAGCTTAACCACAGATCTTTCTCATCACCAGTTTTCAGATGTTTGGAAAAGTTACTTTTCCAGAATCCCTTAGCTACCATTGCCACGGCATATGTGAATTGAACCTGGGACCTTCTGCATGCCAGACTTCCCATCACTGCTGTGCCATTGGCCCTCCTTCCTAGCTCAGAAGACTCTCTGGGGCCCAATGGAGGCTGCCTCATGACAGAACTGTCCCTCCGCTGCAAAGATGGAGCTCCAGATGCACATGGACAAAAGGTCAGGCTGACCATCTCTCTCTTCCATCTTCTGAAGAGTATCCGAATATCAGAGTCGGATGATACTTTTGTTTCAGAATATTGCTTTTCTTGCCACTCAGCTTATAGCTATGGGGGTGTCACTTTATGTCTATGCATACTTTAGCATCGCAACCTAAAAAGTAAGTGTCATGCCCACAAGATTGTCACACCCTTTCCCTTGCTTGCCTCTTACTATCTGTCTCTCACCTAATAGAAAAGCCAGTGTAGCCCTGAAAACTAGAGTGATGCGTTTTGTGCCTTTTGGTTGGTACAACACAGGTCGGACTACAAGAAAGGCTTTGGAGGTTTTTTGGGGGGTTTGGTGCCTGGGCAACATGGCTACTCTGAAATAATTACATTTCTGTTTGTTGCTGAGGACCAAGTACCAACAACCACAGGTTTCTTTATATTTTTGGAAAGAAAAAATGTGAGCTTAAAAAAATTCAAATGTGGGAGATGGAAACTGACATCTGTTCACCCAAGCCTGGTGGACAAGCTCTGAATGCTTATCTCTTTAATGTCTGGCTTTGAAGTCTCAATCAACCAGGTCAGTGCTGAATTAAGAGTTGCTACTTGTTTCCTCCCAAAAGGCTCCTCAAGTTTTAATACCCTTAGGATAGGTACATACAACATAGTCCTCTCCCAGCTGTAAATTCTTGTGCCTGCTGAACTGTTGATGCAAATGATGCGGAAATGTGTGTGTGTGTGTGTGTGTGTGTGTGTGTGTGTGTGTGTGAGAAGAGTTTGCCAAATGTGAATTTCTTTATATTTGGGGTGGAAAGAACTTGAATTCCACCAGTGGAATATCTTCATTTCAGCAGGAAATTACCAAAAAAATATGAATTTCTAAACTCGGAAAGGCTTTAAAAAAAAACATGGGAAAAAGTAAATCTAACAGATCTTTCCCCACCCCAACTCATATACCCAAACAGATGCTAGAGGCAAGCTCAAACAGAGGTGTTGCTCTCCATACTTGCATTCTGTCAGAAATTGTTAAGTCAGGCTCACCTGCCCCCCCTTTTCCAAAGAGGCTCTAGCGCTTTCCGTTCAAGCTTCATTGACCAAGTTTGGGGGCTGCCACATTGTCCCACCAACTGCTCATCTGCGAAGGAAGAATGCAAACAAGAAAGGAAGAGAAGCAGAGCTCTGACCCAGATTGGAGAGTCAGAAGTCCAGTGACTAATCTGGCTATTATTGGAGCAAGTCCCTCTGTTAAAGGGATTGTTGCTAAGAACGCCTCTTAAATGCACGAGGGATTATCCCACTTTTCAGGAACTATCCAGCACACTGGAGGGATTAAGCATTAGCCTATCAAGTACAGACAGTTGGAGCTTCCAAATGGGGTAGCAATCAGGCTAGACACTCATTATATACCAAGTGTCCCCAGGGGCTAGGACAGCAAGCTTGTCCAGGCTCCTTCTCTGCCTGGGTTGCCCTGCAGAATCCCCACGCTACCTTCTCAAGGGTTGACTGGGTTCCAGCAAGACCACGGGTGGCTGGGCAGTGGAAGCAGGGCCAAAGCAATTTGAGAGGAGAGGCTGGCAGGCCCACCCAAGGAGCCTAGAAAGTGACCTTCTAGATCAGTGGTTCTCAACCTGTGGGTCCCCAGATGTGTTTGGACTTCAGCTCCCAGAAGCCCTGAGCATTGACCATAGTGGCTGGGGCTTCTGGGAGCTGAAGTCCACAAACATCTGGGGACCCACAGGTTGAGAACCACTGTTCTAGATCGTTCTAGGAGTAGACTCACCTATTCCCTTAAGGGCCAGGGATATTAAGGCATGGTGTGTTCGTACCTCAGTAATGCTTGTTCCTCTATGCTGTCTGTCCTGGGCCTCTTCCATTAGCGTTTAAAAGGAGTTCCTCCATCAGGGATATGACAAGTCTATTCAATGTCTGCTGCACTGGTTTCACAATTTATGGGAAAGTGCATTTCGTAGACCCTGTCTTTCAAGTACAAATAACTGAGAATTTTGTTCTGTTTACTTTTTTGTAAGAATTTACCAAAAAGTCACAAATTTTCATACATAGGACTGAAACACCTGGCAATTTTTTTTAAAACCCGTAAATTTAGGAGAAAACAAAACTGACAGATTTGTCCACACAAACCCAGAGCTTTGAGCACTTACATCATAAAAGTCTGGCTCTGCATCCCTTTGTATTCAGCCATTTTCTGTGGTCCAAAATTAGGGTTGCCACCATTTTTCCCCTGAGGAGCTCTTCAACTTTAATAATTACATTGCAGGCAAGTATAACATGGTCCTGTCCATGCTGAGAAAAGCTGTACCTTTTGAATTTAGCCAGTCTGCAAGAGTGAGAAAAATTTTCTGTTCACTTTTTGAATAACAATTAAATCCCCATGTCAAAAAACAAACAAACAACACTCTCATAAATTTCTCATGAAAAGGATGAGAGAACTTATGGGGTTTTCTGCAGGAGAAAGCAAAACTGGGAAATTTGTCCAGCCGCATGCAAACCCAGTTTAAATGGATGAAGACTGTGTAGAAAAGCACCCAGTGGATCACAATCTACTTTATTGAGGCTTTTTGGGGGGGGGGCAGTATTTTATCCTTAAGCACCAAAATCCATGCAATGGTATACGTTTTTCCACCTTCTTTCTCCTTGGCCTGGATTTCTCCTCTCCAGGAAAATGGAGAGGGTACTTGGAAGCTTGTGGTGTGTTGTATGTGTGCCCACGCTCATTTGTTCGTGTCGTCATCAAGGCTTTGAAGATAAAAAGCACCAGGCAGAGTCAGTATGAGGTGTTAGCAACCTTTCATGGTTTATTAATAGCCTTTTTAAATATGTAGTATTGTGGAATGAGCAAAAAGGTAGGGTGACCACCATTTCCCTGGAAATTCTTCAAGGTCTGTTGAGCTGGGTTGAACAGATCAGCAGAAGTGGAGGCTTCAAAACTGACCTTGCAAGATTCAGCAAAGAAGGAATTGTTTGCTATTACCGTACCAATTTTGGCAGGGCTGGTAGGTCACACAGGGCTGTTTTCAAATTATCTCCCTTGTTTTGCAGCTGACTCTGTCCCTTTCATTGGGAAGGGGGTGGGGGAGATCCAATATGGCAACATTGCTTTTTTATTTACTAAGTCTTGAACTCTGAATGTCCTAAAATGCACATCATAAAAAGAAATTCTGGGGGAGGGAGATACTGGCTACCATCCTGCAGAAGCTCTGATTTGTCCTCTCTCCCACCCACCTTTGGAACTTCCACACACGTGGCCAACCAACAACAAAGTATGGTCAGGATGGTAACAGTTGTGAATGAGAAAGAACCCACAAGCTAAGAGAGGCTGCAGCAATTTGCTTTTGTCTGAGCCTACTGGGAAGGGCAAGAGTCCATCTCATCCTCTCCTCTTCCTTTGTTGAGTTGAGTGCAGTCAACCTTTGCACTTTGAATCCAGTTTGTAGCAACTCAAGTAAGCTGAGAACAAAGGGGAAAAGTGGGAGGAAGAGAGAGAAACCAGGATATTTTACTAGCAAATGAAAAAGTGGGACTACAAAAGATCAATCAGGACTGCCCCTGCCCATTCAGGATCATTGGAGGGCATGAACTTCTGGACCATGCAAAGTGGGAACTGGTGCTTTGTTTGTCCAGAATTCCCTTCTGTGAACATGGTAACTGCCAATTAAAAATGAACTGACACACATCTTGTCCTCTTAACTGAATGCATAACTCCAGCCAGGGCTAGTAGCATCCCTACGTTGATGAGACTGCATGCTCCAAGGATGCAATCTTGGCAAGCTCCTATGTTTTTTAAAAAGCTATGTCTCAAGTCCTCAAGGGTAGAGAGACAGTCCTGAAAATGCTTGGAGAACTCTCACAAGCTAGGGAGAGCACATAAGTCTATGCCAAGGTCTCAGACCCCAGAAAAGTCTGTTTTTGGACTGTTCCTCCCGGGCTCCCACAGCCAGCATGGCCTCTGTCCAGGCTGTTTGGTGGATTCTGGAAGTTATAGTTTAAAAAGTAATTTTCAGAGCTCTGACAAGATGCTCACCAGCCCAACCCCTGCAAACCAGCAACATATGGAATCAATGCTTACCCGCCCACTTGAGTTTTAATCTGAGCTGCTTGATGTGGTGCCCTGCTCTCACTCACCCACCCAACCCTTCCTGCCCTTTCCTTTTCAAATTTCCACTTCTTGGCAATAAATATGATCTGAGAGCGCAGCTGCGGAGCCGGCTGGAGGTACGCGAGATGGAGCACGTGGCCTGGAAGGCAAGTTCTATAAATGGGCTGAACAATGGCATTATCTGTGTAACCGACCTATAATTTTCATTAGTGTGACATCTTTGCTGTGTCTCTCTCCCTGCTGTTCCTGTCCAAACGTTCAGGACAAATTATTATCATTGCCATCATCTATCAACAAACAGCCGATTCTTAATGGGGAGCTTTCAGAAGGGGACTGAGCGTGTCGTCTCCCTTCTTTGCAAATGGAGCGTAGCTTGAGAATGGACATGCGTTCCCTAACTTGCCTCGACACTTGGCTTGACAGATCCAGGGGAAATGGACAGTCCAGGAAGACTGCTCAGTTGGTGACATTATGACAACCCAAATATCTTTATTCTCTCCCCACCTCCACCCCTCTGCTACTTACCTCTCTTGCACTTAGATTTCTGGGGTCCCAGCCCAGGACTCTGTCCCCTAACCATAGTGTCCCTCAATAGAATTTTGGGCTGGGAACCGTTACTGATGCAGATGATTTGGCCTATAATGCCCCTTTGATGTTGTTATGTTTGACAGTTACTGTTCCCTTGCTTAGAGAGGGCAGGTGATGAGGCAGCAGACACAAGAGGGGATGCAGCAGCAGAGGTCTCCAAACAAAGCCATCCCTCCAATGAAGCAGAGTGAGGCAGCTGGGCACTTCAGCTGACAAATTATGGGAGGTGGCTGAAGGCACTCAAGGAGAAAGCATGTGCTAAGTGGCCTGCCCTCCGTCTTCTAAACTCACTTGCTTGTCTTAAGATCTGGTCCATTGGTCTAAGGATTTTTGGATGGCCAACTCTCTGTTCACCTGCATGTCTCCAACCTCTCCCTCTTGCCTTAAGATCTTTGTTCAAGTTTCTGTTTGTTTCTGCAACTTCTGCCAGTGTTTGATCAGATGCAGGGGAAAAGAGATGCTGAATAAGGAGCTTTACTCAAGCATTGTAGCCTTAATTCCTCTAGATAATGGAGGACTGAGATTTCTCTTGATGATTACCCAAAGTGTTTTGCATTGTCCTGAAGTGTAGGTTAATTACACTATTTACTGCAAGAAGCACATGCTGTGGAAAACGGAAGGTGGTGTAGAGGAGAAAGTGCTCCTGTCAGCAGTGCAATTCTGTATTAGCGCTGGGTGTTGTGGTTGGGTGTGATGAGCCCTAACTCTTTAATGCTCCCCTCAGGCTGGATGCTGATTGGTAGGCAATGCTACCCTAGTTTGAGGAGAAGGATTCCTGTCCCCAAGGAAGCCACAGTTGGATGGCTTAGTCTTCCAGCATTGCTCGTGAAGGCTCACCTGGCATCAGCACAGACAAGTCAGTAGACGAGTGTGCTCCAGACTGTAAGGGAGAGATGGTAAACGTATGGGTCTCTCCCATGAGTCCTAGTTAGCATAGCCAAGGCTGAGGGAACATGGGCATTGTAGTCCAACAATACCTAGAACTACATGTTCCCTACTCCTGTTATATGGCTTAATATGATGTTCTACTCCCAAAGGGCCAATGAGCAAAGATGAGAAGAATCTGGGTGTCGTAGCCCAGGAAAGTAACTTTTCCAAGCTCCACTAGTTGCACTAAAAACCTTTGCTGAGAAAGCTGGTGCCTGACAGGAGAACAGTTTGGGCTCTCTTAGGTCCTTGTACTAAGGTTTACTGTGGGATTGATGAAGTCATCAGGTTGTTATAAAATGAGACATTCTTCAAAAGAGAATCAGAGAATTGTAAGAGCTGGAAGGGACCAACAAGGGCCATCTAATCTAACCTCCTGCCAGGTAGTAATTCGTAGCTAATTTTCACCCAGCCTCTGTTTAAAGATCTTCAAAGAAGGCTGGTTCCACAAATCGAACAGCCCTTGACAGTCAAGAAGTTCTTCCTCATGTTTAGGTGGAATCTCTTTTTCTTGTAATTTGAATCCACTGGTTTGTGTTCTAGTCTCTGGAACACCAAGAAACAAGCTCACAATGATCTTGCCGTAAGTAGAAGTTTGAATTCATACTAATAATGTATACTGTGTCCTACATGCCTGTGGGAGAATCTTCAACTGCTGAAGGAGACAGATAAAGCTGAAACACGTGCATATCATTTACTGTCCATATACTGTTTCTATTTTCCAGTGGTATTTGTTGTTGTGTGCCCTCAAGTCATTTTCAACTCCTAAGTTGGAAATGACTTGAGGCAAACCTCAAGGAAAACCTATCGCAGGGTTTTCTGGAGCTGAGTGTGTGTGATGTGCCCAAGGTCACCCAGTGGGTTTCTGTGGCCAAGCAGAAAATTGGGTCACAGTCCAACACTCAAATCACTACATCACACTGGCTCTCTAGTATTTTATCTAGTGTCCAAACTTTATCTAGTGTCCAAACTTTATACTCCCAGATTGTTTGTTAAATGTGCTTATGTTGTTTTTAATTCTGTATTTCTTACTAAAGATTTTATTTTTTAATCCTTGGCTCGATTGTTACCTTTCAAAAGAGCCTAAACCTATTTTAAATGATTAAAAGTAAACAAGATGTGATTGCCAACCAAGCATTCTACTTACTTATTTGGTAGTTTTGCCTCTGGCGCAAGAATATTTTTTTGGATGATATCCTAACAATTTGCTCATCATGTCCTCAAAGCAGTTCAAAACCAATCCCTATCCCACCCCCATATTTTTAATGAGAAGTTAACTCAGTGGTGCAGCCTAGACTTTGCATTCTTGAAACTCCAGGTTTCAGCCCTCCTGGCTTTCAGATAGAAAGATCAAATAGTACGTAATGGGAAAGGCCTTTCTGCACCAGAGACCCCAGAAAGCTGCTGCCAGTCAGAGCAGACAACACTGACCTTGAAAATCTGAACAAGGGGAAGGCAACTTTTCCTGGGCACATCTCCCTCTGTCCCCATAGGCTTAGCTGTTTGTAGGGTTTTGCTGTAATCTCTCTCTCCTTGCCAGCCCTGCGCTTCCAGAAAACTCCATCCATTTTCCCTTGCTGCCCCCTATGCTTAGAAATGCCTCTAGAAGAGCCTCAAAGGAACCAATGGTCAGTTGGGATGGAGTCAATCAGGAAGGGTTTCCTTTTCCCTAAGAAAGTACCCACCTCCATTTCAGTGAGTCATAGCCTTCCCTAGACACTGACTGGTTCTCTGGGATTTCAGGAAGGTCTGGGGTCTAGTCTCAGCTTTATCTAGGGTTCAGCCAGAGGACTTCAGCATACAAGGTACACACATACCCTCCAACTGTCCTGATTTGGCAGGGACAGTCCTGATTAATGTTCTCTCATCCCACTTTTCAGCTTCTTTAAAATGTCCCAGTTTCTGTTTCCTCTTCCCACTCTCTCCCTTACTTTAGTGGCTGCAAACTCAGTTCATAGTGCAAAAGGAGTCTCCACTCACTAAACTTGGATGGGGAGGGGGTTGGAGTCTTGCCCTTCCCAGTAGGCTCAGGCAAAAGCAAACTGCAGCAGCTTCTCCTAGCGAATGTGTCCTTCCTCATTTATAACTTCTGCCATCTTGACCACACTTTGATGTTGCTTGGTCACATGTGTCCAGGTCTTCATCTGTGAAATGTTGGAGGGTATAGAAATTCAAAACAGTGGTGGGGGTGGGGGAAAGGGCAAATCAGAGCTTCTTCAGCATTATAGATAACATCTCCCCCCACCCCAATTTCTTATTATGATGTTCATTTTAGAGAAGTCAAAGTTCAAGACTTGACTATGCTTTGATGTTGCTTGGCCACATGTATCCCCGTTTTCACCCATGAAATGTTGGAGGGTACGGCCTCTTGAAGAAAATACTTTTTGGACTATAGTTCTGAGAATCCTGCAGCCAGTATGGTCCTCCTTACATCTGTACTGAGGAGAATTGAACAATCAGTCACAGAATGGAGAAAGGCACAGGATCAGATAGCTGATGGGGAGGGGGGAGGAAGGCAGGCCAGATCTTGGCAGGTGCCCGAGGCTACCGATCCCTGATACAGGATTAAGGCCAGAAGCAACCCAGAAGCGAGAAAGAAAGAAAAAAAGAAAGGAAGGAAGGAAGGAAGGAAGGAAGGAAGGAAGGAAGGAAGGTGGGAAAAAGAGAGATTCATTTTGAATTTTTTTTATTGGCATAAATAATTCATACATAATTTACTCACCAAACACCTCACAAGAGCACAAGGAAACCAAAGAAGAAAAGAAAAGCAACCCATTCTGTATTTTAAATGTGCAGTCTACGGCACCTCGCAACCCAGTCAAACAGCGGAAATTATAAATACTTTCCTTTGAGTGTAGAAAATTTTATAAATGGTACTGTACAAATTTACAGTCTGCAAGGAGAACCATCATGTCTTAGTCTACTTGGTTGTTTTTCCAGATTTTTTTTTTGGGGGGGTGCACTCAAGTCAGTGGTTTTGTTTGCATCTCTTTTGTCCCCCCAATGCTGAGAATTCAACATCAACCACCACAAAATAGATATATTTATATTCCACATATAGTTATTTATAATTGTTGTGTTCTTTAAAAATGAAATCTCAAAAGAAAGAGAGAAAGAAAGAATGAGGACACAGTCTAGCAGAATGCTCTGCTATACATATCCCATTGCCAAAAACTTTTTCTTTAACTCTTATGAAGCTTCCACCCAAAGATTTTTCTCTCTCTATCGCTTTGTTTTCCTTTTACTACCTTCTAAAATCTCTTGAATGTGTGTGGCTGGTTAATTGCCTTTCTGATAGTATAATATAGCTTTCTCTTTTCTTCTATATATCTGATAGTATATATGTATATATATTTCTCTCTGTCTTTCTCTCTCTCTCTTGACTAGCAAAACAGAAATATTATAGCAAAATGCTTTTCAGTAAAATATGCTGATGCATATAATCAAGTTGTCAGTTTTCCAGTTATCTACATCTTGTTATAACTGCCACCATGGCTACAACATACTTCAGTTCATATCAGAACAGTCAAAGAAGGCACTAGCCCAAACATTTTGCTATACCACTTTGATATTTCTGCTTTGTTAGTGACTCTAATATAGATATGGATTAAGTCAGGGGGCAATTCCGGAGGGTCCAGGATCCATCTTCCATGCACCAGACCTTCTATATCTATCTATTCTAAAACACCTCAGCATTTGTCTGAGTGTGTGGGCTGCAAAATTCCTACCCCTAGGTTAAAGGATTAGCTGAATCCTTCTGAGATCAAGAACCACTTGCCTGAAGTGATGGTTAATATTTAAAAAAAATAAAATAAAATCAGGTGCGTATATGTCCATGTGTATGTATACAGCTTGATTTTTTTTTTATATCTGTACAATGGCTTGAGTAGGTTTGACAGAAGAACGTTTTGCAAAGTAACAAAGAAAGAAGAATGAACAGGAGTAGCACACCAGCACTACGTGGCTTCCATAAGAAGCCCTCTTAGTTTAATGGAATTTGTATACACAACTCCCCACTTGGGAGTGTGACCAGAATGATGTGTCACTGCTCACTCTGCAAATCTGAACCAATGCACAGAAAACAGAAGCAGCCATTTTGAAGAACAAGAAACAAAACAAAACAAAAACTGTACAGTATCTGAGATTTGGCATGTATGCATACATATCGCTGCATACATACATATGCGAGTCTATATTTATATGTACTTATGTACAGAAGGCAGAAAACAATGTATTTTACAGAGAATGAATTTGAATGCTGAAGTTACCTGTTGCTCGGCATCTTCATAATGTAACTAAATAAATGAACGAAAAAAACCAAAAAACCCCCCCAAAAACCTGCACAGCCAGGCACCTTCCAGTTATATAGGACTACAACTCCCATAACACACAGACATGGGGTCTGGGTGACCTGAGCTTAATCTAATGCATTTGGAGGCTGACCAGTGGGGGTAGTACATGCATCTGAAAGGATCACACAGAAGTAGGTTACAGGGCTTGAGCTCTAGAATGTAACTTCCCAGTTTTTGCCAGTCTACTGTCTGTACACAGCAGTGGAAATATGAATGTCAGAAAAATCCCATTCCATAATTTGAATGTGTGGGATCCACAACAAAATACCCCTGCTAGGGGTATTTTGTCAGTTCAGTTGAATACAGCAGGGCTTACTATGTGGCAAATCAAGAAAACATTACACCCCCAGCCAAACACAGAACTTGGGAAAAGTTCCTCTTTGGGGACTGCGATTCCCAGAATCCCTCACCCAAAGATGAACTCTTCCCAACTCTGAAAAATCCACTCTCTAGACTGCCTCTTAAATCTGATCTAATGCCATGGAAAACTCAATACATGTCTATATAAAGGCAGGAA
This sequence comes from Iguana delicatissima, assembly GCA_948472985.1. Classification (NCBI taxonomy): domain Eukaryota; kingdom Metazoa; phylum Chordata; class Lepidosauria; order Squamata; family Iguanidae; genus Iguana; species Iguana delicatissima. The sequence goes on along the minus strand of CAOKZL010000700.1, from coordinate 201,533 downwards.
AATCCAGAACTCCCAACAAAAGTAAAAACAGAAGGAACATTTATATTTAAGGCAAGCATGACATTCCAATGGGCATTTGACAGTCCTGCTAGCACCTGCAAGGAACTGGGAGGAAAGAGAAGTGAGTTGGCTTCCTCAGCTGCAAGCTGACAGTTCGTGTATTGTTACAAGAGCAAGTGACAACAGAGCAAATAAGTGAAGCGTAGGCAACCTCCACTGACTAAAACAGGGGCAGGCAACTTTGGCCAGGTTCAGGGGCTAAGTTTGACTCCTTGGGACTGTGCCGTGATCTGCATCCTGCACAAAACGATTTCTACTCCCACTTCCGAGATAGTAATCAGAAGTTCTCTTCCATTTTAACCATCTCAGTTCCTTTGATGAAGCAAGGCCCTGTGCCCCACTTTACAAGACAGTTATCACACCAGGAGGCTTCCAGGCATGTGGTTCACCTTGCTTTGACCATGACTTTTTTTCCCCCTAGCAGCAGCAATGGTTAGTGGGACAGCAGGGAGACAGTGGTAAAAGATTGCACAAACAATCAGAGCCCTCTCATACAGACCCCATGTGGTCCATTTAGATTAAAAGAAATACAGTCCTACGGGTTACATACAGCACAGTATTCTTCTGGTTTTGCCTGATGCAGACTCCTGTGTATCCCAATAGCTGGCATCCTGCCCTACCCACCAACAGCCAGCACATTTTATGGAAATAGTTCTTCACATATTTTTGGAGCTAGCCAGAACAAACAACTCTCCAAACAAAAATAAAATTTTGATTGGCAATCTGAGCAAGCTAACAGCATAGTGATAGCTGCTAGCGTGAAACAGAACCTTTAAACTGCAAGGTCTTCAAAATGCAAGGCTAAGGGTACTCAGTGCCTTGAAAATGACATCACGTTATACTGAGAAACTCCTCATGGAGACACAGCAGGTCCTAGTGTGGTGAAGAAATCCGCTGACTTCTCTTTCTTCCAGTTACAAAATGAATGTTTTCATTCTGAACTTAGAAAACGTTTTTTAAAAGTGCATAAAAATTTGTACGCAATTTTTGTGCACAATTTTTTCAATGCAAGACTCATTGGTCAAGATCCTATATCTGTCCTCTCCATGCTACGCAGTGAAAATATCTGTCAGCAGTTATTTTCCCCTTGGAGTGCACAGCCTATCCTGGTATAATGGAGCTTTCTAAAACCCAGTTTTTCTAAATTGCATTTTATGGATATTACGGCAATTTCCTTACATCAGCTTAATTCATCCTGCTTTTGCAAATAGCAAACAGAGCTCAGAAGGGGGGTGTTTTTTGTTTGGATTATAGCTCCCAGAAACTTGTTGTGCTGACCAGGGGATTCTAAGTAACTTTTCCAAGCTCTGGTCATAAAGAGGGACAAGCAATTATCATTGCTAGAAGTTCTCCACTGAATTGCTGTCTTCATCCAAATGCCCTGATCAACTTGAAAGTACTTTGCGCATCTTCAGAGATAATGGAGGGGATGAATATTGCTGCTGCTGGTGCCAACAGAGGAAAGGAGTGGGCAGCGCTCTGGCCCTTGGGGTAGAAATACTGCCATGTGGTGTTGACTAGCATGTGTGCAAACTGATCATGTCACCAGTCTGTGCTTGTTGCTGTTGGCGGGAGCCCAATTGGGGCTCCAAATGTCATGGTGGCGGTGGCAGAAGAGAGCAACTGGGCTTGGGTAAAGTGAGGAACACATACATACCAGAAGGGGGAAAGGAGTGTGGGGGGGTGTTACTAAAAAAAATAAACTTCTCCCATAGCAGAAATCTATATTAGCTTTGATTGAGCCACAGACAGTGAGTTCATCTACCCTAAATCCATAAACTGGAAGAGAATCCTGTAATCAAGATCCTGTAACCAAGATCTTACAAAGGTTCAGCGTACCATAAACATCTCCCAGCATTACGCAACCCCTATAGTACATACTGACATAGCGCAACATATGTGGATCAATGGTGAATGCACATGGCTTGACAAGCCACTGTGATGTTACAATGTGCAACGTGCAAAGGCAATGCATACAGGCAATGTGCATTCACACTCCACTCTGTATTTCAATGTGCTATCCCACGTGCAGTGATCCCACATGTGCAACTTCACTTATGCTACCCTCAGTCGAACGAAACCATTACACATTGTCCAAAAAATCACTCTGCATGCGTAGCATAACTTATGCCCGCTTATGTCACTGTCACGATGGCAGCCTGCACCTGTTTATACTTTTGTCAATTTAGATAAAGTAGAAGGGAAGATGTTTAATCCCTGACATGCACCATGGGGTCAGAACCAACAAAGAGAGAGTGGGGCAGACTGATAGATTGATCCAGTAATGGCTACTGAAGCAGCAGGACAGTGCAAAGCCAGTAGAGGACCATCTTGCTGGGTTTTGGCAAGGGATCAATGGCTTTGCGAGGGGTTTGGACAATACTTCCTCTGCCAGAGGAAGTATCCTTTGCCATCCTCATGCTGCCCCCATTAAGCTTACCAGGTATTCGGAAAGCTTTCTTTCTTTCTTTCTTTCTTTCTTTCTTTCTTTCTTTCTTTCTTTCTTTCTCTCTTTCTCTCTTTCTCTCTTTCTTTCTTTCTCTTTCTTTCTTTCTTTTCCTTCCTTCCTTCCTGTTTTAACTAGGGACATGCACTTGCTGCAAAGCAAAATGATGGGCAGAACCGCAGCTGTCATCAATCTTCTTTACCCAGAATGCATCTGAATCACAATGTAATGGAGCCTGGAGGCATCAGAAAAAGGAACCAGTGACTAGGATTCAGTAATTTCTTGTTTAGATTCCTGTGATGCTTAGAAGACAATTCAGAAGCTTCAGCTAGTGCAAAGCATGGCCATGAGTTCTAATTGACACTGCACATTGTATATTATGTTGGCCCTTGCTCACCTGCACTGGCTTCCAAATCATTTCTGAGCTCAAGTTTGACCAATAAAACCCTACATGCCTCAAGGTTGTCCACAGAGGTCCATCTTCCAGTGCCCCTTGTTCTGAAGAACAGAGAGTGCTGACGAGAGAGAGAGTTCTACTCCTCCCCCAAGGAAGCTCACCTGGTGCCTGCATTTGCTGTCTTGATGGTCCTAGGCTAAGATTTTTTTTTTAATCCTCTCAAGCACTACTGTTGCATATTCAGAACTGAAAATCTACTATTTTCATTCCCACGGTGTGGCTTCAGCTGTTCTACTTGGTGATGGGTTTTAGTTTTTGTATACTTATTACACTGAATAGTCCAGCTGTGTATATCTATTGGTTTTATGTTGTGTTGAATTTTATTGCACTTACTATGATTTGGTTATGTAAAGTTTTGAACTGAACTGTACAACACCTGGAGAAGTCTTATTGTATAAGACATTCAACCAGTGTAAAAAATAGGCCTCTTAAATGAGGTGGTAACTAGTGCAAAGAAAAATAAAAGTTGAAATTCTTAAATAGAATTAGGGATGTTTAGATGTATAATATGTAAGGGAAAAGCTAGTGCAAACTATGGATAGATGAGTTGGTCAATTTTGCTTCCTCACAATTCTTTTTTTTTTTTTAAACTCAAGTTCTATCAAATTTACAAAGACATTTTCAATTTTCAATTCTTGGAAATTCTTGATTTCTTATAAAAAATGTATCCAACTAAATCCTCAGCCATATCAACTGCCCAGATTCAATAGGCAGAGCTATTCCTAGCAATGGAAAGGACCATGCTGTACTTGCTTGCCAATGGGTGTTAAAAGCAAGGAGCCTCTCAGAAAAAAGAAATGGTAGCCCTGATTCTGCATCACAAACATGGTTGAATACAAAATCCAGGACTTTAAAAGACAAATCCTCTGCCTGGATGAGGAAATCTGTCAGTTTTGCTTTTTCCTTCACATTATTTTTTTTTAAATAATTATCTGTCTTCCATCAGTTTTATGAAGAAATATGTAGATTTTTAGAAAGCTCTTATCAAAAATAGAAAACAGAGGCAATTAAATCCTCATCTGTCCCTAGTGCAGGCAAAGCCCTTCAACACTTGATACTTGGGGTGCTTGTTCTCAGAGTTGTGCATAGGAGCCATTTTGTGAATGGACAAAGCCAGATGCAACGGCCTGAAATGGAGAGGGGAGGGAGAAGATCCAAAGCTTGCTTGGCAGATCTGTAAATAAACCCATGTCTCTATGGAGCTTGCTAATAAATCCAAGCTACCGGATGACCTCTGTCACTCCCTCGGATCTCCTATTAGATGGTATTGTGGTGATTTCCCTTATATTCTCTGTTTTGAAGAGTGGGTTATTTTTAAACCGGATAAAAATCTCCAGATAAAAGCTGGGGTTGAAGTGGGTGGTGGGAACCTAAACAACAAAGATCAGGGAAGGTGGAAAAAAAATGAGATTTGTTATTAATAACGAAGACTTTCATAAATAAGAACACATGATGCAAATAAAAAACCCTTGCTTGAAGGGAAGGAATAAAAGTCCGAAGAATTTATGCTGGAGGTTGGGCAGCTCTTTGTGCAACAGATGGTCTCCTGGTCTTATTCTCCTACTCCCATCCAGAATATTTCCAAGTATTTCACCACTCTCTTCCTCACATGGTGCTATGGGAGAGGTTTTAGAACCAGGGGACATGAACTGAAAAGAAGCACCATCAAGGCTGGTCAAAGATATTTTGCTGCTTGAGAAAAAGGACAACATGAAGCACCGAGCTGACTGGGCTGGCAGGTGAACCTTTCCACAACACTGGCAATGGAAGATAGGTCTGTATCACTCTTGATTTTTTTTTATATATATATATATAAAGGGAACTATTGCAATATATAGCTCCATATATATATATATATATATATATATATATATATATATATATATATATGGAGCTATATATTGCAATAGTTCCCTTTCAACAGGCTAGCTTTCTCAGGCTGCTTTGTCCAAGGCTCTGAAAGACTCTGTCTTGTTCAAGCCAGAGCCCAGAGTATCACCTATGATTCTGCCATGTGCCATGACCTTACCTTACCAGATGTGACTCTGCCTTGCTTTCACTGATCTGTTCTTACCAAATGTGACTCTCTCTTGTCTGCTGCCCTGCTAGCAGGTGCTGCTGCCTACAAAAAGCAGGACACATTGCATAAAACGAAAAAAAATCTGTACAAACTTTGCACAGGCATCTTTACTCAATATAGAATGTGGATCACACATACTCCATCCATCCAACTGAATGCACAAAAACCCAGCAAAAGGGTGCAGGCACACACACGTATTCACTGCAAATTTAAAGCACAAATCTGTGTTAATGGCAGCAGAAAGTTCTGATTTGGGGCATGCATTGTTATCCACCTCATCATGCTGGTCACTCTCAGAAGGACATCACTCTTCCAGAACTAAAGACACCACTGGGATCCATGCAAACTCCAAGCTCCATTTGGTAATTAACCTTCTTATAGGGCAGAGAAGTGAGCTAAACAAGCTCCCTCCTGGTTCCTCCCTTTGCCTCCTGAATATAAAGTGCTCCTGAATCCACAGAGAACAATCCTTTCTGGTTCTCTGCAAATCTGTTCACCTTGGCAAGGCATTTGAGGAGAAAGATAGGCTAGTCATGTCCTTAAAAGTCTTCTGAATGTTATTTTTAAAGGTGTGGATGCTTATACCAGCAAGGCTGGCCCAAGTAATTTTGCTGCCTGAGGCCAAGGAGATGATGTACCCATCTACGCAAATATACACATAGATGATAATGTGGCTGGCAGCGAAATCTGACTTCAATGTTGATGACAGGACAGCATTCTTCACTGCATGATGGAATGCAAACAGGCTAGCTTAGGCCCAGCTTAGAAAAGCTACATCAGATGTAAGATGGCTGCAGTCTTGCTACACCAAAATTTGGCCCTGGCAAAAGAGGTTTCTCACCCCTGCACTAAGAAAAATTGTAATTCTGCCATGTATTTAAGTGAACAGCAAAATTGTATTTTACTTGAAAGAGATTCAGACAGAGTCCTGATTTCTGAACTGGAAAAAGCCAGATTTCATGCATCTTTGCAGCTACAGTATACCAGGCCAACCTGCAAGCTGTCTCTTCCAGAACAAGCTTTTGCACAACAAGTTGACCTCATCCCCAACTGTGAGTGTGCTGATCGCGCTCCCCACTCCCCACCTGCGCACTGTTCTTACAGATACTTTCAGGTCACTCTGACTGTCTTCTCTGTCTATTGCACTAGGCTATCTGCCAGCAGACATGGGTTAAAAACCTACTGTAGAGACCATCATGTTCCACTGCAGAAAACTGAGCTTGTAAGATAGCAGGAAATGGGACTGTTGTTCCTATTTCTTCACCAGGCAGACAGCCAAATCTCTTAATATTTAAGTGCTGAAAAACAGAGAAACTGGAATCAGCAGATTTATTCATCCCTACTCAGTATTATGCTGAATAACCACTTCACTGGAACTGTGGACCATCCATTCTTGACCCCCACATAACAGGAAAGTTGATTTTCTTTTCCTTTATTCCTTCTATGTGGTGGGGAGACTACAATTGCCCATGCTGGCTAGGGGATTCTGAAGTCCAAAAGAGATCATGCAGCTTTCCTCTTATCAGATTTCATGTAGTCAGTCTCCATTCCACTACAATTCCATACCATTCCACTGATTTTGATGGCTCTAGAATGCAACCCAAGTTTCTAGTTAACACTGAGGGAAATGTTAAGATGGGCATTGAAAGCTGTGCCCAATCAAAGTTCTCTAGACTCTCTACCTGTGACCACAGATTCCAGTCCCTCCTGCTCTGTTGCTCAGAACTATGCCAAATGCCCCATGTTAGCTTAATATGGGAACAAGTTATTTCTGGCCTATAAAAAAGAAACTTAAGTGTGTACTGTACTTTGACTTATTGAAGCCACAGTTGGGAGAGAACCAGGCCTTGGGCTCACCAGGGAGAGTGGCTGCAGATGGGAGTCTAGCACTGGAGTCAAGCTGTGAATCTGCAGCCTATTTGTGGGCAGAAAAGTATAAGGAAACATTTAATCAAACTTTTCCTGTGGGTGAGGGTGAGGAATTCTCCACCATTTTTTCAGGGAAGGGCTCACCATTAGTAGCAATAGTGACTTGCTCCCCCTGCCTCCAGACTGTTTTGTTTTGTCTCTTTCTTGCCGCATGTGGCTCCAGTGGCAACTGCCTTGGCCATGTGGCCACCCTTCTGCACTCACTGCAGTGCCCCAGATACACTGTTGCCCTTGGGTACTGTGAAAATAGTGACTGCCACATACAGAAAATGGAACAGATTATTAGGAGAAGAAAAAAAAAAGGAAAGCAGCCTTCTTGGGGAGTGGGAGAGCAATATCAATGGCAGTGCGTTGGACTAGGACAGCAAAAGCCCAGGTTTTAACCCCTGCTTGGCTATGAAACTCACTGGCTGAATTTGGGCCTCCCTCTTGCAGCCTGGCCCACCCCAAAGGTTTGCTATGAGGATAAAGTGGGAATGAAGAGAGCCATGAACCTCATCCTGGAGCTTATTAGAGGAGAAGCAGGGTACAAAAGTAACATTTAAATAAATAAACGAGAAATCAAAATAAATAAATAAATAAATAACAAGAAATTCTGCCTCAGCAATAAAACTGAATTATGGAACACCATTGGTTTACTGCAAAGGTCTCAAGAAAATAGTCCAGAAAGGTGTGCCAGACAGCCATTACTTTTCTCCTCCCAGAATGATGCGCTGGGGGCCTAAAGATAAAGAATGTAGCCCTCTGATATCATCTGCGTGCATGGCACTGTCAGTTGTCAAACCACCAGTAACTTCAAACAGCTTTGTAAGAAGTTACAAGCAGGGCTACCCCAAAAGTCATGTTGCTGCCTGAGACAAAGAACTAGATGCCCTTCTCTGTTTCCATGTACAGAAAGCAATCTTACGTTAACTATGGCATCAGGAGAGCATCTGCCACTGCATCAGAACCAAGAGGCTTGGTGTGTTTAAGTTTGGCTGTAGGATGTAACACCCATTTGTGAGGGACTTCAGACCGCCTAAACAAGAGATGCAAAAACCCAGAGGGGAAAAAAAAAGTTTGGAAAAATTCAGGATGAACATATTCCCCCTTCATTGGGGAGGGGGATTTTTCCTTCCATCCCATTTTTTCTGGCATCTTCCTAATTCTGGATGCCTGCTGGAAGAGAAGCGTCTTTTGAACCTCAGTCAGCAAGCAACAGGCACTAAAGCTGGGGGAGCATTCAAAAAGCTCACCCTGGTATACAGGCAGTGTTGTCCACATCATGTGCAGTAGGCCTGTTCTTAAATCCCTGCCATCTTGCAGAACACTGATGGATGCATGAGTACCTGACCAACTATCTAAGCAGCCAGAGCCTGCTTAGAAGGAGACTGTGAAAAAGTTACCTGTGGGAGCTACAACTTGTAGACTCCCCCACTAGTCCACAAAAGTAACTTTTCCAAGCAGTGACACGCTCCTGTCTGGTTCTAGAGTGGAGTGGGACACTGAATATGCCAGGTATAATCAAGGAAGAAGCAGCAACAGAGATAACGAGGAATGGTAGAAAAGCTCTCAATTCCACACGCCAAACAAAAATGCACAGCTGCAAAGACTGCGCTGATAATCACTCAGGACAGGGCAGGGCTGAAGATACTGGACCTTCTCACAGTTGTTGGACTGCAACTCCCATCAGCCCTGGCCAGCACAGCACAGCGTGAAGAGTCATGGGAATTGCACCCTGGCTTGCAGAAGTGACATTTGAACCATAACTCCCAGAATCCCCAAAGTTAGTGTCGCTACATGTTGTGCTAGCTGAGGGATTCTGGGAGCTGTAGTCCAAAAAGTCACTAATCCATGCTCTGGTTGTGGTCCAACAACATCTGGACAGTCATAAATTCTTGATTCCCATTTGAGTTCTCAGATGCTCAAATCAGCAATCTGCTCCCAGGGATCCCCCACCCCAACCCCTACTACTGCCAGGACAACCAGATGCAAAATAGCATGGGGCTACTGCACCTTTAATAGCTAAACCATCAATAGTTGAGGAACCTTGCTCTCTTTTCTAGCTGGGCAACCTAAATCCCAGCCCACCACTATGTTGGAAACAGTTGAAATCCTCATCTCCTCTATTAGGCATTAAGCTGAGAGAAAACGTATTCAGCAGCATTTAGCTCCAAATGAGCAGAATAAGATAACACAAATCAAATCAAATCAAACCCACATCAGCGGGGAGGGTGCTGCACCCTCCGATGAAGCTCTTCATTGCCCCTGCTTAAGCAGCAATTGAGTGAGGGGACCAAAGACCAGCTGGTGTCACAGGTCTCCACTGTTGTTTGCAGAGGGCACCATGAAGGAGCATTCTTGCAGGACTGTTCAACAGCTGTTTTGAATGTTGTCCATTTGCACCCCTGAGACAGAGGGGGGTGCTCCTCTTTGCTATTTTGGTGTCATGTCCATTCTGGAGATCAACGTGAGGCCACTGCCGTTTTATCCTGGGGCTTTCCCAAGTTTGCCATACCCCTCTAGCCTTCCATGGATTGAGGAGGTGGACGAGGATGGGAAAGAGGACACGAAGAGAGGAAGGAAGGCAATAAAAGGCACCATCCCTCCGAGCCACCTGTCACAGCCTGAAAGAAAACAGAGAAGACAATATTGGAAAATGAAGACAAATATGACAGAGGGCTTTTTCAGGTGCCAGATGTTCATCTTCTGCCTCTTTCATTACTTTACTAGGGTTGGCAATATAGTGTCCTCCAGAAGTTTTGAACTACAACTCCCTATTGACTGGCTAGGGTTAATGGGAGTTTTGGTAAGAATGTTCTGTCCCAGATATCATGAATTGTGACTGTTCGTTTGTTCTCAACAAAGAGTTGAAGGGATTCTGTGGCGGCTTGTGATCTTTGGAATTCTTTCTGAATTCCACTGGAGATTAGGCAGACACAAACTAAAATCCTGTTAATGACCAACATGCACATAACTTGGGGTTATGCATGCATATGTCTGGTTTTTGACATTGCACAAGAAGCTACTCATTAGTTCCTTGCACAGTGTTTACCCTCTCATCCCAGGAAGCTTTCAAGCTCCATGGACTCTGCCATGGATGTGGCTGTAGTTCTGCAGCTGGGGAAATTAAGGGGAGTGCTCTCCCCTTGACTCACTGGGGATCTGCCGAACAGACTCATTTTTCTTCCTCCAGCCACAGAACTGCAGCCAGGCACTGCCCAGTCATCTCCCTGAAACTTCCCCCTAACCAACAGCAAGAGCAACCCTGGGGCTTGCGAGAGGAGCCCGGAGCTTCAAGTGCAGAGCATTATGTGCTGTGTGCTGTGATGTAGAATCTTGTCCAATTCCTCTCCTCTCTTTCTGGAAGCCAGAGTAAAGGAAGACTCTGTTGAATATGTCTAACTGTGTTTCTTTGCATGGTCATCTGTAAATTCCCACAGATGGGTCAAGTGCCCAATGCATCATTTGGAAACTTTCAGAATTGAACACCAATTTTCATAGGAGCCCCATCCCTCCACAGTATGCACATCTACGTGCAGTTCCCACTTAGCCCTTCAGTTCTGACTACACTGTAGCAGCAGCCAGAACCTCACTGATGGGCAAGACACAAGAGAGGGAAGGAGGGTGGGCTGTGTGAGTTCACAGATAACCATAGAAAGAGTCACAGATACAAGTAAGCAACCTGCTCCTTTACATGGTTTCTGTGACTCAGCCGTATGAGAGCTACTCATTAAAAGAAAGGGGGTGTCATACAACCGAAGACAACTCTAAGAACTGCCTGTCCAAAGGCTGCATCTGCCCTGGAACTGATATCTAGTCTGTAATGGTGAACAAAATATTGACAGTTGAGACCATATTGCTGTTCTACTGGCATGAGGCAAGGAATTCCCTCTTAGGAACACAATAGAAGCTGCTCCGCCACCAAGTCAGATGACTTTTAATGGCCACAAGAAGTGGTCTCGGGGCCATTTACAACTCTAGATCTCTCATAAAGGTTACCTACAGAGAAAATCTATGAGATTATATGAAGAGGCCCTCTTTGGGCTGTGAATAACAAACAATTTCCTCCCTTCATATCCCATCTGAAAGTCCTTTGACTCCTCACTCCTAATTTTAAAAGAGAATAGATCTCTGATGGAGGCAGAGGAGCTCTGGCTCTAAAAACAGGGAACATCTCAAGTTAGAATTTTCCAACTGGAATAAGAAACTGAAGTAAAGGTGCACAACCACACCCACTAGAGATGTTTGGTCCTCTGAAAAATTAGTAGCCCGCTCTACTATCCCACTATTGATGTGAGCAGAAAAAGCTGTGCATGGGAATGTTTGGGAGGAAGCTGGAATTTTTAACAAGTGCAGCTCCTGTGTGAAGGCCCCTTCCTTCCTTTCTCTTTTGAAAATCTTTACTGGCAAAACACAGTAAGGAACAGAAATGGCTTGCAGTGTTCACTCCAGCTGTGAGCAGACAGTTGGCTTAGCAACGGGGGAGGGGGTGGCAGTTTGTGGAACAGCCTCAAATTTATACCCTAGGGACATGTGTAAACAGTAAGAGCAGGAAAAGGAACCGAAGGCAAGCTTCAGCCACCCTGGTTAGTATTTCTGAAGGCTGATATTTTATTGTTGCTTGGCTGCTGATAAACTCTGAGCCCTTGACCTAAATACACATGCATGCCAAGACTCAAGGCTTAATTGGAGCCAAATCTCTGCCTTGGGAAACTGTTTAGAGTGCCTGGCTCAGCAGTGCAAAATGTGAATTTTTAAAGAAAAGACTGTGCAGGCACGTGTAAAGTGTATTTCCATCTGTTGTGGCATTTAGTTTATGGAGTTCCCTCTCAATTGTGCTTACACCCATGCAGCTGTTGTTTTAAGGGCCAGGCGAAAATTGTTGCCTCCTCCCAGCCCAGAGACACATATCCATGGAGGGTGTAGGGCCACTCCCTTATCAGTCCCCATATCTCTAAATTTCCATGTGCAACACCCGCCCTTTTTTTTATGAAACTGGAAGGTCACTTTTGGGGGAGAATAGGGGAAAAAAGATGCAGGTATGAGCCCAAGTTGCCTATATTTGCATACCTCATGGCATTTTTCTCTCACTCTAGTGGGTGGAGGGGACGAGGCAAGGATCTGTGAAATGGAGGGAGACATGGATAGATGCCAACCACTATGCTTGGATTCCCCCCATTTCACTCAGCTTCTCGTCCCAAGCAGAAGCATAGCAGCTGACTTGCTCCCTGGAGGCCCACTGCTGCCCTGTGCCATTTCATTTCATTTCATTTCATTTCATTTCATTTCATTTCATTTCATTTCATTAATAGAGACGTATAGGTAAGATCTCCAGTCTGGACGCATAGCGGGCCGTATCCATGAATTGTGAGCCCATAGCAGGCCCATTGTACTCAAATAATAAGCCAATTTTATATACAGACCCATGACAACACAGTCACCACAAATATAAGGTGAGTAATGCAACCCCCAAATGTTTCTGCAGTTTGGATTTTTAGGCTAGCTGCTGTATAAACAGTCTGAGCAAGCATGGGGTCAGATCATTTATAGAAATTTGGGAGGACCCACACCTTGAGTCCACCTTTTCACTGAGCTGTCCAGCTCAGTCTGAAGGTTGCTCTCTCAGTTGATCCCTGCCAGCTCCTACTCTCAGAAATGTCTGAGCCCACAGGCCAACACCAGATGCATACAAGATATCCACCTATGCCATGCCATCTCTCTCATGCTGCAGATCAGAAAGCCCACCCTAGTTTAGTTCTCTGGGTCCACTGTACAGTTATTTGTAGCCATGTGCCACTATCTGTGAGTTGTAGCCAAGCCAAGCAAGGCCAGGCATGGGAGAAGGTCCCCGCCTTACTCTGCTGACTTCCAGAAGTGGCCGGGGTGGGAGAGGCGACGGTTCCTCTTTGGCAATTTCTCCAGCATCTCCATGAGCTTTGTGAAGGTTGGTCGTTCATCCTGTTCATAGGCCCAGCAAAAGAGTAGGATGTCCTGCAAGGCAACAGAAAAGAAGGTACGCAAGGAGAAAACATGCTCACATATACAGTTGGTCAGCCAGTCTCAGCTGGACTCCCATGCAACTCTAACCATTCACAAACTTTCAAGTTAGGCTTATGTTGCTGTTACAGAAAGGTAGGCACTCCAGTTTTCCTCAGACTGAGCTCGTCACTTTCACTTCTCTATTCCTTCTTTTCCTTAGATCCGCTTGGTCCTATATCACATTGTATCAGGATGCAGCAGAAGGAGATGGCAAGGAGAGCCATCTTGGTGAAAGTTCAGATCTGTTGGGCTCTTTCTCCAACTATCACCAGGCAGTGCCCGTTCCATCAGGCTGTTTCCAGAGACTGGAAGCAGAACCACTCCATCAGCTTTGATGAATGACCTGCTCCATCAGGCTGCTCTTGTTTCTGAACTGTTTCTACTCGCTCATGCTAATTCCTCTATTTGTTTCAGAAACTGATGTCTGAGTCTGTTTTTTTTCCTCTTCCTTTTCCTTGTGTGTCATATTTTTGTCCCCTCTCCTGCCCCTTCTCTCCATCAAAATCACATCTGGCAAAAAGACAACAAAGCAGAATGGTTTTATCTCTCTCTATTTATTTCCCTTGCCTCTCCCTCTCCATCTCTTGTTAAAACTGAAACTATAAGTACCCCGGGACAGTGATCTCTCTTTTACTTAACAATATATCATAAAGCAGTAATGGTTTGAGTGTTGGACAACAAGCTTGGAGACAAGAGTTCAATTCTTTGCTAGGCTCCAGAAACCACCACACTATGCCTGAGAAACTGTGATGACCAATTTTTGATGTCTTTCAATGTTTCTCTACCTCCCCACTCCCATCCCAAAAGTGACCTACCGAGATCTCTTTCCCCATGCCAATCTGGCTGAGGTTTGGCTTCATCCCTCGGCCCACTTGCCAAATTATTGCCTCAGCTGGTTGGGTCTTGAAGGGCCATTCCCGGGCATGCAGCTCATACCAGATAGTGCTGTTGAGACAAAGCAGACAAGGAGTTAATATATACATGAGTTGCCACCAGCTTCTTCATCATTATTATCCACCACCACCATTGTATATCGCATATTTTCTACTAAAAGTCTTTGCAACTCCTAAAAGAACCTCCATGGTTCTATTCATTTATTGCATGTCTTCATTTTGCATTTATTTGTCACCTATTAATCTAATTCCCTGGGTGATGTGCAACAATTCAGTCAACAAAAATGAAAGCGCAAACCAAATCAAACATTTAACACAATCAACAGCATCAACACAAAACTTACATCAAAAGGGCTCCAGTAAGCCCGCAGAACTAGAACTAAAACCATTAAATGGTGCCAAAATAGAGGCTAAAATAATGATCAAACACTAGTTTTAACACAAAGCTTAGATATATAAGATTATGGATGTGGGAGGATGTTATGAGGCCTGAATGTCACTGTATACATCAGCTGGGCTGCTCTAGAGAGAGTAATCAACAACCATGAGGCCATCAGTCTGTGGGAGTACTCACAGAAAGACCTCTGCTGATGATCTTAAGGCAGGGTTGGGTGTATATCTGGGGAAAGCTGTTCCTTAGATCGAGAGCAGAGAACTTATTTCAGACCCACCAGCCCCTCCCCCCACCCATGTAATGAACCATCTGTGACTCTGTTGACTTTTGACTCTGGCCCCATTTTAGCCCTACCCACAGCTGGAAAGCATTCGTGATGGGTTTTGGCTCAGGAAATGTGCAGATCTCAATGGGACAAAAGTTCTATATATCTGGTTGGCAGGGGGAAATGCCTAAGGGCAGAGGTTGCGAGTGGGACCTGCAACAAATATTGCACTACAGTGCGTTCCTATGCATTATCTTTCACAGGACACTCCACTACCTTCCTTGTCTCCCCTAGGTTTCCTTTTCTTTTTCTTCTCCCCAACAGTCAGTTAGCATTCTTTGGCCAGTGAGCATACTCAGACGGCACAGCACTGTTTGGGCTCCTTCTTTTTCAAGGTTCAGGATACACTGAACTAGAAATGGAAAACATTCTCAAAGTTTGGGATGATCCAAACACAAATATAAAAAAAAAATAAGAAAGAAACCAAAAGTTCTGTCTGTCCCTATTGCTGAAAGGTGCTGAGAATCCTCTATTCAAGGTCCCTAACACACCCACACACCTAGAAAAAGAGAATGACTGTTACAGCTGCTGGAGCCTGCAATCTTACACACGCTTTGCATTTCAGAGTGAAGGTGCTTAGAATGGCATTACATTCTGAAAGAGGGGGAAGCCAACCCAAGTTCCACCAGCTGAAGTTGTCTATACATGTTAGAGAATTAGAAAATGTTAGAAAATTCCTGCACAAGAAAGCACTTTTGTATAACTCTTATGTGAAACCCATGCGTTAGGACATAATATGTGATGATTGTACGTAGGGTTCTTCTTGCAGCACATAATAAGGTTGTCGTAACCGTGCAGCTGCTCCTGCAGCTGTGGAGTGCTTTAGTATAACAGCAGATGAGTGGGCAGTCGCATCTTCTCCCCACTTCCTTAACAGCTCCCACTTCTAAAACTCAGGCTCCAATAAAGAAAGTAGCCTAGTACAGTGTTCTCTGACCTCCTGATCTTTGGGCAGCAACACCCATCAGCCTCAGCAATAATAGGTCATCATAGCTGGGACTGACGGGAGCTATAATTCAAATACCTGGGTGGCACCACATTAGGAAATACTGTTTAAGTTCCCCAGCCTTGCCTTACAAAAACACTTGTAGTAAGTCAGTATTAATACCATTCCTCATACTGCAGATGTGCATGTGTGTGCATGTATGTGTGAGAGAGAAAAAGAGAGAAGAGGGAAGGAGGGAAAATGATTTTCCTACATGTTGCCTAATCATTTGCTCATGACAAAGGTACCTAGGAATACCCTGACTCACATCTCTGTTACTAACAACACAACCCTATCAATCCTATGTATGTTTAATAAGATTAAGTTGTACTGTATAATAGTAATGTATAAGTACTGTATAAAAGTTGTACTGTATAATAGTAATGTTATACAGGAGGGGAGAAACCCAATGGAATTGGGTCCTTTGCTATCCTGTATCTCCCTCTCTCACTGACAGAGAATGACCTTGGGAGAAGAAAATTCAAATAGCAGTTGGCCCGATATCTAGGGGCTCATGGTCTCCGTATTTCCCTCTGATGCTGAGACTGCAGTCTCTGGCAGTCCCTCTTTTGAAAACACACAAATGGAGAGGTGCAGTACATGCTGAGATGCACTTTAAGGAAACTAAACTTTTCATATTTATTTCTGCCCTTTCACCACCTCTGCATTTTGAGGGATGCAACCAGTCCCAATTAACTTGTTTACCTCCACAGATCTAAGTGGGTTTATTTTCCCTCTGAGAGATAGCCCTGAATAGGGAATGCTTATTTCCTTCAAGGGACTTTGCTTCTACTAAGTACTGCTGTTAACAAAGGGCATAAACACTGTTATTTCTCTAAAAACATTTCTGTCTGTGATACATTCCCAGGAATGGGGAGGACGAGGGGGAGAGGGTGGGCAAGCAAACCCATTTTGTTGTATAATGCAGCTCTTATTCTTTTGTATGTTCATCTGCATAAAGACATCCGCTGTGTAATGTAGCTCTTATTCTTTATATTTCATGTAATATTTTAATGTTAAAATGGCTTTAGACTCCATGCTAGGAGCTGCAATCCAAGAAAGTAACTTTTTCAAGCTCTGACTATTATGTCAGCATTGCTCTTCCTTCCCTTTTCCTACTTGTGAATGGGAGAGCTTTGAAAAGTTACATTTTTGGATACTATCTCCCACGAACTCCCAACCAGAAGAGCCCCTCCTGGTTGGAGGCAAACAAACTCTGGCAAGGAACAAACTGCTGTTAGTTGATGCTTATAAGCAGGGGCTGAGACCAGATTCACTTGGTGCCATGCGGAGAAGACAGTAGAGGAGCCAAGTGTTCTCAGCTGGCATTCCTGAAAGCAATCTCTGAGTGCAGGAATGGGAATCCCCTTATCTCCAGCCAAAGAGATTGCAAGGATTCCTGCATAGGTTGGAATTAAGTTCACAGGTCAAAGGTTTCTGAACCCCAACACTCACTCTGTCGCACACACACACACACTAACAGCCAACTCAGCTATTAAATTATGCTTATGTAGCAAATAGAGGTGAAAGGGGAATGGAATGGAACAGAAGACATGGCAGGCTGGATGCCTAGAACCCCGACCTGGAGCACTGTATACACATTGCAGCACTTTGTTGCAGGTCCTGCTGATACCTTTCACCAACAGTTGCTAAGAGGCAAACAACCTAAGAGTGTCTCCACGTGTGTGGATGCTTGTGGGCTTCCCAAAGGCATTGTGAACATGTCCAGCAGGATGCCAGAGTAATCAGACTCTTAGTCTGATCCAGCAGGGCTGTTTTGCTCTTAGAACCCTGTGAAGTATCCTATTTTTCCCATCTTCCATTAACCACCCTCGGGTTGCTTTTGCCAGCAAAGAAACATATGAATGAAATATGCCACTTTCCTTCCAACAACCTCCACATCAAGGAAAAAACAGAAAAATAATACACTGCTGGAAGGGGAAAAAAGGTAATTGGTAATAGCAAGAGTCCAACTAGCAGCGAGCAAGTCTTTCAGAGTTTTTTGTTAAACTAGAAATAGTGCTCCAGGTATCCTCAGGAACATCATATTTCCTTACAAGAAATACAGAACACACTTCCTCAGCCTACTAATTTAGTTCAGGAGACAGATGAAATTATACATCCCATGATCCTTAGCTCCTATCTCTTTTCTCCAACTCCTGATCCTATTCAGGAGGCAGAGGAAACGACTAAGTGCCATGTGATCCTTGACAAGAAACAACACTCATGCACTGCCAGAAACAAGGAAATTTGTTTTCTGCACAAAAAATTCTGTTTTCTGTGCAAGAAATTTGATTTCTGTGCAGAGAAACACATGCATCTTTCACTAAGAATAAATTCCAAATTGCAAAGATTCTTGTCCATCTAGAATTCTCCTTGTCAGGGTTCTCTGATACTTGGGAAACCAGTTTTTAACTGTTTTCTGAATATCATGAATATTTTTTCTATTCCTAGTCCTCATTGGACCCTACTTCTCAAAGATAAGCAATTTCTGCCTGGAAAAACTGGTTGAGGGGAGAGGAAATGGCAGTAGAGGACTAGTTTATTGTGAGAACAGAGAGAATCTCTTTTTGAGCTAGATGCACATTTCAAGTGGTCCCAACTGGTGTAGAAATGCAGTGATGCTTTTATAGCTATGGTAGCTGAAAGACCACAAATTTTCCAGTTATGTGAGTTTACACATATCATTAAGAAACATGAGCAAAGGTCTCTAATGTCATTGTATAACCACTCTGGAATCAGATCACTCTTTGAAATATGTAAAAATAACCAAAGCAGCTGTTCTAAAACTTTAAAAAAAAACTCTTTAAAAATGATTGGTATTTTTTCAATAAAAAAGTTTGAAATTAAAAAAAAATTTGCTAGGGATTAGTCTGATAAAAAAGTCTCATAATTATTTTCCTTCTCTTTTGGGTTATAGTTACCCTCAAAGCATGCCCTAAGTGAAACTGGTAAGTTTTGTAAGGACGGGGGTTGGATGAACACACATTTCAGATAAGAACTCAGTATAAGCTCATCATTTAATGCTCTGCTCTTCAAGGTGCCCATCACAGTGGCATACAGGAAAATTAATCCGTCAGATAAAAAGTATAGTTGGCCATGTGCCTGAGAAAAGATATCATCACAGGGCAACAGGGCACTTAAAAAACAGTTCTCTTTCTTTGCTGTGGAGAAGGGCAATTAAAATCAGACAAGTGAAAAAGACATTAAGGGAGAGCATGCATTCAGTGCTCCACCGTAGTTCTTAAACTTTTTTTCTGTTAAAAAAAATTTGCTCAGGAGAACTCTTCTTCTACTTAGAACTCAACCATTGTTTCCTCAACATGTCCTGCCCTTAGGTCTGGGGACAGCTGCTCATATCGACACAGTATGGGGATGCTCTGTTCACTTGACAGCCTCAAGATTCCAGCTTCAGATTTAACTGACCATTGTTTTACTGGCTAGGGACAAGGTAGCAACTCCAAGGCACTTGGAAGCATATGTTACCATGAGCACTTTAGACCTTCAATCAGCTAGACAGAACAAGCTCTGTAGGGTAAGGGTACCCTTCAAGCTGCAGTTGTGTCCTGAGTGTGTGTCAGCTTATTCCAATGACAGAAGGTGTTCAGCTGACTTTGCTGCTTTGTGGAGAACCACCACATTCTATATTCCTTCTTCCTAAACTGCTCTGATACTCTGAGCAACTCATACCACTAGGTAATAATCAATTTCAGATTCTTCTCTAGCTCAGAATAAGATGCTGCCCATGCCTTTGGACTGACCAGGTTGTCCTGTAAGCACATGCTCAACTATTCCCAGTATGAGAAAGCCCTTCATTGAATGGTGAAGCCAATCATACAGAAGCCAGCATGCTTCTGCTTTTAATCCATGTGCTAATGTCACAAAGTAAGAGAAATCTCTTGGGGAGAAGGCAAGGTTTTTTCCTCTGAAAAAAATTCTCAGAGCCAATATCAGAAAATATACTCAACCAGTTGTGCCCTTCTCTCCCCTACCCAAATACCTACCCAAACGAGAAGACATCTGAGTGCTTGGAGAAAGGCAGTTTGTCTTCTTCTGTATCAGGTGAGAGTTGGTGGATGATCTCTGGAGCCAAATGGCACAACCAGCCATTCTGGATCCGTAGTTTATCCTCCCTTCTGAAAAGCAATAACCAATCAGTGAGGCTGTGCTGGTCACGGTATTTTCATGCTAGTGGAAAAAATAAGGTCAAATCAACACCCCTTCCCCTCAAACTCTCCAAGCTCCATTGTAAACTGGTACTCCATCTCCATAATGGGATTC
Source organism: Iguana delicatissima (assembly GCA_948472985.1). Taxonomy (NCBI): domain Eukaryota; kingdom Metazoa; phylum Chordata; class Lepidosauria; order Squamata; family Iguanidae; genus Iguana; species Iguana delicatissima. Next base: position 181,662 of record CAOKZL010000700.1, on the reverse strand, counting down.
AGATTAGAAGACGGAAGCAGAAAACTGATCTCCTTTCTGGAATCCTCTCTCCAGAGGCATCTTTCTTTGTTCCATTGTCCTTGTAAATCAATCTTAGAATAGTCTACCTTTTTAGCTCACCTGAGAAAAGGAAACCCAGAACAGGGACACACATAATAGTAAGATAGTCTGAGCTAGTGACAAATTTTGGAGTTAGATGTTGACTCTACCCACAGAGGCAAGGTGATAGTCTCATGGCTCTCCAAATGCTTTGGGACTCCTATTTCTGTAAAGATATAGCTGGCTTGAGCAACAGTGAGAGATACTGGGAGCTGTTAGTCAGCAATGCCAGAGGCCTGCCAGGTTCCCGACCTTGCTCTAAAGATTTGAGCTGGCAGGCCAAAGGTGAGGGGGTAGATCCTGCAGAGACCTGCATTTGTTCTTCAGCCAGGGTTTTGTATTATATCAACAGAACAGAAAGGAGCACTGAAACTTCCAAATCTGTTCCTGTCATCAATGAAGGTACCCACATGGATCATTCAGCCTCGCTTGGAAGCTTTTTGCCCTTCTGCAATGTGCCAACCCTGCTTTGCTCAACTCCCACCTAAAACCATGAGCCTCCCATTTCTCCTTATACAGCGGGACAATTTCCAAATGACAGACAGACCATTTAATTTTGCTTGTCACGTCTGTATAATTAGCTGTCCTGCTAAATCTATTTCCTAGTCACCCTAGTGGTGACATTGCTATTGATCCTGCCCAACCATACTTTGTGAGAAGCCACTTTGTCCCTCTTTCCCTCCCAACCCCTGCCATCCCAGTGGCCTCTTCCTGGTCTCATCTCGAAGCCATTCCCCTCATCCTTTCAAGGTACCTGCCCATCACTGCAAAGTTCAAAAGATGAAGCCATTTTCAACCAGTGAATGAAAACATGCCAGTAAGTTAGGGTTTTCTTTCTTTCACTTTCCAGCCTACAAAAGAAAGCAGGGATGAGAAGGACCTGTCCTAAAATAAAGCCAATATGAAGGAACTGGAGATCATGGGCTCTGCATATGAGGAAGTGCCAGGTTCAATCCTGTGTTTATAACTTGTAACTGCATTTATGAAGGAATTTCAGCAGGTGTTGCTTGTCACAACTAACAAGCAATGCCTGCTGAAATTCCCTCTTGGAGTAAAAGAGCTCTTTCCAGTTTTCACTCTGGTGACCCCAAACATTAGTCATACCTCTACATGGTAAATAAAAGTGTATTGTTTACTCTTTATTCAACATGGATCAAACTGCAACAGAGTCATAATTCCAAAGGAGAGGGGATGTTCCAGAAAGCAGGCATCATCCTCAAAAGGTTCTTTCTCTGGTTGTGGGCAGACAGTCACTTGCATGATTTGGTACAATCAGGAGGGCTTCTAATGATTGCAGACGTTGGGCAGATTGATATGAATAAAAGTCACATTTACTCTCTTTCTAGCTAGCAGGCTGTTCAGAACAAGACAGAGGCTGCCTTGCATGTATCACTTTAAAGGCGAGCAAAACCTTTAAGAAAAAAAGAACAGCAGACTGCTCCTCTAATACACAATGTCCCAGACTTGGGCAATGGAGCACAAAAAATTGGGGTCACCCTGCTAGCTTTCTGGTGTAAAAACCAGAGGAACCAATGAGAATGCACTTCAGTAATTGGATTTGTTCAAGACCTCAGAAGATTAGGAATATAGAAGTGACAGGAGACATTCTTATAACTGAGGCAAAGAAAAAGAAGAGATGGTACTAGAATGTGTAATCTGAAAAGGCACTTAAATCTTGTTTTAACTGTTGCAACCAAGGCTGGCTCCCAGGCATTTTTTGGTTGGGGAAGAGGACAGACATTTTGCTTGTTTTCACCTCCCCCTACCCCAAATTTCATTTAAAGAAACCTATTGGAGCAACAGATAACTCTTACTACATGGGTGACAAAATAGCCCCCTTCTCCCTCACTACAACTGAGGGCAGCAGGCTAGCTCAGGGATACAAGGCTGAACAAGCACTCACAGGTCAAGCAAGAATCAGCTGCCAGTACATTATGCCTGTGTGAAGGCTACTGATGACCAACACACCTCACAGCGTGGGGTTAGGAAGACTATGGAGGAAAGGGGAACGGAATATGTTTCTCAGAGGAGGAAGAGGTGGAGGGGTGACATGAAATAAATCAGGGGTTGGCAACTTTCAGAAGTCCAGAGACTACACCCATATTCCATCCTGTCAGTATATTTTAATGCCTGCCCCCTTTTTTTTCAAAATAGGAAGTGACTGACTGTTGGACACAGAGGAGTGCTTGGGCCATAAAGGGAATCCTGGGAGACTGTACTCAGTCCATGAGCCATATTTTGCTCTCCCCTGAAATATATATATAAAAGTGTAACCAAAGGCTTCTCCAGGTCAATGTTCTCTTGACGTGGTGGCCAGCCTATTGCCTCTGAGAAGCCCACTGCCAGAACATGGGTGCTAGTGCACCCTCCATCTCACACATGCTTGCAACTGATATTTGGAGGCATACTACAGGGGAATGGATAGTGTCAGCTAGGAAGAAGGTGGCAGCAGATCCAGGTCCACCTCAGGCAAAGTGGCCATAGTTGGTTTCCCTTGTTTGTTAGAAGGACTAGTACGGGTCAGTTGGCTGTGGTGGCAGCTCAACACTAGTGACCTAGGCAGCTAGTTGGAAATGCCAGTTTGATTTCCCACAATTCCTCAGACTGATACTACACTGCTGGCACTGGCAGAAATTAAAACAGCAGCGAGACCAAATTGCCCAGTGCTGTGTAGATCATCAGGCTATTAAAAAAAGAAATAGGGTCATGGCAAGCTGCAGGCTCGGTCAGGGTGGTGGGACACCAACATCTGCCCAAGGATGCCAATTAATGGACACTTTTCCTGAAAGGCAACTCCTCTCACCTCAGAGGCTCTCTTGGCAAAGTTCTCTTTTCAGTCACTCTGAAGAAGGATCCCACATACCACAACTAATTAGTGCTTCTTGTTCTTCTAGGGAGAGGAACCCTGCAATTTTCTCTGCAGAGTAGCAGCAAATAAAATGGGAAGATGGGGTTTTGATTGGAGCACTACTGGGCCTCCACTGAAGGCCAAGTATAACAGTGCAACCCACGATTAGCACTGGGTTGCAGTAGCCTCTGCTGTGGCTGAGTCATCCTAGAAGAGGGTGGGCTGTACCAGGACAGACATCTGCAGATTAGGTTCATGCACACTGGCAAACCTCCCTCACTGAGTCATAAGTCGCATTCTGGAAGAAGCTGGGGGACCAAGATTGCTCCTGAACAGAGCTTAGGTAATTTTTTTTTTCCGGACCATAACTCCAAGGATGCCTGGCCATGATGAGCAGAGGATACTGGGAGTTGTAGCCCAAAAATGCAACTTGTCCAAACTCTTTTCAGAGAATAGGGCTATTGCCCTAGTTTGGCAGACTGTAGATCAAAGAAAAATTGGATTCTATTATACAGCACATCACTGCCAATCAAGAACTTGAAAAATGAACATTGAAGTGCTTGTCGAACTTTTTTTTCCCCTTAGAATTTACCAAAGTTTGCAAATTTGTTCATGTTTAGGATGGAGCGAACTTGAAATTTTAAATGGATGTGAGAAAAAGTGAAATTGACATCCTGGCAGAAGGCATTAAAAGCTTATCTCTTCAAAGTCAGGCTTTGAATCTCTGTCTGTTCACTGTGTTAGTTTTGAATGACAGTGCAACCTGCTTTTTTTCCTCATAGGTTACACATCTTTGACATCTATATGGCACACAGGTGCATCAAGTCCTCTCCATGCTAGGACCAGCTGTACCCACTGAATTTGACCTGGGCAAATGGGGAGGATTTTGTTTCATATTTGAAGAAGTTGCCAAAATTCACAAATATCCTTATATTTGGCATGGAAAGAACTTGAACCTTTAAAACTGGAACTATAAAGGCAGCTAAACTACTTGGAGCATTTTAACTTTAATTGTAACTAATTATTTTTAAAGTAAATTCTCAGGCTCTAGATCTGATCCAGAGAAATGGGTCCCAGAAGACCAGAATAAGGTCCAAGTAACAGTCAGAAAACTTGGAAGTGAAAAATTGGAGAAGGTATAAATAGACAACCATGTTGTAGATGTGTGTTGAGTGGGGAGGGAATAAAAAAAAAATTAAACCCATGACATGACAGCTGATACACCGGTGGAGAAGCAGGGAGAGAGAAAATAGGCAGGCCATTATCTCTTCCTTTAATCCTGTGCCTTTGACACACCATAATTACAGGAAGATTAAAATATGTGATTTATCTCACAGGCGGTTTTGCAATAAAGCAATAATTAACTGTGAGGAAATCTTCACAATAGCTGGAGTTTTATTTTATTTCATTTTATTCCTCTTTTAATTTGGGAAAGTACAATAAGTTATATCTAAATCAGGGACCACTGGCAGTGAAGTTTGCCTGGAAGTGGCCTCAGATTCAGAGTAAATTAATGCAGTGTCTGGGAAAGAGATGAACATTCGAAGATGAGAAGGAAAAGATCTCCATGGATGCAGTCTTGATCTGGTTCACTCAGTTCAGACCTACACCTACCAACCAGGGTGACCTTTGTGTTAATTTGTGACAGCGGTATAACCCCAGCCAACTTGTGAGTACTGTTCCTACTTTCATACAGTGGAGAAACTTATCATTGCAGCAATGCGGCTTACAGGTTCAAATCTCTGTTTGACATTGAAACTCACCAGACAGCCTTAGTTAGATCAGTCTCTCAATCTCACCCACCCACTTCACAGGGTTGTTGTGAAGATAAAAAGAGTTGGGATAAATAGTCGAAGAACAGTGGAAGCCTGCCTAGCCCTTTTCCCTTCTGCCGTCATTCAAAGTTATCTTCTCCCCCACATACTTTTCTCCCTGAAAAGATGGTGTCTTTTCATTCCAGATAGGAAAGCACTGGGGGAGGGAGATTCCAAGGGCTCAGATGGCCAGAAGTGATCTATCCATTTCTGATCTCATTCTGCTACTGTGTAAAAGGTGGAGACCCTCAACCTTCAGAGAACACTGCCTAGAGCTGAGCCAAAAGGCTTCTACCATTTGTGGGATGACATGAATAGGGACCTCCAAAGAGGGAGTCAATATTTGGGAACGGAGAATTCTAAAGACCTTTCATGTGTGCATACATGCCCTATTTTAAATGAAAATAATATATGAGGTGTTTTAGTAACCTACCTGCCTGCTTGCAGAACTCCTGATATGCTGAAGAGGCCGAAGTCAGTGATCACCACCTTCCCATTGTCATAGAACACATTTTTAGACTTTAGATCTTTGTGGAGAATCCCCTTGGCATGAAGATAGCCCATACCCTGAAAACAAAGCAAGGGGAGAGAAGAACTGGATTTACTCACATGTTGACTCACCATTCAAAAACTGATTCAGTGGGTCAATTCTATCTGCAATTAACTAATAGTATTCCACCAGTAAATTTTAAAAAGTACTTTCCCAAGCTCAGAGGAAGAGATGAACAGCTCCACCTAAGTCCTTAAGAGCAGGGAGCATAGGCTAGCATTGGATGAGACTGAAGCTAACACTGGGCAGGCCCTTCCCATTTTCTTCCTTTTGCTACTCCTGGTCTGAATCAATTCAATTCAATAACTAATTCAATGGTTTTATAGGGCCTAAATACCTTACAGGGGCCAGATCCTATCTGATTTTAGAAGCTAAACAGGATCAGCCCTGGTTAATACTTGGAAGGGAGACCACCAATGAACACCAGGTGCTGTAGGCTATATTTCCGATGACAAAACTAGCAAATTCGCTGCTGAGATCTCCTCGTCTAGGAAAATCCTCTGAAATTCATGGGATCGCCACAAGTCAACAGGCACCTTGAAGGTTTTCTCTCTCTCTCTCCCCTAGGCCATTAAGGCTAAAGTCCACTTTTCCAACTCCCTCTCTCCCTTTCCTCCTTTCATTTCCCTCCTTGGCTGCCAAGAGAGGAACACATTGCTTCTGCAAGACACTTCTCGACTAGGGTTTTAGAAACTAAGCCAAAAGCCACATGTTTCCCACTCTTTGTCTTAGGGAGCTGTTGCTGGGGTGAGATACTCCAACTGTCTGTCCTGGTATAAAGCAGTTTCCTATGCTCCTTTGTATACATATGCTTGTTTTGCACAGTTCATCTTCATGGTGACAGGGACTAGTGGAAGACCCGCACAGCAGTTCCATTGGCTGTTGGAGAATTTCATCTGGCATGTGCCACACAGAGATGTCTTTCCAAGCCCACCTTTGTGGATTTGAGTCACAAGACAGAAGAACGGACATTGTTAATGATAATCACTGTGCTCCATCACCTGGCTTAAAAAACCCTATGAGGATAAAAGACCAACAGTTCATCACTATCTCTAGCTTTGAAAAGGGGGGCAGGAGGAGGAGGAGGAGGAGGAGGAGGGAGAACAAGGAAGAGAAAATCATAAATATTGGGATTTCTTTGCATTTGGTGAGCTGAGACCTCATCAATCAAAAAACCTGCTACTGTCTAGGATGCCAACAATGATCGCTGCCCAGTTGCCTGCCCCCACAATCCCCCGATACCCTCCCACATCCCGCTTTGAGCACTGATGTTAATGTTCAAGAAGCAAGATTGGTGTGGGAGGCAAGACAAGCTGCTCTTCACCTTTTCTACTCTGTGAAATGTTCATGTTGGCGTTAATTATCCTAAGTTGACTTGCACTGGACCCATTGAAAGACGAGGCATTTTATTTATGGACTAGCTGTTTCGTTCTCAGCCTTCTAACCGTTTCCTAGCCATTGCCTCCAACAACCCATGTAGTGGCTTACATTGATCTTAACAATAACAACAGACCAGCCCTGCTTTGGTAATGTCCAAATTTTGTCACTAGGACTGGAAAAGAAATTTACATTAATAAAAATTTTTTTTATGAGTTTATCCAATTCATGGTCTGTGAGACAATTAAAGAAAGCAGCTGCACATCTTCTGGCTTTCAGTAGGAAAATGCAAGTACTAGATTCTCTTTTAATCTTCTTTCTCCTTTTCAAATTCCATGCAAATATGCACAATGAAAAAAGGGAAACCTTTGGAAAATGGGGAGAAACCAGTCAATGAGAAAAATATGTAAAATATGCAAACATAAAAATGCATAAAAAGCAGCACGTATTAGAAAAAGTGGGTGCTGATATAACTACACGTTTCCCAACCTGATATGAAACAAGAAGAAAAATCAAGAGGAATTCAGAGAAATATGACAAAGGTGAGCATGAGAGGTTTTCACATCCTATTCATTATTTCAGTGTGTTATGTGGGAATCATAAAGTAACTCTAACTACAAAGAACGCTCTTTATTTTTGGCAAACATATCTTGAATACACAAGACTGCTGATCTTGAGAAGGTGTAGGGCCGCATGTGGTCTGCCAGTCACAAGCATCCTCTCTCCCTATTTCATGAGCCCCAGAGCCCTTATTTGCCCTAACAAATTATTATCTTCATTTATGGAAGAACTCTGTTTTTCAAGGAAGCCACCATAAAGCATGGCTCGCCTTTTAAACAAGTGATAGATACTCTGCAGCATGTCTTCACCAATTTTGTCTTTCTTTTAGGAAAACAGAAATAGACTTCTTCCCAATTCTGGCTCCTCTTTCAGGGGGTGCTGTGATCCACAGAGTGTCCTTGGGGGGGGGAGAGTGGGACCCAGACACAATTCACTTATCTGCTTCTGATCTTAAAGGACAGGCTAGTGCTTGGGAACATTTGGGGGACTACAGCTCTCAGAATCCCCAAGCCAACATGGTTGGTTCTGGGAACTGTAGTTTAAAAAGTAACTTTTCCAAGCGCTGGAATAAGAAAGCTTGTACTGGAGGGGATGGCTCATTGATATCCTGTCACTAAAACTATTTAGGTCCTTAAAGGTAATAACCAGCAGCTTGGAATGTAGCCAATGAGATCTGAACCACAAAGGAGGCATGTGATTCAGGAATTAGCCAAGCCTAAAGTGAGCATAGTTGCAGGTGCCAGTGTAGGGGTAGGTGTGTGTAGTGGTGTGTGTGTGTGTGTGTATATATATACAAGTGCTACTGCCTACTCCAAGTATCATCCCATCACCCACCAGTAATATTTCTGGGATGTGATAATGCTGACTCTCTTGGGACTCCTCAAATTCCAGCACATCTTGTAGTCACCTGAACAAAGATCTTTTCATAAAACAGAGACTTCCAGAATGTAAAAGGGTACGTGGTGGGAATGGTGAGCTAGCACCCCCTACTGGCTCAAAGATTTTTTTAAATCAATGTGTCCTTACGTTGGGGGAAAGGTCTAAATCCCTGTGTCACTCCCAGAACCAAAAAGGCTGCTGAATGACCCAAAGCGAATTTCTAAGTTCCCATGGAGACAACACTCATGAAGCCATGTTTCTTTCCTTGACCTCTTTACTCTTTTTTGCTTTTCTCAGTGGTGCTGTTGGGATAAGATTGGGAAGCTTGGATGCAGACTCCCATCTGGCAGAACAATATATAATATAGCAATAGCATTTATTTCTATACCGCCTATCAACTAGTGTTATCTAAGCGGTTTACAATGTATTTTAGCTAATTGCCCCCAACAAGCTGGGTACTCATTTTACCGACCTGCGAAAGGATGGAAGGCTGAGTCAACCTTGGAGCCTGGCAGGATCGAACTCACAACCTTGTGGTTGCAGTACTGGCATTTAACCACTGCACCACCAGGGCCCCAACCAAGAATGATCCCAAATGCAGCCACACAGGCTGAACACATTTTCAAGAGAAAAGTGGTAGGTTACTCAGAAGACCATTAAGACTAGAATCTGAAATAAGGTTGAGAAAAATGTGATTCTCCAGTTGTTGATGGACTGCAGCTCCCATCATCCCTAGCCAACATAGCCAACACCAAGGCATGTTGTGATTTGCAGTTCAATAACACCTGGAAGAATGCACTCTGGAAACAGGGAGGACAAACATGGTTCCCTGGCCCTTGTGATCATGCAATATGGTATCATGTTTGGAATGGTGGACTGAGACCTAGGAGATCCTGGTTCAGTTCCCAATGAGCTAGGAAACTCCCTAGTTAACTTTGGTCCAGCAACTCTCTTTCACTCTGACCCAACTTGCAACGTTGTGCATAAGGCCCAAAGAAGCAAGAAGGAGAAGCAGATATGTCACCTGCAGCTCACTAGAGGAAAATCAGGATATTCATTTAACTAGCAAGGAGCACCAGTAGACATTTATTAATTGCCTTTCAAACAAAGTGAAGAAGGCTATGACCCTACTTAGCAAAAGCTTTCAGAGAACCCATAAAGTATGTTGCATAGGTTGCTTTTGAAAGTTTTTCACTTAAAAAAAGAGTCTTTCCCTTTTCCATCCCCCCAAACCCCCACCCCTGAGATGTGCCATGAGGCACCACAGAGAGCGTTGGCGTAGACAGGAACTCATATCTGCTCATTAGCCAGAAGATGGGAGGGAAATTAATGAAAGCCAATGATACAAAAAATGGGTTTGGGATGGAGCTTAATAGGACAGAAAGAGCCCTGGTGAGACAATCCATCTGTCAAAGTGACACAAAGGAATTAGGAGAAAGATAGCTGCTCAACTCTCCCAAGCTTGGCACGAGGAGTGGAGGGAGAGAAGGGCAAAGTGTGGGGAACCTTGTGGAAAATCTTTTCCAGGTATCTCCCTCCCCCAAAGCCATCAGGACTGTGGACTAGAGAATCCCACAAGTTCTCTCAAGAGGAGCTTTGGATTTTTTCCCTTAAAATCATCAGTTACTGTGTCATCCCAAGGTGTCCCCTCCAGTGCATACATGTGAAAAGTTGGAATATAAATAAATATATTTCAATAAAGGAAAACAAAGAACCCACCCAAGAGTGCATGGAACACATCCTGAACTTTGTCCCCCTTATCACCTACCTTCACAATCTCTTGAGCAATCTGCCTTGTTTTGTTGACATCCAGAACGATTTTGGCATCTCTCACCACTGAGTAGAGAGTTCGTCCTTTGCACAAGCTGAAACAAGAGAATCGTAATTGATTGCAAGGATGGGTGAGGGTGGGAGAGAACCAATGCATCAAGACAGAGAAATGGGAGGGGGTTACATTACAAGGGAAGGATTTTTATTTGGATTAGGACAGAGTAGTGAGCAGAGAGAGGGGAAGCAGAGTCCTTTGTGTGCTGTTGGAACCTTGGTGCACTCCCTTGTTGGCTGGCTGTCAACATTCCACTGATACGTGGCAGGGGGTAGTTGTGTGTGTACACAAGGAGAGCCTTGGGGGATTAAAAGGATGGGGATCATGTGGCTCACATCTGTATACGTCCTGGGAGGTGTCCGTGGCTGCCCCTGGAGATCATAGGTCCTTGGTCTGACCCAGCTGGGGGCTGGCGGTAGGGGACCCATTTTGCTGCCTGAAAGAAAAGATAGGATGGTGCCCCCACTCTTGTTTCCAAATAGAGAGGCCACTGGAAATAGCAGTTGAAATTTAGTGATAGGAGAGCAAGCTGGGTGACACACACAGCTCTGTCCCTCAGCAAAAGCTTGGAGCATTACTTTTAGGATGAAAGAGGATCATGATATGCTGAAGCCATCTTCAAATGCACAGTGTTAAGATGTTACTCTGGGCTCCAGAGCAGCAAGTGACCACTATTTCCTCAGAGATGGTTTCAGCGTGCCACTGTTGTTGTGTGCCTTCAAGTCATTTTCAACTTCTGGCGATCTTAAGGCAAACCTATCACGTGGTTTCCTTGTTAAGATTTGTTCAGGGGGCTCGCCTTTACTTTCCTCTGAGGCTGAGAGAGTGTGACTTGCCCAAGGTCACCCAGAGGGTTTCCATAGCCCAGCAGAGGAGGATTTGAACCCTGGTCTCCAGAGTCATTGTTCAATGCTCAAAAACACTACACGACGCTGGCCCTCAGCATGCCACTACATTCACCTTAAAAATAGTGTTTCAAGTTCTGCCCATAACACTTTACCACTGCTCTGACTCTCCTCGCCTGCAAAGCTGCCACCTGAGGCATTTTCTCACTCTTTCTAATGGGAGGCCTAGCCTCGACTGAGCAGGGCTCTTTTTACATTCTTCAGAAAAGCATCAGCCATACTACACCAGGTAAGATTCACCACTCTTCCTTCTTTTTATACCTGTTGCTGAGAAATCTATTTGTAGAGTGTTAATTATCAAATACAGCTGCTGGAGTGGGGAAGGATGGACTGAAACCAATTAAAACTTGTATTGACATTTGAATCATGTAATGGAGTCTGTGGGTGGATTCTGCCTTAACTTTTCCCCACAAAAGAGGACCCCCCCATACACACGCAAATACACACACACACAGATTCTTGTACCCACCCACACCCATTACAGGCAAACCAAGTGCAAATGAAATACCTGAACTCAGATAATAAACCACCTAAAATAAAATCAGCTCTGAAGATCACAGGTGTTAATTTGATCTAGTTCTACAGCCAACAACAGAAGCACTGCAGCTTTTAATTGTTCTTCCCTCCTACCCACCTCGGCAGCCATCTCATCTCTTCAACTTCTCCTGCTCCTTGCGACACTAGAGGCAGGACCCATCAACCCCCAGAAGCCACCCCCAAAGGACTGTAGGTTGTGGACAAATGATAAGTGATCCAAACAACGGAAGAGCCAAAACACTGCAAACTTAAGTTCTATTCCAGAATCACCACTCTCAGTTTATGAGCAATTGAATTAGGCTCCAGTTCAGAAATGAACATAAAAAACATTATTCTTTCGCAGTAGGATTAAACAGGAAAGCAAACACTAAGAAGCACGGCTTGGGGTGGAGAGAAACTTTGGTTTTCCCAGTGTTCTGGATTATAATTCCCATAACTCTTTACCACTGATCATGCTTCTGGGCGTTCAAGTCCAAAACATCTGGAAGGTCAAAAAGGTCTCCCACTCCTGCCATATACCATGAGAAGGAGATGGGAGGCCTTGACTGCACCTCATTTTAGGAAAAATTTGTGAATATGACCAGACTGTATTATTTTTGTTGATGTTGTTGCTGTTGCATATTTGTATTATTCCTATAAAAAAGAGTTCATATACAAGGCAAGACTTAGATGTGCTAAGATCCTAAGCCGTATCATGCTAAAGAGGAATTCACCCAATCCAATTTTAGACAGTAGCTCCAGGGGGGTTTAATGCTAGACACCAGTAAAATTTGCTGTTCTTTCAACAAAACAGTTTGCCAAAGCTCAATACTAACTATTGATTTCACACTGCTTTCTCTTGGCACTCTCCCCCTAGAGCATTAGTCAACTAAGTCTATTGAAATTTAACTAGGATATATGATAACAATGATAATGACAGCATAATTGTTCCAAGGACACTTTTTTGCTTTATTCTACTAGCAAATCACCTGATAGGATTCAATGATCCAACACTCTCCAGATCTCATACAAATAAGTTTGAATCAGCCCAAATCACTTTGTTACAGGTATAGAAACAAGGTGGATTGGTGAATGTATTTTGTACCACAGGCCAAGGGCTTTTAACACTCAGCTTTTTTTAAAAAAAAATGACTAAAAAGGAACTGTTTTACTTCTGTCTGAGAAACTGGAAAGTAAACAGTTGTAAAAACTGCAGTTATAATGATAATTACCAGGGAGGAAGCTTGGAGCAATGACTGTAAATAATTACCTTCTAAAAGTAACTTTCCAAGTTCTGCATTTGGTGTGGCAATAATGTGGGTTGTATACCCAGAAAAAAAGAGGTAGATGTGGCAAGAACTCAAGTAGTGCAGTGAGGTTTTCCTTGCAGCTTTGTTTTCTGTTTCTCTGAAAAAAACACTGCAGTACCTAGAAAAAGTCTTATGTTCATGCAGAAAATAACCTTCACTGCCCACCCATTGCTGCTCTGTGTTCCTTGTCGCAGCTCATTTTGCCAGCGACGGGGCAGTCAAGTCATGCCAGCAGGCTGACTGTGAAACCATCCCATCCTCCCCCTGCCACCGAAAGCCTGTTCAAATCAAGGCGCCCAATGAGGCATCAGAAGGGCATTCAAATCAACTCTGAACAGAGTAGCAGCAGAAAAATTAATGAGACAGGGAATGGAAATTGTCCATCTTCTCCTTGTGAGGAGACTCAGAGCTCTGAACAGACTGTCTATAATAATAATAATAACAACAACAACAATAACAACCACCACCACCACCAATGAAAATGGTAGGAGGGGGAGATGAGAGAGCCCACCACTTGTGCTTTACGTTACAAAAGTGTCACAATGTGGTTAGACCATGCTGTTGTCAGGTGGATTTGTAATTGGTTGATTGATTGAACCCAAAGGATGCTCATTAATGGCTCCTCTTCATCCTAGAGCAGTGGTTCTCAACCTGTGGGTCCCCAGATGTTCATGGACTTCAGCTCCCAGAAACCCTGAGCACTGACCATAGTGGCTGGGGCTTCTGGGAGCTGAAGTCCACAAACATCTGGGGACCCACAGGTTGAGAACCACTGTCCTAAAGCAAAGTCACTAGTGGGATATCACAGGGTTCTGTCCCAGGCCCAGCGTATTCAACATCTTTATCAAATCTGCATATGAGACCAAATTAGGAGGGATAGCTAATACTCCAGAGGACACAATCAGAATTCAAAATGACCTTAGAGAGCTGGGCCAAAACTAACAAAATTAATTTCAATAGGGAGAAATGTAAGGCAATACACTTAGACTGGAAAAAAATGAAACGCACAAATATAGGATGGGTGACTCCTAGAGAGATCTAGGAGTTTTTGTAGACCATTAGCTGAATATCAGTCAACAGGGTGGTGTGGCAACTAAAAAAGCCAATGTGATTCTAGGTTGCATCAATAGAAGTATAGTGTCTAGGTCAAGGAAAGTTACAGTACAACTCTATTCTACTTTAGTCAGACCTCACCTGGAATAATGTGTCTAATTCTGGGCATCACAATCTAAGAAGGATAATGACAAGTTGGAATATGCCCAGAGGAGGGTGACCAAAATGGAAAAAGGCCTGGAAATCATGCCTTAAGAGGAGTAGCTTAGGCAGCTGGGTATGTTTAGCCTGGAAACAAGGAGGTTAAGAGGTGACATGATAGCCATGTTTAAGTATTTGAAGAGATACCATATGGAAGATAGAGCAAGCTTGTTTTCTGCTGCTTCAGAGATTAGGGCACAGAGCAATGGTCTCAAACTACAGGAAGAGAGATTCCATCTATATGTTAGGAAGAACTTCTTGATGGTAAGAGCAGTCTGATAGTGAAATATGCTGCCTGAGAGTGTGGTGGAGTCTCCTTCTTTGGAGGCTTTTAAACAGAGGCAGGATAGCCATCTGTTGGGAACGCTTTGATGGGGTATTCCTGCATGGCAGAACGGGGTTGGACTGGATGGCCTTTGTGAGCTCTTCCAAGTCTATGATTCACAATTTTGTAAAAGACATATAATAAAGGAGACAGCAGCTTCAAGATCAAGAGGAGCAGTTAGGCAATGACATGGAAATCTTTCTACAACTGATGCTATGGAACTTATACTACTGTGGAGGCTATTACTGCTGTGGAGACAGCTACCATGTAGGTGGTGGTGGTGGTGGTGGTGTGTGTGTGTGTGTGTGTGTGTGTGTGTGTGTGTGTGAATGTATGTGCATGTGCACGCACTGAGGAACAACCCACCAGGCCACTGGCAGAGGGAGGCTGACCTCTTTGTTCAGCTGAGGTCAAAAAATATGTAACACGTACGAACTTCTGAGCAGTGTCATTCTACAGAGGTAGCACTCTTTTGCTCTCTCTCTTTCTCTTAGTGTTGTTGGTCTCAAATGACTGGTGCCCAGTATGTCCAACAAGGGCTACATAGTTACTGTTTACCATGGATCCTTTGGTCAGCTGAACAAACCATCTGGTGAGGCTGAAATTCTACGGACCTGCAGCATGCTTATGCAGATAGTCCCCTCACTGCAGGAGTCTAGCTAAGGGGGTGGGGGCAAAATGATTGCACCCCCAAGTAAGAATTCTCCCTCCCTCGAATGTAATTTTCCTTCAATCTCCAAATTTCTAGCATTGCAGTCACTTAAAACTTTTGTTGAGCCCTTAGATATTCAGCTAAGGCATCCAAAGAAAAAGAAGGCAGGCAGAATAACCTGGGGAATGCAAACATAGCAAATAGAAGAGTATTAGATATCAACAGTTTTCAATGTGTCAATCTCTGGAATGCTAGCAATTTGGGGAATGATGGAATGAAAATTTCATTCTTATCTGAGGGAGCAATACTCTCATTCTGATGCTACTGTCCTCCTCGCCCCCATAGCTACACTCCTGCTTAATTCGAAAGAACTGCCCTGAATGAAGGACTTGTGGAAGTGGGGAAGGCTGCTTTCTTCACCCACACCATTCCTTTTCCCCACAACTGCTTTTCTTTGTACCTTTCTAAAAAAGAACTAAGACAGGAAAATATTCAAGGTAGTATTAGTTAGGTCTCCATGGAAGAAGGCATGTAACACTCAAGAAAACAAGATCATCATAGTGCTGGGAAGATTGTCAGCCAAAGACAAGCCTTACAATGGAAGCCACAATAGCAGCAACAATAAAAAGTTTGTTGCCCCCCTGGGGTTGGGGGGAGAGAAGGGCACTGCTGATTCATCCTTCCAAGTGCTCTTCATCAGATGATGAGTAACCTGCCGAGAAATGATGGCAGCAAATATTGCTAGCACAGAGACTCCTCAGTGCAAAAGAAATGAGATGCTCTCGGAAATAACTACACAACATCTTGTTTGCTACTCGCTTACAGCACCTGTTGCTATTGAGGAAAATCCACCTGCAAGATCTTTTCAAGTCTCCTCTTCCTTGGTTCTTTTTCTTCATCAGGTTAATTTTTTTCTTTAAGCACCAAAGAAAAGACCTCAAGGAGGGAAGCATCGTAGCAACGCCTCTGCTTCCCCCAGATGAAAATGTTTTTTTCTGGGGTACTATTGACCTAGCTCTCCTTCGCTGCTCACAGTTAAAAGGCATAGCTGTGCAAGTAAAAGAAATGCAGACTCCCTTTTGTAGAGGCACTGCCTGATTCACTCTTGAAGTAGGCCCTTCATAATCAGATCATTTACCCCGACATGCTCTGCTTATAAATGGAAATTTGCATCTGTTCACTGGAAAAAAGCCCAGCCTCAACAGACCCAAGTGAACTATGCTGTGTTAGACAAGCACCCCGTACGAGGTGACAGCCCTGTTAAATCTCCCAATTAAAAGCACCTGGGTGATGCACTCCTTTCTTTACAGCCAATCCTTTATAGACAAGGAGTGTTCATATGCCAGATAAGTTCTCCTTCCTCCTTCACTGGCCCTAAATGTGTCATACCTATTTTTTTCCCTTGAATCCATAGGTACACAAGTAGATAAAAAAAGAGGCAATTGGGAAAAAAAAAGTTTGTCAAACTACAGATAGGTAGAGAGAAGACTGGACAAGACGTCTGTCAAATAAAGGTCTCTGTCAATGGACAAGGCAATGTGGGGAACTGGAGAGCTAGAGAGAGGGGCACCAAAAATTCAAGGGAACTGAGAGATCATGACAGTGTTAGCTATGTAGGTCACAGAGTAGGTCCCCCTTGACCTGTTTCAGAGCCCAAGCTATGCGGGTCCCAGGCAATCCAAAGTCTAAGCCAGCAGGGCACCAGTGCAGAGCAATTAGGGCATCTACAAGCAGAATCAGAAGCACTTTAGGAATCTATCAAAAAGTAGATCCAATGTAGAAGGAGTCAGGGAATCAAAGAAGGTGCTAGAGTCAGTATGAAGACATAATGTCAAGGAACCATCTTAGCTCACAGACCTGTGCTTCAAGAGCCCCACTCAGTCCTTGTCTGCAGGCATTCGAGCAGGGTCTTGTTCATGAGGAAACCTTTCTACTAGGAGAAAAAAAATGACAAAGGGGCTTCTTGAGTGTCAAGAGACACCAGAGGAGAATTCTCCTGAAGCTCCTAATTCATTCTTTTCCTGTAAGACTTTGAGAAGTCTACTCTGTCTTGCCAAGGTGCAGGCATGGCCATATAGTGGTGGACGGGGTCGGAGAATGGGAGAGTGGTGGGAGATCATCGTCAGCTGCATTCTGCCACCTGGCACACGGTAACGCAGGGATCCTTTTGGGATTTCTCAGGGATCCTCCAGAGGTCCTGGAGAATGACATCATTGTTGTGCACCAGCTACTGGAACACAGCCAATAGCTGCCAGCTGCCCCTGTCCTCTCATCAGCCACTACCTGGCTGGGTCTGAGGGGGCAGGAAAAAGGTGTATCGAGGTGAAGACTTTCTTTTCTTCCTCCTCAAGAATGTCTTTGAAAATTGCAATTTTCAAAGATGTTCTCTCAGCAGAGAGAAAAATGATTTAATTAATTGTTCTCTCCATGAGACCAAACAATTTACATAAACACATTCCAACTTTACACTTGAACATTCTTTCTTCACAGCTGAGAACTCCTTTGATAGACCACTAGCCCTGACCATGTTTTCCAGTGTCTCTAGCTATGAGATGGCTCCACCTCATCTTCTGATTTGAGGATGGGGCTTCTCACTTCTCCCTGCTAGCAAGAAATTTGGAAGATCAATGCTTTCAGTCCTGTTGGACACTATGGATGCAGCAAGGAGATCCACTATGCAGAGACCTCCCCTCTCATAAAGATAAAACACAGTCAGTAGTCTTTAGGAGTAGAAACTTAGTCCTCACTAAACTTCATGACTGGTTAAAGGCTTAAACTTGACGCACCACCTTGTTCCACTGCAAACTCAACACAGTCTATTGCCCTACAAAAGATTTCCTTCAGAAACGGTAAGCTGCAAAGTAAGCAACATTGCTTTTCCAATAGCACTTATGCTATTAAAGAACTAAGCAGCACTATCAACAGACTGTAAGTATGCACTGGGAAGAAAAAAAACCTCATTTTAGAGATGTTTGTAGCAGCCTGCTACCACTGTTGCCACCCCCGCCTTCCAAGGGAATGGCCCATTTTGGAGGCACAGGAAATTTGCAATGAGTTTGAAGATTGTTCAGCCAAGCAAACAAAATCCCAAATTGCTTTGAGGGGAAAAAAGTTCTATCTACCTATGTGAGCTGGAGGCGGTAGGAAAACGAATCAAGCTAACGAGCCGAGGTAACTTGTACGGGACCAAGGGAGAGGGTGTGAGCAGCAGCCCTTTGACATTTTCCAACTGGATGCAAAGGGAACAGAATGTGGCCCATTATATGAGAGCAGAGTGTATTTTTTTTAAAGGCAGAGTCATTTTTATCACCTATGTGTGGCAGCTTGGCTTGATTTCTGCTTATAAAGCCTTCTGCAAAAGATGGATCTTTGGAAATAAGTACAGGCACACTTCTCCTAACAAAGCCTACGATAAACAAGCTCCTTGTTACAAGTCTTTTTATACTTCCCCAAGCTCTCTTTTCTTTCTTGTCCTGTCTAGCTGGACGCTGTTCTCTCTCTCTCTCTCTCATTTTTTTTTATAGCAAAAATTATCACTCTTTCAGATGTTTGGAATAAGATATCTCTCCAAACTCAGAGAAGGGGACACCTCCCTTACTGGGTACAGAAATGTGCAGATTGTTGATCACTCCTTAGTTGGAGAAAACAAAGGAATGTTTTTAAAGGTTATAAGTATAGTTGCTATACTTGTTATAAAGAGCCTGACTGAACTCAGAACATGTTTCATTCCCCCCTCCCCAAACATTTTATTCAAGAATCTGAGTAACCAAAAGATGCTGGATCATGGGTGGGAAACTGGTGGGCATCTGAGGAGCCACAGTGATCAAATTTCAGTTTGTTTTTTTTGCTACGAGTTTACCCAAATTCACATATTCTGTTCATATCTGGAAGATGGATGATTGATTGGAAACCAAAATGGAGAGATTTGTTCCTGCAACTTTCCCATCAGCAGTAAAGCATTGACTGGATTAAAATTCAAGGAAAGTATCTCAAAGAGAGAAAAGGCCTATAGGAAAAACTCCATCATGTCTTTTCTAACTTTCTGTGGAGGGGCTTTTGTAAGGGAAGCTAGACTCCAGATATAAGACAGTCTCAAAGACAATTATGTTTTCCGCCTTTCCATTCTTATCTCCATGCTCTTGCTTAGCCTTACTGGATGAAAACACAGTCATGGTGGATACTATTTAAACAATGGAATTTAACATTTACCAGCTTACAGACACAGGATAGGACCAGGGGAGATCAACCTGCACACTGTGGTTACAGTTTCTTTTGGAGAGACGAGCTCTTCAGAAAAAGACAGTGTGGTTGGAGTGGAAGGAGTCTTGTCCAGTCCAAGGAGGCTGCCAGAGGGTGAAAGAATTGCCCCAAAGGTCACTTACTTAAGAAAAAAATAGGAAAGGCAACAGGTGGGGTAACCTTCACTTATCTCCTCTCAGACACCACAAAGAACAAATAAAGGCAGAACATTCTGTTGCTTCTGCTTCCATCTGAAAGATTATGCTTATAATTGGCTCCACAAGGTCTTAGCAACAAGGAAAACAGTGCTGACCCCTTCTTTGCCTTTGAAGGCTCCTAATATATTCTCTGCTCTGTTTTCTTCTCATTGGTCTTTGTTGGGAAAAAGAAAGCAACAACAAAGTTTTTTTGGGGGGGGGGTGTTTGTTGGAAGAGACAAGCCTTTTGATTAAAAAAAATTGCTCAGTTGGAATCTGTCTCTGGCTGAAGAATCAGAATGCTCAGAGCCTGCTTGCTTTCTCTCTCTCCCCTCCAATCATCATTCCATTGCTTCTTCAACCAGAGACAAGTTCCAATGAAGCCAGCTTTAAATAAATCCCTGCCTCCCTCCCTCCTTTTTTGGTACGTATTTGAAATTGCTGTTGTTGTTGCTGCATATACTTAAGCTTGAAGTACTATGTCCCGTTTGGGAAGGGGGAAAGAAATGGAGCAATTTATGTCCTGAACAAGAACATTCCCCACTGCAACATTTTAATGCTGGTCTCACAAGCAATACATGGTTCATTTATAAGCACACTCTTTTAATTGTGGCTTTTGCCTATGCTTTTGGTGCCTCAGCAAATGGGACACTCTATTCCCATAAGTGACAGTGAGCTTGGACAGTGTCACACAAGCTTATGCCTTTTGCCGCAGCTGCACCTGCAGGATATATCAGGAGAGCTCACAAACGCTTCAGCATGACAACAGCAAAACTTGTGCGCAACTCCAGTCCAGAAACTTTTCTTCTTCCTCCACCCAGTCTTTCTCACCAACTGTCAAATTGAAATGGCATCTCCCCAGAGGTGGAAGTGTGCTCATTTAATGTATGTATTAATAAGCATATTGACTTTTTCTCCTGTTGTCACTCTCTATCAAGATTTATGCCCCTTCATGGCCTCTTATCGACTGAGGAAAGCAGTATTCCCACAGATCAATCAATCCTGATCCAGATCACAGATGGAAGTCAATAGCTATTTATTATATGATATATGGGCTTCATTACTTTAAACGCTATTAAAGGAGGAACATGGTAGAAAGCATAAGGAGGAAAGCAAAGGAACATTGATATCCAGGGAGAGAAGCATTAGAAATCTCTTTCACAATACAGCGTAAGACCCTAAAATAGCCCTTGCCAACCTATTGCCTTCCAGATGTTTTTGACTACAACTTTCATAGTCTCTCTCCACTGGAAATGCTAGCTAATGAGAGTGCACTAGGTTCAAGAAAATTGCCCTAAGACTAGGGTTTTTGCAATGATCCCCCACTCATTGACACCGGAGTGAGCCAAGAGAATGAGTGGGTGGGAAAAAGCAAAGGGGGAGGTGTTGGGGCTCCAGAGTAAGCAGCTGTCTGAGGTGTGCCTGGAGGCACAGGACTTGCTGGTTATAATGATAAAACAGTAAGTCAAAACTGCAGGGGAAATCAGAAGCCAGAGGGAAGGGGAAAGCCAAATGTCAGGGCTGAAAGATAAAAGGATCAGGGTGGAAAGACAGGGATCATAGTTAAGGTCTACATCAGTATTGCTGGACTAGTAAGTGGGGCCAAGGGGCAAGCCAGAATTCAAGACTGAAGAGTAAACAAGAATACAGAACTTTGGCAAGGTCAAAAATACCCTGTTGCTTGAGCAAGGTTTTCCTCTTACATAAATAGCCAACAGCAGGGGAAATCTAGGGTCTGAAGGTATTTTGTCAAGAAGGCTGCTGCCTTCTGTGCAAAATCTCACGCTTACTAACAAGAGGATTGCCTGGGGTCAGGCTAGTCTGGGCAACCTTCTGGGCTGACAATTCCAGGGTATGTTTTTCAGAGATCTCATGGCTCCTTACCCACTCAGAATGGGAAGGAGGTCTTAACAGAATTGTTTTCTTTCTTATGTTTTTCTACTTTATCCTGTAAGGGGAAAG
Source organism: Iguana delicatissima (assembly GCA_948472985.1). Taxonomy (NCBI): domain Eukaryota; kingdom Metazoa; phylum Chordata; class Lepidosauria; order Squamata; family Iguanidae; genus Iguana; species Iguana delicatissima. The sequence continues at coordinate 160,349 of CAOKZL010000700.1, read as the reverse complement.
GGTAAAAGAAGTCATATCCTCTTCAGAAGCTTCCCTTGTACTTTCAGACAGAGTACAACCAATTTAGGAGGCTTGTATGGGATCTTCTGCCTCACATGTGACTTTCAGGACTTCCATCAATCACTGCAGCAACCAAAAAAAAAAAAAAAAGCCAAGCACTTTATTTATCTGTGGAGTTTGTTAGCACCTCCAGACTTTCACTACCTCTTCTTTTGCCTCTAATGAGGCCTCATCAACCTCTGTGATTGCCCCTTCATATGTTGTTTGAGGCCAACTCTTATAATCTCTCACCTTTGGCTATGCTGGCTGGGGCTGCTGGGAGTTTTAGTCCAACAACATCTGAAGGACGACTTGGTCTCCAGACTCACCCAAGCCAGTTGCCTCCAAACTACAACCCCCATAATCGCCAGCCAGCATGACCAATGTTAGTGTTGGCAGGATGTGATTTGTAGCCCAAAACATTTGGAGAGAAGCAGATTTGGAAATGCTGCTCTTAGCATTTCTCCATTTGATGATCGCATTGGACCCGATGAGTTGATGATGCTGCGGTCTACTGCTCTAGAGAGCAAGCCCTGGACAAGGCCAAAAACAGAGTGGTGAAAGACAAAGCCACAGCATGGAGTTAACGTCATCCTGCTCAGCTCCTGTTTAGAGTCATCACTGAGAGACCTTTGATCTTTTGTTTTGTCTTTCACATCTCTTTATTCGTGGTGATATTTTCCATAGTTAATGACTTTGAGTGCATTAGCAGAAAGGTGGTATATGAATAAGCAAACAATTTAAATATACTGTGTCTGTTCAGCTTCTAGAGTTTCTCATATGCTTCTTTCTTCAAGGGAATGAGGCAAGCTCCATGCATTTTGAGGCCACAACTGTCGTGCTTTTAACTTTGCTCAGGGGTGGGAATTTCCAAGGAAGTCTAAACAGAGATGATGGTGGGGGCAGGGAAAAGTGTTTAGGAATATAGGAAGATGCCTTATACTAGGTCAGCAATGTGGTCTTTTTAGCAGTTCTCTAGGGCTTTCACCGAGGGATCTCTGCCAGCCCTATATGGCAATGTTAAGGACTGAGCCTCAGACCTTGCATGTACTCTGCCACTGGCGTTAAAGCCTTTATTGAATCTAACCAATGCTCTGACTAGCTCAGACATCCTTACACTGTCTGGTGGCAGCTCTCCAGATTTTCAGATGTCAGTCTTTTCCAGCCCTGCCTGGAGATGCTAGAGATTTAACCTGATACTTTTTTTCCAGACCTATGCATACATTACACCACTGAGTTACTGAATCTCTGAACTGCCTTCAAACAAATCAGAACATTGGTCTATTTAGACCAGCATCACTTACCACTGACTGGCTGCAACATTTTAGGCTTTTACAAAGAAGTCTCACTCAACCAGACTAGAAATGCTGGGGATTCGGCCAGGGACCTTCTACATGAAAAGCTGGTATTCTACCACAGTTCTTCCCATCTCTTGCACTTGGCAAGCATGATTCAGGAAAGTTCTCTGAGCTAGACCATGTGAGCAGAAAACTGAGGGCGGGGGGTGGGTAGGGGGAAGCTGGATCTGAAAGTGAGATAGGCCCTAAAGTACTGATGGCTTTAAGGGTCAAAGCTGACTTTTTTACATAGCAAAATTTGCTGTGAAGAAACATGTAGCTCCAATTATAGCAGAAAACACAAAGGTCAGGTGCATCATATATTGTGTGACACCAAAGGCATTCATTTCAGAACATTAGGGCCAAGTCTTATTGCAATAGTTCATGAGAGGGGCTTCTCCCAGACCTGCCACCAAAAAAAGTTCTCTCTTTGCACAACCGCTAATGTGCAGCGTATCTAATAAAATGATTTCCATGTCATTAAAACATGTTTTCCTTACAACTAGAGGGTGAAATAACAGAGAGGAAAGAGATGTTTCATCTTCGGCAGCCTTCTTGTGAAGCTTGCTAGAAGAAACAGGTTTGCGTCTCCTGGTATTTCTTTGGCATAGCCATAATTAAATGGGCGATAGTAAGACATACAAGAGCCTAACAACTCCTCATTAAGCCTGGCTTCCCTGAGACCAGCTGCTAGAGGCTAACAACTTTCTCCAAAGGGGAACATCATTAGTGACATGAATGGGATGGGAAGACGGCAAAACAGGATGTAGAGCAGCTTCCATATTGCCAGAGGGCCAGTTTAACAAGCCCAAGGGAAATGATGGCATTTAATATTTCATCAAAGAGCTCTGTTTAAACACTACATTTCCTTTTATGATTGTTTAATCAACGCAATGGCAGGGACCGTGATGGAATGTTGTTTACACTTTTGGAGCTGAAGGCTGATGCAGACAGAAAGAAGCACGCAGCAGAGAAATCTAGAAGAGCACCTGGACTTGTAAAAATGCAAAATTCACAGTTGGGCAACACCTGCGCCCAACCCAATTGCTACAAGTATACACATTTTTGAGTTCTCCATAATTCTTTATCAGGTGGTATTAATAAAAAAAAAACAGGAGATGGGGAAAAGAACAGAGAGAGTCCAAAATTAGACCCCATGTTGTAGCCACAAGGTTGCAAAGGGGCCATGCCCTTGTCCTGAAGAGAACAGTGACCTAGGGTCCCACTGAGGAAATATTTTCCTCCCTTTACCTTTTCTCAATTTGCAATGGTCTTTATTCCATTTTTGTTTGCATTCCCCTCCTCACTGTTCTTCTGGCCACCATCAGTTGCACTCACACCAGTGCCGAACATCCTAGCTCCTAATTTGTGGCCCATTTTCTCCTGCAGTTTACTTGCTTGCTCTCACTCATTGCTTTTTAGATTTCATTTAATATATCCCCCACATTTTCTTAGCACTGGGCTTACAAGATTGAAACTATGCAGAAAAAAATGCTGATAAAAACTCATAAAAGACTATCATTGTTAAAATGCAATTAAGCTAACCATAATACTAAAACCCGAACGAATTAAAACCAGTTTGAAGCACAGCCATTAAAAGAAAGAAATAAAGGCAGCACAACACAAATCTATTAAAACCCTTTTCTTAGCACAGTCAGTCATTTGCTAAAATCCTGAAAGAATGAAAGAATAAAAGAATCTTTGCCCACTGGTGGAAGGGAAAAAGGGAGGGAGCAGCCTGGTCTCTATTGGAAGGGAAATCCAGAGAGTAGGAGCAGCCACTGAGAAAGTCATGTCTCATGTCACGACCAGATGTGCCTGAGGGCAGCAAGACCAAGAAAAAGGCCTTCTCTGAAGATCTCTCAGCCAGGACTCAAGCTGTGTAGGGCATTATCGATCATAACAGCACTTTAAATTGTGTCTAAAAATAGACTAGCAGGCAGTGGAGCTGTTTCAACAAGGGAGTTATGTGCTCCCTGTAACCAGTGCTGGTTAACCGTCTGCCTCGAGCTCTTTGGGCCAGCTGAAGTTTCTAAACACTTTTCAAAGATACGCCCACCTGAGAGTGTATTACAGTGTTCTAAACAGGATGTAACTAAGGCATGTGTTATTTTGGCTAGATCAGACATCTCCTGGAACCCGTACAGTTGGCTCATCGGCTTTAACTACTCAATGGCCAGCCAACTTCAGTGATAATATTTCTAGGACTGAAGGTGAAGCGACCTAGTCTAAATTTGTTTGAGCAACGGGAGACAAGAGGTAGTAAAGTCCTCCCTGACCCAGTCCTTGTCACATCCTGAGCTCTTCAATCCCTTACCCATCTTTTCTCTCATCCAATCCCAGCTTCTTGCCTGCCCTTTCCTTACATTTCTCCATCCTTCCTTTAGCCTCTTCATGTTGTTGAGCTCCAGGAGCACATGAAACAACCCACAGCAGGATGGAGAAAATCCCATCCATCTGCCAATGCAGCAAAAGTGCAACCATGTGCAGAAAGCTGCCACAGAGAAGGGCTGTATGCCTAGAGGCAAGGTCGGCTCTGCTTGTAGTTTCACACCATCTTTTCTGCTGCACTCAGAGTGCTGAGCAAGGCTTGTGATCACAGCTGTTCTTGCTGAAAACTAATTAAGATTAATGCCAAGCTTCTACTTTGTTATTCTCCAAGGAAAACTCTACTAACCATGCTACTGTAGTCCTGCCCTTGATACCTTTTAGAATTCCCACTGCATCACTTTGGGAAAAGCATCTCATCAAGACAACTGGTGTTTACAAGTTCTGTGAAATGGACAGATATCTTGCTTCCCTATTAGAGAGCTTTTTTTTTTTTTTTTGCATTAAAGATATTAGTAGAACAAGACCCTGAAGACACTATACTACCAGAGACTTCTGATAAGGAAGAAACCCCCAGGGACTAGCATCATTTGGCAACTCCACAGTTTGAGATTGGTCTGTCTGTTTTCTGTCACTGAAGACTTCAATCTTTGAAGCCTATTAGTAAGCAAGAGGTACCTGAGCTCTGACAGAGCCAACATTTCAAGAAATGGAACTGGCCTGTTTAAGCACCAATTACTAGAAACTGACTTGTTCACAAGCCTGTTTAAACTGTCAAAAGATTCCGCATTTGCTGGATCTGCATTCTAGTTTCCTGCTCTTAGGAGCCCCTATCTCTCTTGACTTTCTTTTATCCACTCAGAGCTGTCCATGGTCCTGCATCTTTGCTTGAACTCTAGCTCTGCTTTCTGAGATCCCCCTTCAGACTTTTGGTTAGAACAGTGGTTCTCAACCTGTGGGTCCCCAGATGTTTGTGGACTTCAGCTCCCAGAAGCCCCAACCACTATGGTCAATGCTCAGGGCTTCTGGGAGCTGAAGTCCAAAAACATCTGGGGACCCACAGGTTGAGAACCACTGGGTGAGAAGCAAGCAAATGCTGCATCACTGTTCCTCTGGACTCCTTCACTCCCAGTGGTTATGACATTAGGCCCTAGCATAGGAACTCGCTATGCTATGCTATGCTATGCTGTGCTGTGCTGTGCTGTGCTGTGCTGTGCTGTGCTGTGCTGTGCTGTGCTGTGCTGTGCTGTGCTGAAGAAGCACATGATCAAGGACAATATGCTTCATGGAAACAGCAAGGAGAAGCCACAGTTGTTAGCTCATTGTGAACACTTTGCTTCAGGGTGGCTGTTCCAACCTTAAGATGTGAACTCCATGGGAAACAGGCCAGATAAATGTCAATCTAAGTTTATTGGTGAGTGCAGTGCTAATTACCATATTAACTTTTGATTAGATTCAGGGCTTTGTTTTGGTCATTAACTTCTTTTTACACATCAACTTCCAAATTAGTAGACCTCATCTCTTAGACAATGGCTGGGAAACTGCGGGGGGTGGGGGTGGCCATCTTCCTACAGCCTACATCTTTTATGTTAACGTTCCAACCCAGTCACATTCCATCACACTAGCACACAAAGACCCATCTCGACATTTGTCAAATTACACAGATAACATAAACATGGAGGCCTAGAAGACAGAGGTATTTGCACATCCTAAGTGATCTCCAGTAGATTGCCATGCAAGCAGGTCAGTTGTGACTTGAGGTGAATGAGAGACCACTAAGAGACCCTGTTATTAACGGCCTTGCTTAGGTGTTCCAAATGTCAGGTCCTGAAGAAAGCTTGAGGCAACCAGGAACGGAGCTTGTCATGAAAGGACTATTCTGATAATGCAGACAAATTTCTGGTTTCAGATTTAACTGAACATGCATGATCTTTGGTCTACCCCTTTTTGCATCAGAATATAATAGGTGGATCTCAAGTTTCTGAAAAACCAAAAAATAAATCCTGCAAGCCAGAAGTCTGCCCATCTTGACCTAAAACATATTGCACAAAAAAAGGAACACAACAAGCTTCACAGTTAATGGTCTGAAACAACAATCAAGCAACCCTATGGTTTGTTTTGATATCATTAGTAGTCTCTGGTTTCACCCAGATAGGAAATAGGATTGATAAGTAGTATGCATAACTGAATGCATAGGCCCTCAGCTCCCAAACCAGCACTACATGAGTGCATTCATGTTTTTAAATGATGGAAACACAATTCAGTAGTAGCAACCTAAGGAGGAAGATCAAGTCCCAGCTGAAGAGAAGAAACACTCCACTGCCCAGCCTGAGGATGTTCACATCACACTGAGGGAAAACAGATATCATTCCACTTTGACTTTAGAAAGCAGGCTGGGAATTGGAGGAAAATGCAGGAAACTCTGCAGAACAAAATTAAGAGACCAAGATCTTTACTTGTCAAGAAAGAAACACTGGAAATGTTTAAGATCCTTCTTAGTTGAAAGAAGACTCCAAATATTATGGAAACATGCCCAATGGGGATTCTTTAAATACTGTTTTGCCCCCTCCTTTCCTTGACAGGTGGGAAGTTGGGTCAGCCTTCATAAAGTCAGTGTCTTTTGGAGAAGAAAGCCCTGAAGTCTTTAAAAAAAAAAATCAGCTCCTATCTATTTATTCTTAAAACATGCATGTCAATGTTGACAGGTAACTGTACTCATGGACAGAAGGACCTATGTGTCATAGAGAACACTGAGGGTGTAGTGATCTCCCTATACACATTGTGTCTCCTGGCAGCAGGTACCAGGTTCTGCAATTACCATGATATCTCCAAACACAAACTGTTACAATGACTGATAGGGTGACTGGCAACCATTTCTTTCTATAACAGAAACTAAAGGGAATATACTGGGTGATGCAACAAGCAAATGTGAGGGTATGACACCTTCTCCTCATTATTCTAGTGTTTGGGTAACTGCCTTACTGGATGAGTCAAAGGCTTACCTAGCAGTTGGTTTTAAAAGAAATAAATCCATAACATTCAAAAACCAAAGCAAAACCAAGATCAAATCAACAGCAGAACAGTAAATACTTCAGCTATGGGTGGAATTCAAGTGGCCCTCCAGGTCCTATGGGACTGCAAATCTCATGAGCCTTCACTAGGATATACAGTGATGAGGAATACTGGCAATTACAGTCTAACCACGTTTGGAAGGCACATGATATCCACCCTGATTTCAGTTCTGGAGGAGGGGGATGATCCAAAGGTAAGAGAAGTCAAGGAAAATACCAAACTCAGTGTTCTCAAAAGTATTCTGAGAAAAGGCACAGACTATGCCCAGAATCAGAAAATAAACAGAGAAGGTACAGGATGAATCTCCTCTAGAAACACAACTAAGTAGTTCTTAAAAGATACGGAGCAGCACCTCTGTGAAACATCTTAAAATTTAGCTAGGTTGTTTAGTGAAAAGGTATGTATAGGGAACATGCCATGCTGCATGCTTGAAGGCCACTACACTGACCACAGGTAAAGCTGAGTGCCTGAGTTTCGACACATGAATGGATCAGGGGTTTGGTGGCACTCAGACACATATCTTACCTGGTGATGATAGCAAGATGGGGAGGGCTCATGCAAGCACCCATAAACAGTACCACATTCTCATGTCGTGTCTGCCTGTAGGCCATCACTTCCCTCTTGAAGGCCTTCAGCTGGTCTTCATTGTCCCGCTCAATGTCGATAAGGCGGATGGCCACCTCACCATGCCAGCGGCCATGAAACACCTGTCCAAAGCGGCCCTTGCCAATCAGTTCACCAATCTCCAGCTGCTCAAAGGGGATGTCCCATTCTTGCAGGAAGATGCTGGTCTGGCTGGCTTTGCGTGGGAAGTTGCGGGCCGAGAGGAGTGAGAGGTTCATCTCCTCAAAATCATCTTCCGATTCCTCATCATTTCCTTGTTCATTCTAAAGGCAAGATGAAAAGGTAGATTTACTTTACACTCAGAGAACTCCATCTTTCCATACAACCTACCCCCCCAATCTACCTCTGGACAAGTTCCCAGACATCCACATTAATGTACATCACAGCCTGGTCAAAACTAGTGCTGCTACCAAGGCAAGCCTTCAAGGTCAAAGTCCAAAGTCTTACTCCATAGAACAAGAAACCTTTAATGCAGCAAGGCTGGTTTATTACCTCTTTTAAGTAACTGAAGCCATGTGCATTATCCTCTAAATAGGAACTCCCCCTGAAGACTATTAAGTCCTGAGTGTAAAATTACTACTCATCAAAAAACAGACACACACACATAACTCAGTAATCCTACTCAGTATGTCTGTAGAACCAGCCGCATGTCAACCAAAGCTTGGATGAGTGTGCAACACCCCCTTCCCAAATCCACCTGCCACATGACTCTCCTAATTTAAGACAAAGCTGGTTCCACACAGCAGAAGTGAAGAATGTGGTCATTTAGGCTGTAACCCCCACTGGTTCTAACCAGAATGACCAGTAGTGTGAGAAGAGACTGTCCAAAACATCTGGACAGCTGCAGTTACTCACTCTGTCCTATAGCCTAAGAACACTAGCTGAGAAGGCTGTTCCAACACAGCAGTGTGCCAGTCTCTGACCCATCCAAAACAGTTTGAGAAGATTAGCACAGTTGTAACAATGGGTTTTCTGCAAAGTCTAATGTCGATTTTCTAAAAACACTTTTTGAAAGAGGTGTGATTTGAGCTTCCTTCAAAAGCAAAGAGCACACATGAACTAGGGAGAGAGCACCAGAAGCTGAACAGAAAAAGCAAAATCATAGCAGGACCTGGGACTTTATGTGAGTCCTTACAAATGTGTTACCACAGGCAACAATCCTGGCAGGTTTCAACTGATGGAATACATGTTGGGGAGCAGTGACATTCCATCAGCCCTGTTGAAGAACTATTTGCTCTTTTCCTCTTCTCTCGTCAGCCTTATTTCCTCATATATTGTGTATTCCTAGACTGAAAGCTACAGGGAGCAACAGGACCTTTTTTTCTGACTGACTGTATAGAAACCATCCGCCTACCCAACACTCTTTCTAACTAAGGAATAAGATGTTAAAAAGTGCTACGAGAAAGAAATAACATATTGCTTACCTGTAACTGTGGTTCTGAGTGGTCACCTGTGAACCAACATACATGAGCCACCCACGACTGCAGTGTGCACATTTAGAACCTTCTAGAACTGAGCAATCTTTTTGGAGGGATGCTAACTCATTTCCTCACACATGCACACAGAACTTCCCACACATGTCCTCAGTTCTTAGCCTGCCACATTAGAAGACTCAGCAAGAGAACAGGCAGGAGAAGATAAGAGGTAGACAAATTGTGTCAAGCACAGATGACCACTTAAAGTACAACAGTCACACATAAGCAACTTTTTCTTCTCCATAGTCTATGACTCACAGGTGGGGGATGAACAAATTACTCACCAGGAGAGGTGGGCATGTCACACCAAGATGGAGGGAAGTACTGCTCTCCTAAACTTGCACTTGATGTGGTGTCTACTTACAGCCTATAGTATCATATGAACAGATAGTAGAGAACGTATGGGATTTGTTGTTGTGGAATACTGTGGAGAAATGTGACTGAAGCTGCCATTCTCTTGTTGAATGGTCTTTAATGTGATGTGGAAACAGTCTTTTTGCCAGTTAACAGCAAAAAGTGATGGTACTACTGACTCAACAGGAAAGATCTTCTTTTGGCCATAATCTATTGTGTCAGTGATGTGCCAATAGTTGCTATTACTAGTCTACTACTACCATTAACACCACTACCTGAACTGTAGTTGTCATAGTTGCCAGCTGACAAACGGATGACAAGCACTGATACTCCTCTTCAGTGGCCTGTACAATGATAGCAGTAGCAATGCCTGCTGCATTAGAATAGACATAATCAAGGTAGCTACTATGCCACTTTCTGTTGAAATTCTCATATTTACTGGTGGAAGGTCCTTGTTGATAAGGCCCTTGATAAAGAGAATGGTGATCTTGATACCATGACTGAAGAAGGTCTGTGCTGATCCTCTTAATGACCACCCTTTGAAGAAGGTGATCTATTTGCTACCTGATGAGGATGATCCCAGTGACAACCATGGAGTTAATCATACCTGGATCTACCCCATCTGAACAAAAATTTTCTATTTCAGTAAGATGTAGATAATAAATGTTATTGGAAACAAAAGGGTTCTCTCCCAGAATCTTCATGATGCCCACAAGTGGAATGTCTTGAGTAGACAGATGGAGGGAAGTGGTCTCTTGATACTGATGCTTTATGAGTTGATAATGGTGATCTGGACCATCTAGAGTAACATGACAGTGACCATTGTATGACTGAGAGTGTCCGAATCCTGGACAAGGAATGGTTTGTAATCTTTTCTTCAGCAGTTGATCCAATATATTGAACATTTAAGGATGTTCCTGTCATATCTTGCTGTATCTTTTCCAACATCTGTACAAGATATAAAGACTCATGTGTAGAATCACTGAATGTAGCACTGTCTGGTCCTCATTCAAATCAGGAGAGTCTGCTGGTGTAGATCCTTTCAGAACTGAAGAACTCTGACTGACAATATTGTAGTAACCTTGGATGGAGCCACCAGTTTATGGATCTCATTCTCAGTTGCAGATTTAGAATTGATGTCTTATTCTACACAACTTTCAAAGTCAACCTTGACATAGGAGTAACAGAGCAGACATGGTGTTCCTGAGGTGTGCCGGCATGCTGAAGTGTCTGATGGGTGATCTCTCATCCATTCATTTTATTTATTCTTCTTTTTCTTGATTTGGTCTGAGATGGGCTTATACTCTCCCCCCACCTAACTCTCTCTGCCACTGTCTGTGCCTCCAGCAACAGTCCCAGGTATTTCTCATGCAGAATATAAAGCCTTATGGACTGCGGAGATGGTCCCATCAGAACTGATTGCACAGATGGTACTGACAAAGATTCAACAAGCAGGGTAAATAGTTGTGACATTGATGGTAGCAATCCAGAGCAAATGGCAAGAGAAGCCACAAAGGCAGACTTTTTTAGCAGCAAGGTCAGCAATTTGTAGCTTTCTCCCAGCAGAGGGCTTTTAGTGGAAGCCCTGCTATGCTATGCCTGTGGGGTGATGATTGGCAATGGCAACAAGAATCAACCTTGCATTCTTTCCCAAGGTACATTTTTTTAAAAAAGTCATCCATATGTTGAATCCTGTCTCCAAAAAGGATATACTTCTTGAAGAAACCCGTTGGGTCCATGAGGCCCCAAAAACACACACAAAAAGAAAAAATGCAAACCCCTCACAAGTGAAGAAAAAAAGATGACAATAAACTGAAATAAAGGGGAGCACTAAGAGAAATAGAAAGAAACCAAAACCCACTTAGCTACTCACTTGAAAACAGGAAAGCGTTCCTTATGATTCAACTGTTACAACAGACAGAAAGTAAATGGAGGAGACAGGTATTGTGTTCAGCTGGTCTAGAGGGGTCAGCACAGCTTTAACAGGAAAAAGGTACAAACACCAAGGAAAACTCCAAATAAACACCTTGCTCTAACAACTGAATGAGGCATTTTATACTGCTGGCCCAGACTACTCCCTCCAAGCTTTACCCTTTCAAGCTCCACCTAGGTATGAAGCCTTAAAGGGACAGCCCAGTGGCTTGAAGCCTGTCACTTTCATTGCCTCTTCAAGAATTCCTGCTGGGCACAATGCTGGCCTTGATAATCCACATTGATCATGAGCAGAAATGTCAATTGTCTATCCTGCTCCATTTACATTGGCATGGTTTGTGGAGGCATGCAAAATACCTTCATGGCAAATAAGTCTAAAGCCCTGTTTGCCACAGGTAACTACATCTTAGCTACTTTTCAAGACTACGGAAGGCCACAAATTTCCTATCTCTGATCTACAGTGACTGGCAACAGCTCTCTGGGTTGATAATTATAGGAGTCTTTCATCCAGCCCCACCTGGAAATACCAAGGAATTAATCAAGGAACATTTGTATGCAAAGCATGTGCTTCACCACTGTGTTGTGAACTTCTCCTCAGCCTACCCCACTGTGGGGGTTCAATACACAGGAAGGCCAGTCCAATCAGACCACCAATTTACAAAAAGCATGTATGAGAATACACTGTTCCGTATCAACCTTGTTGCAAATTTCAAGCCAGCTGCTACAAAATGTATATAACACCACCATCTATTAAACATAATGAAGGCAATGCACAGCTATAATTGCCTCCAGGAGGACTTAGAGGTCCCCAAAGGAGCCAAAAAGATGCTGCTGTTGGGCCTCTGCTGAGATCATCATAACAAAATTCATTCCCTACAGTCTGCCTTTTATTTCAGTACAAGAACAGAAAGTCAGCAGATCTTTGCGTGCAGCTTACCTCGGAGGTTGGCTCCACTTCAATTTGAAGTAATGGATTTCCTTCCAGGCTTTAAAGAAAACAAACACTGCAAATTACTGAGACTTGAAAACCAGAAGCAATGCTGTTTAATGATCAGCACAGACAGAGTCATGACCTTAAACCAGACTTGCACTTGCCTAGTCACCTATGGTAAGTAAGAAGCAGCCTCAGGCAATCAGACATGGAAACATTCACATAGTGAGTGTGTTGGTGTTTCCTCTTTTCTTTCTAAACATGCAACAAAATCTTACTGTAAACATGTGTGGCTAGGGAGGCCTGCTTTTTTTTTCTGTGTATGAACCAGTTACTTTTATGGAATGCTTAGATAGGCACCTTAGACTAAGGCCAATGTAATGTGATCTTCAAAGTTTTCTTTGGCTCTCAAATGATTATATTTTTCTCCTGCCCTTTATCAGGTAGTTCAGAGGAACACATGTATTTTATTCTCACAGCAACCCTGTGGCATGGGAAAAGCTAACTGATAATAAATAGTCCAAAATGGCCCACTGAATGCCATGTTTGATTTAAGCTCTGAACCCAGGTATGTTTAATCCATGTCTAACTCTCTATGTGCCAGGCTAGACTAACCTGGATTTTATTTCTGTTTAGAGAAATCAGGATAAAGGAATATATCTGTAACATGCAAAGTTCTCAATTACAGATGAGAAGAAGCAGGGTGGTAATTGTTTCCTAAACTGCAGCCAATCCCTATCATAAAAAAGTTCCTTTCAGCCAATTAGTTCTGTTGCCCATGATAACTCCTTCTTTACAATCTGTTCTCTCAATTCCTTTTCTTCAATATGTTTGCAGTGGATATCTGCCCTGAGATAGGAAGCTGGGGGCTGTGCAAGGACAGAGCAAAAGTGAAGCACAAATGAGTGAAAAATTTGTTGAATTTCAAATCTATGGGTATGTGTAGTTCAACATGAAAACCAACCATATGGAGGGTTAATAGGATAGCCATTTGTGGGGATGTTCTAGCATAGAATTTATTGCAAGGTAAACTAATGGGGCTATAAGGTCTTTTCCAACAATATGATTCAATACTTCTAATGATCCTACTTCAACAAAACTCCTGATCTGATGCTTCCTGCTGTTCTTATTTAGTCTCCACAGCAGGAGTTTTCAAACACCTTCCATGTTTTCCTAGACAGAACTGGTGAATAGCTTCAGGGAAACTGTTTCAACTCTAGAAGAACTGATAGTTGCAGTTTCCATACCAAGCAATGTCAAAGAATTACAAAATTCTCTTCTCTTCTCACAGTCTTTGACAATCCAAGCAATCACTGTTGCAAAGTATTAGACTATTAAAAACACACACCTTACAGACAAAAATAGTTCTGTACTACAATCTACATCATTGCCAAAGTAGAGTGATTGTGCCAAACAGCAAAAACAAACTTTGAGCTCTCTAAAAATACAACTAGAATCACTAGTCATTTCTAGTGAGTCTGCCTGATGGGAGGCCAGTACTAATAGCCTCTTTGGAATTTATCATCATCAGGCTTTTTGAAATGTGGCATGTTGGTGATTATGATGTTAATCTGGAATGAAACTCATATTTGATCTCATCAACTGTGCCACATATTTGATTATACACATTCTGACATGAAACTGTGTACTGTATGTAGAATTGACTGATTTACTAGCAAAATGTCTGACATGATGACCAACAAGGAAGTACTTCTGTACTTCAAGAACATCTTTCCCACAAAGTGCCATAGGTCCACTTACAACTCATCATCTAAGACAGTATTAACAAGCATGTGTGTACCTTTTGGTTTTCTGCCATCAGATTCTTCCCCACCTCCTTTCAAGTCATGTGTGTATAAATGTTCTCAACTGAAACTGTATCTTTCAAACATGCACAGTTACATGCCTACTCAATGGGCCAAATGTGTAAAAAAAGGAGTGCATTAAGAAAAATGAATTAAAATGGGTAAATTAAAAAAGGGGGGATACACCAAAACATGTGCATCTTGAAAGATGATGTGGAATCTGGATGGGGCAACAGTACTGGTGGAACTGAGAAAAGTTTTCAGAAATATTGATGTATGAAGGTAAGTCAAGGTACATTTTACTGATCTGCTCCTGCTGAATTTGTTGAACTACTCCATTATAGCTGCCATTTCAGCCACTGAAATAGACATTAAGTTCAAAACACATTTGGCTTAGGCTGCAAGTACAGCTTTTAGCTCATATCTCTCACAGATGAGCACGAGTCACCTTGACACTGTTAAAAACTCATATTGATGACATTTATAACTGTTGGTGCTTCTTTTAGGCTTTTAACTTATTGTGTACTTTTGTTACTGTGTTATTAAATGTGTTTGGCTTTTATTGTTAAAGTATTTTAAGCCTACTCTCTCTCCCTCTTTTTTTTTTTTTTGGTAGCCTTCATATTTGTAACCAACTGCCAATAAGGACTGTGGTAGTGTATGAATCTATGTATTTTTTTTCCCCTACCTCTATGCTAATTAGTATGCTTGAGCTGTCCCATGAGGCCATGACTGCTAAGTGCAAAATGCTTCAGCCCAGGGGGATCTGTCACTGCCAAAATGACAGATCAAGCTTGTATGAGAAGCAAGAATTCTCCAGCAAAATCTTCCATGTGCTCGCCAAACAAACAAAGGGAAAAAAATGATCCAACATCAAGACTTAGGAGAAACTTCAAGAAAACAGCCAAAATTAAGCCACTCCTATACATGAAAAGTCTTCAACTTAAGTGTCACTGAAACCATCCAAAACTGATCCTTGGCTGTCAAGGGTATCTCAGAGGGGAAGCAAAAGTAAATGAGAGAGCAAATCTGGAATTCATTTACTTGCCAGTTACACAAACATCCACAAAGTTTGAATTGGCCTCAGTAAGGACTGGGTTGGGGAGAGAAACACATTCATTTTTCAAAGCAGGAATCAGGTTGGCAATTCATTCTAAGCCCCAAGTTTGAGCAGACAAGGATTTTTTAAATCTCCTTTAAGTAAACAGCTGCCACTCTGAGCTCTCTCCCTTTTCAGAAGTCAATTACTCTTGCCTAAAAGCTTGAGAAGAGACTTTCCAAGGAGCCTGACAGGCTGTCACTTCCTGCATCATGTGGCCTTCCCCACTAGGTATTCAGTTTGACCTTTGCAATGCAATAGAACCTTTGCAAGATACAAGCAGAATCAAAAGCCAAGGATCCATCCATGCATCTGTGTTCTGCTGCTTCTGTTCAGGATCTCTTGAAAGGAAAACTTGGATTGGCACAGAGGTATGTGATTGGAATTCACACACAAGATATGCACCACTGCAATACTTTTCCTTATGCATGTGCTCATGCTTTGTTGCTCACAGCACCATTCTATGACTCTTGATTGAGGTCTGGGGTTCTGGAGGAGCCTGGACAACTCATTTTATTTTTGCTTTATCAACAGTCCCTTTTTATATCAGCTGGCATAATGAAAGCTTTACTTGACTCGCAGTTTATACTACACAAATGTTCTACACATTTCCCCCCTAGAACTGCACATTTTGTGCCTGGTTTTGTTATATATGTATATGTATGTATATATACATATATGTGTGCGTGTGCGTGTGCGTGTGTGTGTGTCTCCTAATACGTTAGGAGAAGGTATGTTTAAAATGTGCACAGGTACAGGGAAGGAGAAACAGGGCCACATTTCTGAGCAACCATCTGTGTTTTGTTTTCTTCCGTCCCAGAACTTTTTCCTGTGGGCCATTACAAGAACAGTCTAACTTTTAGTGCCTGTCCCCTTTCCCTCCCATCCCATCCCTTTTCCTTTTGTGTTGCCACTTTTTAGAATATACATCTGTAGCCAGGGACTTGGTTTCATGGGTTCTGTGTTAGTCATTGTGGGAGCATTCAAGAGTACAGTAAAAATGCCTTTAATAAAAATAAAATATTTGAATGCAAATCTTCATACAGATAAAAAAAATCTTTGATTCAGTCATCGTCAACCTTATCAGCCCCCGGGACCTTCTTTACTTACCCTGCAACATGGAACTTTAGTTTGTTTTTAGAAATACTAACCTATTATTTCACATTTTACTCCAAACCACATAATTAAGCTGATGTTCATTTCTTAAAGTGTGTGTCCCTTTTTCTATACTGGTTTAAGAGCTATTCCTTTTCTCTAAGAAAACTTGGGAATCAGAATTCTGCATGACCTTAATAGAGCTTCCTTTACAAATCGTCATCAATATCATCACCATCACATAAAATGCATAGATATTTAAAGGAATAATTACATATTATTAAACACTAAAATCTGTACAATCTTGTTATCACAAAGTGAAAGAGATAAGCATAACACAATTCATTCACCCATTACAAATTGATAACAAGTCCATATCATTAAGATCATAAAAACAATCTATTTCCATACATGTTCCATTGTTTTCAATAAGTATGCTATCATTTTGTCTTCGCTTACTACATTGAATTGAATCATGCGTTCCATATTTTTTATCACCAGACTAATATCAAAAGTGTATCTTTTTTTTTCCAGTTGTAACTTCATTTCCAAGAAAGCGTGCTTAGGGCCTGGACCACTGTGTAATTCCATTTGGCTGGGCAGAATCCCATGTCACTTAAACCACCCTGAGTGTACTGCAAGCACGGCATCACCTTTTCTCCTTTTCTCTCTACCTTAACAAAATAACCCACACAGAGAGGGGAATCTGTATTCTCATATGATTACCCATCGCTATTGGAAGGTGAGTGGCTTATTATATACAACTGCAACATAAGCAGCTGCTGCACTCTTATGGAAAAAGAGGCATGTCTGAAGAGAGGTCTCTCAAGAGTTGGAATTCAGAGTGCTAATACCAAGGGGAAAAAGTGATGGTCACTTACACGGGGTTAGAATTCACTGGATGGAGAACAACTTGGGGTGCTCGGCTGGGTGTCTCAGGCACAACATCTGAAAGACAGAATAGTCCCCTTCAGAACAAAAAAGGCAAAATAGTCACGCGCTTAACAAGAGCTGAGTGTATTAAATAAGCTTGCAGGGCAAGCATCCTGTTTCTATTCATAACAAGCCAATGTGGTTCTATGCCAGAGGTAAACAGAATTGTAATCTCAATCCACCCCCTCTTGGTTTGAGTTTGGGCACAATGAAATGTGACAGGCATTTTAGAACAAACTGGTTGAGTCTCCTAATCCCCAGCTAACGTCCTGTCTTGAGATCATTGGCCATGGCTAGAGCACTGAAAAATTCTTGAAAGCCATTTGACTCATTCATTCATTCCATTTACATCCCATATTTCCTCCAATAAGCCCAGGGTCCTCCACATTGTATCATCACAATAGCCTTGTGAAGTAGGTCAAGTTGAGACAGAGTGACTGACCCAAGGTCAGTGACCCCATGCATTTCATGGCTCAGCCTGGACTACAACCAGGGATTCTCTAATCCCTTTTCTTGGGCAGGCCTCTCCCACAGAGTTGCTGGAGGATAAAGTGCTGCCTTGAGTCCAGTGAAAGAAAGGCAGGAGATAAATGTTCCCAATAACTAATATAAAAATGTGGATTTTTGGCAAAAAAAAAAAAAATGCTTACCAAAATGTGTACCTTCAGGAGTAAGGCATACAAAAACATGTACTTGAAGAAAAATATGGACAATTTAAATGCTATTTTGGGGCGTTCTGAGATATATAAACTCAAGAAAATGAAATGTACGGATGGTTGGACTCATATCAAACCAACACGGACTGGAAATAGACTAATCCATCCAGCCCCTGCTGCCTCTTGTCACTGCATGGATAGTGGGAGCAGTTGGGCAAGAAGGGCCAATTTTATCTCAAGACACATGAAGACTGGGAATGAAGGTAGTCAGCACAAATCCTGATTGCTCTCCCACCTTCACACATTTACTGAACATCTGAAAAGGTCAAGAGAGAGAGGCTGTGTTTAGTGTGGTGTGACAGGAGAGCAGAATCCAAAGTGCAGCCAAAGACAGCCAATTATCAGAAGAAGGTGTTTACAACCAGAATACATTTGTATCTTTTATTTGTCACATTTATATCCTGCCTTTCCTCCAAGCAGGTCGAGGTGGTATACATGGGCTTTCCACCTTTGTTAATCTGCACGACAAGCCTGTGAAGATAATTGGGCTGAGAGGTAGTAGTGATTGCTTCAAGGTCACCCAGGGAGCTTCATGGCCCCCACTCTTAACCCTCTAAAAACTACAACGTCACACCAGATCTCACAAAGCTCTGGGGAAGAACAGCCTTTTTAGAGAAACTTACCCGGAAAGATGAACTGCTGTTTATACTTGTAGTACTGGGAAGCTGAAAAGGAGAAAGGGGCACCTTAGAAAGTACAAATAGTAACAAAGAGGTCTGAAGCCCCTCTAAGAGTCAGACAGGAATGAGGTTTGTAAAAATGATCCAGGAACAACAAAACTGATTGTTTACTCTTCTCAGTTCCATACTACAGAGCAGATTTGTGTGGTATATAAAGCAGAAATAACTCATTAATCGTCAGCTATGTTATGTAGCCAAATTATCTATCCAGGCATTCTAATCATCCATGTATTATAAATAATTCCATATGAAATACAGAGTACAACACAACAGCTAAAGCAGCATTCTGATTTACACTTACCTGAGGCTAAGTCCCACTAAAATATTAAAGACTAATCACCAAAGAAACATGGATATGACTGGGACTGCAGAACAGAGTCATTCAAAAACATTTGTTTCCCAGGAGAAGAAAAAGATGGCATGCCCTCCTATTCCCTGTACAAAAGCCAATTGGACTGACTGCTGAATCTTTCGTCAATACAAATAGTGGAACAGCATCCTTTGCTATATCTACAGGCAGCAGGCTAGCTTAAGTGGTACAAGACACACCAGGTAGGACATAACTTTCTCGTTTTAATGACTTGCTTCTGTCTTCAGGTTCTGCTATCTGAAGCACCCACCCCACTCTGCCTAATCCTGCAAAGGCACTAAGTGAAAGAACCTATCTAAAGACAATACTCAAACACCCTAATCCAGAACTAGTCAATATTTTAGCTGAGGAATCACAACAAGCCAAGAACAAAAGCTTCCCAGATGATCAACTTTGCTTGCATCCAATTGAATGTCATACACGTTCTATTGCCCCACTTCACAAAGAGCAACAAGGATCTCATTGATTCATCCTGTCAGATTTCCCCTTCACAGTCTTAATAATTCCTCCTAACTTACACAGTTAATAAGAACCTTGGGAAATAAAGATCCACAACTGGGGAATATGGATTTCCAACATAGAAATCACATCAGTGCCCCTAATAATATATTATTCTCACAGCTCTTTCAGAGAAACTATGACAGTTCAGCAGGTAGAAGAATGAAAAGTGCCTGCAGTGTAAATGCACCCCTGCAATGCTTGCATCACACAAAAACTGATTGATTTAACTTCACACACACACACACACACACACACACACACAAATATTTAAAACAGGCAGACTGAGAACAGGCTTTTGAGTCCATTCCCAGGCTCCAACAAACAATATTATGTAGCAA
Source organism: Iguana delicatissima (assembly GCA_948472985.1). Taxonomy (NCBI): domain Eukaryota; kingdom Metazoa; phylum Chordata; class Lepidosauria; order Squamata; family Iguanidae; genus Iguana; species Iguana delicatissima. The sequence continues at coordinate 140,720 of CAOKZL010000700.1, read as the reverse complement.
GTCCACTGTGGCAGCTCTATTAAATTAGAGTCTGTGCTATTCTGAGTATTTCTGTACTGAAGAAAAGATTTTCTTTCCCTGGCTTGCATTCACAAGGCCATCAGCCCACCAAGTGCTTCCTGACAGAGCTTCCTTTCTACTCCCTGTTTCCTCCAATTGTCTATTCCAGCTCCTTAATGTGGATTATGATGGGCAACTCTTACAAATTTGTAATGAAAATGAGAAAGAGTAAAATGGCATCTTAGAGACTAACACACTGGTTACAGTATGAACATTTATGGATTATGTAATCCAGTTGATAAGATGCATTGTATTTTATCCAGAATTTCAGGAATATATATGGTACCTGTTTCAGGATGGGATTATAGACAGTGATGTCAGTGGATAATTAAATGCAGAAAGTACTGATAGTGACAATTACATTATTAACACTGGCTGTTCATAAAACTGTTGTTGATAAGAAAAACATCCAGACACTTGGTATTCCAGCTAACACACACTGACTGGCATCCTGTTAGTGGTATACACTGGCATAAGTCCACCTCATAAGTGCATATGCCTGTTGAGGGGGAACATTGCAGAGGTTGATATTCTTCTCCAGCCTCTGCAAAGCTTCTTGTAGGCCTTACAGGGGCATTCCCCCATGGGTGTTCCATGGTAGTGAAGGGTTGGGGGATCAGAGGAGCATTTGGCTAGGTCCCCATAGCCAGACATGGTCCAATGACATCATCTACTTCCAGAGGACCATGGCAAATCTCAGAAAATGATGTAATCAGTCTGCGCCTGGTTATGAGAAACATAGCAAGACACTCTTTCAATCCTTTCCCTCCACCACCCAAGGAATGACTATGGGGAACTGCACTGGCTCAATGGTAAGTATGAGAAATACTGAATGGCCAAGGTGTAGTGTAATTCTGCTTGGGAAACTATGAAGCTGCACCATACATAATCTTGGCTATAGGATAGCATCCTGCTGGTTAATCCCAACTAAACTAGACCCATTCAGTCAATGGTAAATGGTAGGTCAACATGTAGGTAAATATCATTGATTCAGCGAGGTTACACTATCAGGACTAACAGGCTTTAGGCCAATGTGTGGTAAGAGCCATTTACACAGTTCTAACCTCTGGCAACAGACTAAAACCTAATGAGTTGTAATTTCTGCAGTTTCTAATCTTCTCTTGAAGTTACACATTTTCAAGCTACTATAATAAACCAACAGCTCCAAGCATAACTGCCTGGGCAACTCATCTGCCTATCATTTCTTTAAGGCAACTGGCAAACTGATCTATAAACTTCCATCTCAAAATCAAAATCACTTTCCCCAGATAGCTGACAGTGACAGGATAATTAGTACTGGTTAAGATGAGTATAACAGAAGACCAGATCGCAAAAAGCCATAAATTATAATCCCTAAAGAACCAGAATCCTAGACATAACAACTTGTTATATTAACCAGTAATGCCACCAATTTTCTGATTCAGACCAGATATTTCTCTAGCTTGCAATGCTTAGTTCTGTTGCAAATCAATAGAGTTTCCCCAAGAAACTCATAACACAAATACAGCTCCAGACTGAACTTGTATAGCTCATAATAGTTGGCTGTATTATGAACTGTGCATTTCCTGGAGAAACTCGTAAATAATACCAATCCAATTCTGGATAGCATTGATCCAGCTCATAATGCTTTGGCTGTATTACAAATAGAGCCACAAGAAACTCATAAATACCAATCTAATTCTAAATCAAGCTAAAGGGAGTTTGTTTGTCACTACTTGTAGCCTCATGAAATGGCTCCAGGTAGCCACTCCTCCAACCAAGCTGTAAATCCAGGGTATAATTTAAAAGCACAGAAGTGATTCAGACTGTATTTGTAGGACTCTTCTTGAAATGCAACGAAGCACGTTTGAAAATGGATGACTGTTTGGGGGCTTTCAAGGACACACAGGAGGGTTTGATAACCGTACAACTCCTGATGTTTCTTCTCCTGCTGGTGAAAAATTGCTGTCTTGGTTTCCAATAAAGGCCATACATTTTACTGTGTTGACTGACTGTGGAGAAGCCTGTTGAAAGAAGAGTGATGAGAAGAACTGCCCTCATTTTAGTATGGAGAAGCAATGGAGCCATGAGGGGGCATGATTAATGGCAGAAACAAATAGGTTTGCCCTGTCTGGGTGCAGTGGTCAGAGAAGGAAGAACAAGGTGCTTCATAGAGAACATTAAAAATTGCCTTATTACAAGTCAGGCTATTGGTCTATCTACTTTAAGACTGTCCATAATGAGGGCAAGTAGCAGAGACTTTCCAGGTTTCAGACAAGACCATTCCCAATGCCAGCTTGAAGTGGAAAGGCTAGGGGTTGAACCCGGGACCATCTGCATGCAAAACATGCAAATCTCTATCTATCGTGTGAGCTCTGGTCCTTCCACAAAAGGTTTATGAATATAGGAATCTGCGTTATTCAAAGTCCGGAATAAGATGAACTCTGGGCCTCTCCCATCAAAACTGAAAGTGGCGAAAGTCCACTTCCATTTTCTTTAAGGTACATAAAAAAAACCCTCCAAAAACCTTTAAACAAGGTGCACAGGCCACAACTTGATTTATAGGGAAGCCTCACTTCCTGGAAGGATATTGGCAGACCTCTCAAGCGCCTGCGAAAATGAGTTGGGAGCACATGCAGCCCATAGGTTGTGTGTTGCCCACCCCTGCTCTACACTGACAGGGAGCTGTTCTCCAGGGTCTTTCCCAGCTTTATCTGGAGATGCTAGGGATTGATCCTGGGACCTTCTGAGACCTTCTACCACTGAGTGACCAGATGAGAAGAGTCCTCAGGGGTTTTCTTTGGGTCCTAATAAAAGTTTGCCACTGCTCTGGATTGTTTAATGAACTTTTTTTATTTCATTAGGAGACCTATATCTTTTTAATACGTTTGTATCACAAAGGGTAACTTGCAAGAAATGAACCAATAAAACTATAGAATCAATTTATAAGCCGAAAATAATATAACAGTTAAAATGAAGGTAGTTGCAGCAGATAAAAGCAACTGTAATAATGGGTTCACCACACAAAAGCCTTGTCAGCTCAGCAGGTCAAATGTTTTCTGAAATTAGTAGTAGTAGTAGTAGTAATAATAATAATAATAATAGGTTTAAACAGTGAAGCAAGATGTTCCATAAATGCAGTACAATCACGTTTAGTTTGTATTTCAAAATTATGCTCAAGCTAGCTCAGAAGAATAGTAAACCAGCCATCAATATCTATAGATACAAATGTACCAAATGCATTTCATAACATAGTACTTAACTCCCATATCAAAAATCTGACAAGTGACACAGAACATTTCCCTAAACATATGAAAAGCATTCCTTTCATAAAGAACAATTGCCAACTTTTAAAAAAATCTGCATTTAACTAACAAAACTTCTAGTAGCTTCTTCAAACTACTGACATAGCACTAACTGAAAAATTAAATAAGTACACTGTCAAAATGTTACAATTTAAGCCAATTAAATTCACTAAATCAAAGTATCAGCTACCAGTGAGCTATGAGAACAGAGATGATTGGGTCCCAGCAGTTACTCAGGAGTTGATCTCCAAAGCAGAAACTCTACCAGACTGGGATGGGGAAGATATTTTTCAGTCAAGGAAATAACCTGTCAGGGGGGCATGCCAGCAGCCAAAACCTAGGGTGGCCAGAAAGCAAAGTCTGTGCCGACCAGCCCTTATGTCTGTCTTTCAGCCATCAACTTTGACCTCTTTCTGCCAGCCCTCTCTTTTTCTGACACCTCTTCCCCATCTCCGTCCACCTTTCTGCTAGTCTCAGTTCTTTTTTTTTCCTGACATGCCCATCTCTCTCTCTCTCTCTGTCTCTCTCTTTCAGTCTTTTTCTGACACGTCCTTCCTTCCTCACCACAGAATGGGCTATCAGCAGATGGCCAATTCATTCTTGCCAAAGGTCTTGACTGATGTCTTGCAAGGACTTTTGAAATTAGGCTGGGGGCCACAGGGAATTCACCTGAGGGTTCTACATGGCTCATCTCTGGGCTGAAGCATTAGAACCTTGGCTCATCTGGAAGCCCTTGATGTCTAGCCATTGTCAGATAGGACCCAACATCTCTTGTTCAAATGACCAACAGCAGAGGCAGGAGGTCACAATTCAGATCGAAGTAGGTACCTGGCAAGTTGAACTGTTTCTGTTGCCGCGTACACTGTGGGGAGGGGTGCAAGGGAGAAGGCGGTGTGGCGCTTGGTGGCAGAGGAGGAGCTGGTGAGGAAGGGGTGGATGATGTTGTCGAGGAGGGATTGCTGCTGGAATCGGGCTGATAGGGCACTGGAATGTGATCCTGTAAGAGAAGGAACAATGACCAGGTATGCACACAACACAGAGCATTAGTTCTGTCATATCTCACTCTCTCAGAAGACATACTTGAGACAAGAGGAGTGTTAACAAATATGAGAATGTCAGAAACAAAAAGAAAGAAATGACAGAGGGTAACAACAAGAGATAGTGATAGGCATGTCAGAAAGCGAGAGAGAAGGGAATGAGAGGGAGGGATGGAGGAAAGGGTAGCAGAAAGAAAGTAGGCTAAACCTGTGACTCCCCCCTGCCTTCAGCTGCACACTGGTGAGTATGGCAAAATCACCTACATGTACGTCAGTGTGTAGACCTCCTTGCAAAATAGATGCATGTGTGGGGGATTAGATCAGGATCCCAACTCACGTGGAGGATTCCTTCTGGCACTTGCCACACCTGTAGCTTGTGGGGCTGCAACCAGAATGTAAAACACTGGGGATGGGAATCAAGCTGTTGTACACAAGCTCAGTTCCCTCCAAAGTTTCCAGAATGTTTGGTTGCATACTTGACAGTTGCTAGAAAATCAAGATCCCATTACGCAGTTGCTTTAAATGTGTGTTGGGGGGAGGAGGTCTTCTGCGGCACACTTCCAGTAGCTGTAACACTAAAAGAGCTTTACAGACTGTTGAGATCAGCCTTTTCCAACTCAGTGGCTTCTCAATGTGCTGCTTTACAATTCCCATCATCCTCAGCCAGCATGGTCTGAAGCAGATTCAGTTTATCTCTTCATGCTAAAGAGTACACAGTTATGGGAAGATATTTGCCCTTTTCTACATGCTGATAACAGCTGGGGCTCTACTTCTCATGCTGCACATTCCATTGGCCCTACCTTCTTATTATCCCCCTTACTCAACTTTTTTTTTTCTGAGTTAAAATCCATCAAAACCTTTCTCCATAAGAAATCTTTGAGAATCATCCTCTTTAGCTCTAAAAGATCCCTCTCACAGCCAGTGAATGCTAGGGTCACCAAGAATAAGAAACACTGAAGCATTATTTAAATAGCTAGGGAACTGGCAACCTTTCAGCTTAAATTGCCTAGACAGAAAGAAATTCTCATTAGTGTAGCTGGCAATTGAATAGCAAAATTCCACCTTGTGCTATTGGATAATATCCTTTTCACAGACAGCACTCAAAACTCAAAAAATTTGGGAGAGGGAGGAGGAAAGAAAAGAGTGGCCTCAGTTCTCCAGAGAGAAAGTCCAAGTCAGCTCAAGTTACTCTCCATTGATCATTCCTCATGGGCCATTTAACTTAACAGAGACAACAGAGGGCACTTCAGGGTAAAGTCGACAGACGGGAGTTTTGCACAGCGCCGCACATTCTTAACGCTGCTCCATGGGGATTACTGCCCGCCAAATGCTCAGTGCTGCTGTGGAGAGGAGCTCCTTCTAACACAGGCAAAAGACATTGAAAGAGGATAGGCAGAGATCAGAGCTGGCTCCAAACTGAGGATGAGAGAGAAGCTTCTGCAAGATTTCCTTCAAAGCAACACAGGAAGCTGCCTTTTATTGAGTCAGAACATTGTTTATTTTCCTCCCCAATATTGCTGATCCTGGCTGGCAGCAATCGTCCAGGATTTCAAGCAGGTTTCCTAGTGCAGAACTGGGCTAACACTAACAAAATCAACATTTAGAGAAGGAAAATCAAATGCATAAATACAGGATGAGTGAGAGTACTATGTGTAAAAAGGATCTAGCGGTCTTAGTGGATCACAAGTGAAGTATGAGTCAACAGAAAAAAACTCAATGAAATTCTAGGCTATATCAACAGAAGCACATTGTTCGGGTCAAAGAAAGTAATAGTACTACTCTATTATGCTTTGATCAGACTTCAACTGGAATAGTATGTCCAGTTCAGGGTCCCACAGTCTAAGAATAATATCCACAAACTAGAATGAATTCAGAGATAGGCGACTAAGATGATAAACTCTATCAACACTGTGATTCAGTTGTGTCTCAAGTAAGCAATACAAGCTAGAGGGAATGGAGAGAGTTTTCTTAAAAAAAACAAAAACCCTAAATTTATTATTAAAATTACAATGATATGAACCTAGACTTCCATAGCATCCATTAGAGACTAAATTTTGGACCTCAAACAATGACCTTTGTTCTTTCATCAGCTCTGAAAAGTAAAAAAAAAAACAAAAAAAACCACAACCTTGCTACAGGATTACATCCACAGAGATTGCAAAGGAAGAGTTGCTTCAAATATTCAAATGCATTCATTAATTCCTATGTCTTAACACATTTTTGAAATTAGAGAGAGGTAAATCTGGAAAATAGCCTGGGAAAGTGGGGAGGTGAGGAGAGAGCAGTTTGTATAAATGCCACACAGGTGGAATGCAAATATATGCAAATTAGACCTATACAATGTGTACATCAGGGCCCTCTATTTTGAGACATCGAAGAATCTAGCAAATGGTTTCATGGCAACTCTGATGGCTGGCAAAAGTCTGTTTCTTCTGTTCTGCCACTGTAGTTTTAATACAGTGGAAACAATTCAAGGAAAAACAAAGTGTTAAGAACAGAGCTTGGCCAAAAGCGTACAGGGAAAACTAGTTTCCTCACTCAAGAACTCAGGAGAATCCAGGAACTGTCTTAGATCGGGTCATTTAACCCAATATTGTCTTGTTGTTGTTGTGTGCCTTCAAGTCATTTCTGAGTTATGGAGATCCTAAGGCAAACCTATCATGGGGTTGTTTTTTGGAAAAATTTGTTCAGAGCGGATTTGCCCTTGCCTTCTTGTGAGGTTGAGAGAGTGTAACTTGTCCAAGGTCTCACAGTGCCCTAATCCAACACTCAAAAGACCACACAATGCTGGCTCTCCCAGTATTGTCTACTCAGGCTTTTCCAACCTAGCACTTTCCAGATATGCCAGACTACAATATCCACTGCCCCCTACCAGAATAGCCAAAACCATGCTAGTTGACCTTGATGGGGTTTGCAGTCCAATACATGTGGAAAACAAGGGGTTAGGTAATTCTAATGTGCTCCAACTAGATTGGATTTCAGAAGTTCCGTATGCAAAGCAAATGCAAAACTTGAAAAGTTACTTTAAAATAGTTAGTTATTATTATAGCTCCAAGAATGCAAAAGTATTTAATTACTATAGTCATTCCAAATGTAAAAGTAGCTATTTCCTGATTCTCAGAAGTAGCCAAAATAAATATTTTAGTTACTTTACAAAACTTCTGAATGCCCAAAACTGCAGGTCTGCAATACAAATCACAGACTCCTCTTGTCTACAGTCACCTCAACACATACAACAGAGCACGAGACAGCAGTACACAGCACAACATATGTAAGCACCAGAACCATGTCGTATCCTTCCTCCACCATTGTGACTGCACATCCTCAAAACTATAGAAGTAACTAAACATTACAGTCAAATTACCTTTTGTTAGGTTACAATTATAAAATAGCTTGGTTGTGTTTGGGTTACTGCAAGAAGGAGTTAATTTTTTAATATTTATAACTAATTGCTTCCAAATTCTGCCACAGTCCCAAACCATACCTCAGTATTTGGAGTGTTAAAGAGTAGTGTTCAACTGTTTCAGACCTAGAAACTAGCTGTAATCCAAACATACACTTGAGGATGCAGCTCTTAATTTTTGTTTTTACCATAGACTTGATATTGCTCTGTTGCGACTCACCTTAGGTCAGGTTGTGACACACATCCCTGGATGAAAAACAATCCATTAAAAAAACCCCCAAACCTAGCTAGAGAAGAAATAACCTGACTTCCTCAAAGGGAAGCTGTGACACTGAAAGCTTTTAGAATTCTTTGAGGCATGCTGATGGGATGATCTCTTCAACATTAATAACAAAGGAAACTGTCTTAGACAAGGTAAGTCTATTTGTCCAACTTTTGGGGAGTGGCTTTCTCATGTCTTGGGCAGAGAGAAGTGTTTCCCCCCACCACCCAACCCCATTATCTAATACCTGATCATCTCAGCTGGAGATGCCAGGGGCTAAACCAGAGCCTCCTGCATGCAAACCATGTGCTCTGTCACTGGGCTACAGATGATCCCACCTTGAAATCATCAGCCCAAGAAAAAACAAATGGCAACACTTTTGATGGGTGACATGGAGATGCTACTGACAATAGCATCTCTCTGTTGCATTCCTTCCTTCCCCTCCCTTTCATCATGGATGGACAATTACCTAATATAAACATACCATCACGTTTCTTTCCTTCCCCAGGTTCACACAAGAGTGCCATTCACTTGGGTTGGAAAACATGCAACAACATCATACAACATGGGGTTAAGTGATCTTACATGTTACAGACAGCAGGGATTTGAATCAGAGCTGCCCAATGGCAATGCCATATTATATGCAGTATCTACATCTGTCTCAAGTTCCAAGTCCCTATGACTCTCTTGGTTCACTTAGCCTCTCTCCCTCCCTTTCTCTGTTTGCTCCCCAAAGGGACCTTGCCGGATTCTTCTGCTGATCAACCAGCCTGCTACATACAACTCCCCCATCCCTACCTCCAACAGCTTCCAATTTAGCGTCTACTAGATTTGCTGAAATATATACCAGCCCCTTTGAGATTTGAATTGGCAGGCATGCCTGGAAACCCACAGAGCCATCTGCAAAGCTCTGGCCCAGCAGATGGCTGAACAGACCAGCAAGTAAACTGGGAGATGCTATTTCAAAGCAGGAAAAAAAATAAATAACTGGCCAATTTCCTCCGCCCCACCTCAATTTTGTTGCACTGCTTCTGTTTCCATGGCAGGCAAGGAAGGCTCTTTTTTTCACTCAGTCTACCCCCACCCCCGGTGGTTTCAGTAATGGGAATAAACAGGGATCCAGCCTAGGGCATTGAAATGTATCTCTGCAGCTTGGGAGATAGGGATTTGGCCATTGACTAGGGATGGACAACTCAGCCTATTTTCAGTTCATGATGGTTTCACTTATGTTGGTTCCTACATCTGTTCCTTACCATTTCCACATTAATTTGTGTGCCATTTTTTTCTTTAAAAAATCACCACAAGAAAGGTCATTTGCATTTTATAATAAAATATCCATTTCATCATGAAGTACATGATGAAATATCAAGTTCAAATGAAATACCCATGTCATCATTTTAGCGGAGAATATTTATTGTATACACATTTTATTGCAAAATATACATTTTTAATACTTAAAACACCACCATAAAATTTGGAAGAGGATGAAATTAGTAGAATAACTATGCTCTGATCCACAGATCTGCTTGTGAGGGGTAAATAATTTTGGTACACTTCAAATGCAGCCTGAATGGCACTCTACCTAACTCTGATCCTGACCGCCAGACTTCTTCAATGTGAAGGAGAAGGAGAAGAAGAGGTAGTGGTAGTAGTGAAGAAATAAAAACAGAGCAAGGGCAAGAAGGAAAATAAGCTCCTGGATCTCTGTTGCCATGCAGATAGCCATGCAGATGGGGAAAAAAGATCCAAAAACAAAAAACAAACAAAAAAAGAATGAGTCTCTGCCAAGTCAGATATTTTCTCATAAATCCATCTGCCCTTTTAATAACTGTAGCCTCTGGAGCTTTATGGAACAAATTTATGCTTGTTTGCAAGTCTGGCTGATGATGGTGATGTTATTTAGTGGTTTCACCTATATTCTACCTTTTATTCAAGGTGTGATGCCTAGCTTTCTTTTATGCCACTTTTTATTTTCAGAACCAACCTGTAAGGTAGGCCAGACTGAGAGACAAGGTCATCTAGGTAGTTAAATGGCTATGAGGGAACTGAACCTGGGTCTCCCCAGACCCAGCATAATACTTTAAAACTGCACAATGTGGGCTCTCCACTTTCCTCATTCATATGCCCTTGAATTGCTTCTGAGACCAAGCCAGAATGTAACTTCATGGAAGCAGCTTCATATTATCTCTCACCTTGTTGATTTTGTTGGTTTTGGGAAGGGTCTGGCTGACGTGCAGATCTGAATATCTGGGGGGCTTCCGTAATGGGTTGTTAATATCACATGGCACAGATTCTGTCCGGACTAATCTTGCTGGATCAAAAAGAGAAAGAGAGAGAGAGAAGGATGGGGAGAAAGAGAGAAAGAGAGAAAGAGAGAGAAAGATCAAGGTTTTAACTCAGCACTCAGTGTAGAAATGTAAAGGACAATTTCCTGTGAAGCCCTTGGAATGTAACTCAAAACCAGATTAGTAACCACAGTTCTCATCTGCTTAGCTATATAGATGAATCTATAAAGCTGTGCACCAGTATACTTCAAAGTCTTTTTTGGGCTACAGCACTCAGAATCTCTCAGCCAGTATAAAAAGAAATGTTTCCAAGCACTGGCACACTTAGGCCCTACTAGTAGGAATACGGGGCCCTCCAGATGTTGTTGGACTGCAGCTCCCATACTCCTTCACCATTGGCATATGTTGGCTGGGGATGGTGATTGCTGCTGTTCAACAACATCTGGAGAGCTATATCTTCTCCATTCCAACTCTGAATAATGGTAGTTATCTAGCTTCAAGCTGGATTCTTTTTCAGCCATATTACAGGACATCCTTTCAATTGGAAATACTGGAAATTGAACTACGGACCTTTTGCAAACAAGACATGTTTTTGTATCATGCAGTTAGAGCCCTCCTTTTCCTCTGACTTGTCCCACTGCTGTGTTAGACCAAAGCAAGCCTAGCTATATTTCTATACTCATCATGTGCCAGTCAACATGCACTGCAGGCCAGTTTTCTTGGGGCTTGTACATTTCATCTGAAATTACACACAAGCTCACTTTAAAGAACTATAAACACACTCTGGAGCTACACAGCAATGTCATCACCATAGTCCCTGCAGCCACAACCCCAAGGAAAGATTAAAAAAATTCAGGCAGCTGTGTTGGCCCATATAAACAAACCTATTCTAGCAGTTTTCATGTCCACACAGAGTCAATTTTTTGGGGGGGGGGTAAGGATAATGGCTTTGAATGGTCTATTCAAGACCAATGTACCACAAAATCATTTGCATTACAGCAAGGACAGCTTACAATATACTGTCATTCGGAAGATTAATTCTCCCCACCCTCAACTACTGTGAGGATTGCAGCAAAGCTGAGAGAAAACAGAAAACCCAGGCCAGGAAGAGAGGAGCAGAAACAGAGGATATGTTCATCCTTTCTAATCAAGGAGTCCCAGTGCTCCAGCATTGTAAACCCTAGCTCCACTGCAACACTGGATCAATGCCTCAGTGCAGCTTTGCCCAAACCTGGATTCCTGATATTGTTCTGAATATGATTCTCATTATCCCTGGTGACTGAGTAATGCTAATTGGAGATAACTGGAGCTATAGTCCAAGAACAATTGAACAGACATGGTTTGAAAAGGCTGGTGCAGTAAGTCCTAAGCCATAATGCTCGTTGATCAGTTTGCTTCCTGAGAGAAGGAAATAAATAAACTGAGATCATTCACTCACAAGGGCCTACCAAAGAAAGAACCAGGATCTCCATGGTGCTAGCCACAAGGACTAGAGGCTGTAGCACTTCTTGGGCAGCACAAGGACCCCATACTAATTCCAATGTATCATCAACTTAAGCAGCTATGTTCATGTAAATTAATGCAGACTATAACAAACATTGTAAGTATGCACTGAAAATATGTGTGGGAGGGGGAGATAATCTCTCTCTTTCACCTCTTCCAGAGAAGGATAAGGATTCTGGATTGTGTCCATTCCACATGCATATTTTGGACAATTTTTACCCAATGTTTTCTTTCTTTGCCCTTTATCAGTACAGAACCAAATTCCCTCTACCATTTGGTTGTCACACCATAGTTGTACAAGATTCCTATTTTTTTTTTATTGTTGTTGTAATATTTTGCAGTCTGTTATGACCTTACCCATCACAAATCATTTTTTACCACCCGTTCGCTGGCTGCCCTTTCCAGATGGTTAATTAATATGTTGAATGATCAGGTCATAATACAGACTGTTGGAGCGCTTCAAGCTTTCATTGTGAAACTGACTCTAGATGCCAACTATTTGCTTCTCTATCTTTTCAGAAATTACAGATCCATGCCAGAAACTGGTTTCTTATCCTGTGACTTGCATAGGGGATAGTTTTACCCTGTCTGAGCCTGGCTATAAATCTTCTTGCCTTCATTTTAAGGATCTTGTCATTCAGAAGTGGGGAACTTGTGAACTTTCAGATGCTGGGGATCAGCCACTGGCCACACTGGTTAGGACTGACAGAACTTGACGTCCAACCATATCAGGAGAGCCGCAGCTACTTCAGCCTTGTTGTAGGTACCTAGAGTTGCTTCTGTGCTCTCACTTCTCTATATCCTCTAGAATCAGACTTTAGCCTAAAATGATTCTCCACCTCTACTCTTTCTCTCTGACAGCTCCTTAACACTGGGATACGCTTTTGTCTGACACCCAGACAAATCTTTGTCTGATTTTATGTTCAGATTTCCACTGTACACATACTCAACTTGGACCAACTCCAACTGAGCCCAATAAGACTTGCTTCTAAGTTGACATGCAAAGGCTTAGCTATTGATAAGCACCTTCTCCCAGTCCATCTAGTTCACTCTCATTTATCCTGCATGGCCTCTATTTCTCTTTTTAGTTACTTTCATTTCCCCCCCTAAAGTCTTTATCTCTAGATTTTAAACTTGTGAAACAGGGTTCCAACATTGTTTTCAAATTCTGTACAGCACCTAGGATGCAAAAACATTGCCTACATGAACATACAGTCAGCAAGCAGCAGGAGGATATCCTATCTCTCCTAAAGTATCCCTAAACCTCCTCCCTTGCTTTATTCAATTCCAAGCTTTGGATTGTACAAGCTTATCCCTGGAGTGTCCCACACAATATCAGAGTCTTTCTTCACAGCATTTATCAATTCAGTTTTTATGTTACCTTACTTTCAGCAGAGATCTCACCTGAGCAGACTCTGTCCATCTAAGCCCAGCTACTGGCTTACTCTGACATGAAATGCCTAGAAAAAATTCTGTTCAAACTGGATCTTTGCCCCCACTGGGCACTCCATGGTTGCCCAAACGTCAGCACTGATGTCTGAGGAGCTGCAGCAATTCTCTGAGTCCAGCCATCTGCAAGAGCCTCTCCACAGTCACTATGGCTGACCACTGCCCTTCTGGCAACCAAAGAACAGTCTGTGAACAAACGCCAGCCCCTGCAGAACAAACCTATATCCTCTTTGTATTTTAAACCCCACCACTGATGACATCTGATTAGACACAATAAGCAGCTCATTAAAAGCATTTAGCAAATACAAGTATTCTCACTGAAGGTGTATTTAGCAAGCAGAAAACAGCAGCAGCCTCATTAGAGATAAATGAAATGCATATTTCTGAGTCTGGATTTTCAAGCATCTTCCCTCCAGGTAATCATTTTGGCTAGGGGAACACTTTAATGAAAAGGCAAAGCTGTTCCTGGTGAGAGAAGCCTCTCTTCTGGGGCCTGTAAGTCTTCCTCTCCATATGCATGAAGTGTCTCCTGCAGGGAAGGGAGCACAGCCTTTGCAGAGAGTAATGCACAAGCAGACATCCACCTGGCTGGCACTTGTTCCTCAGTGTGGTGAGAAGAAATGTATCATGGCCCAGGAGCAGTGAGAACTTGAAGAGATCTCCTTGGAAGTTTCAACTGCTGTCATGATTACAAGGTCCAACACTCCATATTCAGGGGAGAGAGTGGGGTAAGAAAGGAACTTTTTTCCCAGACCTACCGGCAGACACCTCTACCACCCAGAGTGCTCATCACAAGAGTAATCTGCTTTACAAGGATACTCTTAGGTCTGTTGAGGTCGAGTTGCCTTTCTCTGACTTCCTAGACTCCATTCCAGAAGCTCCAGTGGAAACATGGTCTTCCCTACTCCTTTGGAGTCAATGCCAGTTGAAACAGGCTGGACCCCTTTGACTGAAGATGCTTCTTTCACCATAGGCAGAGGTAGCAGCCCAGGCTGAAGTTCTGTTTAGGATGGAACCCAAGGCCCACTGGATGTTGTTGAACTTGAATTTCCACAAGCCCTAAGAAGCTTAGCCAATGATGAGGTATGAAGGGATTAAATAGTTCATCAACATATGGAGGGGAAATAATCACTACATCTGACATAAGGGGCAGTCTATCTAGGCCATGGGGCATCCAGAATGAAAAACAAGAAAGCATATGTTTGTCTTTGGGGAATTCCCACTTCATACTCATAGCCAAAGATGGTTGGAGACAAATCCACCCCATTAGGGTTTCTCAATACATTGATTTGAGAGCAACCTTAAGATACATTTTCCTCATGGAAGGAAGGGAGGAAGGAAGGAAGGAAGGAAGGAAGGAAGGAAGGAAGGAAGGAAGGAAGGAAGGAAGGAAGGAAAATCCACCCTAAATCCGCTCTTCCAAAAATTCCTAAAATTCTCCCCCAGCCCTATCTTTAAGTCCCATCCCCTGTATACATTTTTATGGGGCATGAAGTGCCCAACAAAAAGGGGTTAATCCATATGCCCCCCTCCAAATGGCATTCAAACTAAGCTTTATGTCCTGTAATTTGTCGGAAACTTATTACAAATGGGAAGCTGCAGGTGCAAGAAGAAAAAGAAGCAAAATAAGACCTTCAGACCATAGATCGCACTGCTCTTACCTCCACGGTGGATGATCAACAGGTGACAAGGCGGGGCCTCTTTGGTGCATTTGTTGTGGCACTTTAGCCTAAAAGAAGTGAGATGAGAACACTTTGAGATACAATGTGGAGGTGCAGTTGTTAAGAATTTTAGACCAGAAAAAGAGAGATCTGAATTCAAAGCTCAGCCATCAAGATCACTGGTTGACCTCAGGAAGGGCTATAGAGTAGAGGTGTCCAGGTCAAACTGGGGTACTGTCTGTGCAGCAACAGTATCTTCTGATTCTACAGCTCACTAAAGTCTAGCACTGGGCAACACCAATGGAAGCAAGATCTAGGATTCAACTTACAGAACTAAAAACTCAGTTTCCAGAATTCAAGTCTTTCTACATCTCAGTCTAAGTCTTTTCTATGATGTCTTGAATGCAACCCTAATATGTCTGGTTTTGTAAAAAATATTCTTGCCCCATCTACCCAAATAGTAGACTATCCTGCATAAATCTTGCTCCTTTTTCTTCTTCTTTTGAAAGCTGGAAAGAAACTGGTATTCTGCATGTCATGCCTCTGACCTATGATTGGGTCTTTGGAATAACAAGAACAACTACCAATACCCTCCCCCAAATAGAACCCAGCTGTAACTATTTGGTATACTAGCTTGGTAGGGGAATAAAATCTATAGAAAAGGACACATACTTGCAGTTTTTACATTTCAGTCCAAACAACATTCCTTTTCCACAAACAGTACATGTCTGAGACATCCAATACTTGGTGGAAAACCTGCAGTGAGAGAGAGAGAGAGAGAGATTGACCTCTGCTAAGTCCTAAGAAAAACAATTTCCCCCAGAATGGCAGCATTTTGTTATTTAATCTATCAGATTGCTCTTTGCTCTCCCCAGTCCTTGTATCCCAGTTGCCAAGACCATGAGCACTAGAATTACTTATTGATTCAGACTCAGTAAGCCAATGCAAACGGATGATATAAGCACTTGCCATTCTTCTGTAACCCGAGTGGGAATTTTGAATGCATGCAGTTTGTTGAGATGCCTAGCCTGTCAATGGCAAACAAGAACACTGGAAATTCACTCAGTCAATCAACTTTAGGCCATTTTACAAAGCTTATATCAGACCAGATGGTTAACTAAACTATCAATAGGGATGGAAAGGATATTCATACTGAGCAAGTTTTTTAAAAATAAATGTACTCAGTTCATGAACTATATGAATATTAACAAATGCATGCATGTATCTTTCATCATCCCCCTTAAAAGCTGGCAAGGGGGGACACACAAGCCACGCCTCTCACATCCACAACCTGTCCATATCAAGTAGCAAAGACTGCCGGGTGGAGGCTTCTAATTATGTTTGCTTGAGCACAGGTAGCCTCTATGTAACCAAGAATTCTCCTTTATCAAGGTTCCCAATCACGCAAAGGAATGTACCTACATTGAAACAAATGAGAGAGTAGAAGCCAGGGCCAGCCCTGCCAGTGGGGAGGCTGGACACTTGCTTTCAGCACCAAGCTGAAGGAGTACTGAGTTGAACTTAGTGACTCAGTGTTTGTTGAGCCTCCCCTCTCCAGTGAGTTGAGCAAAGAAAAGCAGCAAATGATTTCAACTCTCTCCCCTAAAACATTTATGGGTTGTTGTTTTAATGCTATTATTCAAAAGAATGTTCATACATTCGCTTCCAAGTATCTTCCTTTTTTTCAGTTTCCAGTTTAATATAATTTATTTCAGGTAAAAATGAGAGCAAAGGCAGAGAAACAGGGCGATTTTTGTTTTGTTTTGTTTTTGCCTGAGCTGAATTTATGCATACCTCAGCCTTGCCTTATAGCTGCAAAGCTACCTCTAAATCCTTTGCCATTGAAGGACAAAGTTTAGTAAAGCAGCCTGGGTGTTTAAAAAAAAAAAAAAGCCAGCCACATCACAGGCCAGCGACCTTGCTTGCCTCCCTACCTGCACCCTACCAGTCTATCTAGGGCTCTTACCTATTCCCATTTCTTCCAGAAAAGAGCAGAGAGGGAAAGGGAGGAAACTTACATTAAATTTACCAAAGGCTATAGGTCATAGATAAGGTACAGTGACTTTATTGACAGTAGACAGAGCCTTATCTAAGTGACATCAGAAACTGAAATAGTGTATTGAATGGGCTCTCTACAGTCTGAAAAAGAGGGTTGCACCACTCACATACTGAAGACACACACAGCACTCTACTTATCAGCACTCTGTCAGCCCTGAGTCCCAGCAAAGCTTAGAAACATTAATTTAAAATTTAATTTATTAGCTGGTCATTGTTTTTTTCCCCAAGAGTAGCACATTACACATTAACATTACTCACTACTTCTGAGTAAAGAGTAACTGAATTATAAACATGTTATGCTCAACATTTCAAAAACATTTTTACAGGGAAAAAAAAAGTCAAAAACAGCAAAAATAATGCCAGTTCCAATCTCCTCCTGTGGGGGAAAAAACTCTTTTGCAAAAACAAACAAATGTTCCTTGTATTATACAGAACCCTTAATGGCAACATTATAGTAATTATATCACTTAAAAGTAGCAATGCTAATCCTCATTACTCCAAAAGAAGTGAGTAACAAGGAAGGATGCTGAAATTTAATGTGTTACTCCAAGCTCTGAATCAAATATTATAATGCTGCAAATTGTGCAGCCCAAGCAGATTCCAGAAAAAGATAAAGGCAAAGAATCCATATGTGTGGTTTTTTGTTGTTGTTGTTATTTTGCTAGGTGTTGCTGCACCTCTGTTGCATGAGTGGGGAGCAGAAACTGGAAGTAGATGATATGGCCTCAAACAGAGGTAGGCAAGCGGGTGCCATCAACACAGTTTGAACTACTATTCACATGGTCCCTGGTCCTTGACCATGCTGAGCCAGCTCCAGGTTCAAGCAAGGTTGGTGCCACACTTCAGAGGATCCCTGTTGAACTGCCTTCTGGTGGATCCTTTCCTGGCAGAAGTGGTGGAAACAATGGGTGGCCACTTAAGTTTCACACAGTACCCTGGGATGACACTATATCAGGACATTGGGGAAATTCAGAACAGAGGTCCAAGACTCAAGCAATTGGGCACACTTCAGTGCTAGTGGGTTCTGACTGAGAGCTGGATTCCTGGCAGCAGCCCAATGGTGTTGAACACTGACCAGGATAGTAACCTTTTTTGCACCAAGATGGGAGCTACCACAAGCAGGAGGAAAAAAGCTGGCATTCTCATTAGAGGCCATAGTATCCAAGTTCAAAGTACAGAAGGTGCTAACTTCCCCTACCCTGGTAACACAGGTCTTCTTGAGCTAAAATTAACCCTGCACATTGAAAAAAAAATCTTGTTTTTTATCACTTCATACCTGTGTTTGATTGAATTTCCTAGATCCCGTCGAGGAATTTGTGGGGACCAGCGAGGTACTGAGAGTGTATCTGAAAGACAGAAATTAGAACAAATGGAGACTATTTTTCTGCCATGGAACGATCTAGTCAGTTATGCTTGCTTGCTTATTTATTTATTTTTTTTGTTTGTTTAATTCAAAGGCTGAAATCAAAGTCAAAGGGAGGTGGTGAATACTTAAATCATTGTATTTGCAATTTCACATAGACCGGATTTGTTCAGGAATTAAGTAACATATACGGTTCAAGACATCTTGCTACTTACAGCAAAGAACAGTATGATGCCCTGCTCCATTCCATGTACAAAACCAACTGGACTGGTAGTTGAATCTCATTTCAGTGGAATGGAATAGAATTCTCCATCTCACTGGAGGGTAGTAGGCCAGTTTAGGGGGTACAGAAGAACAAGGCTCCTGGAAATTAACATTTGCAGGCAGGTTGTTACTAATTTTGCCTGGTTTCAGGTACTTGCAAGGGGAGGGCAAACTGCTTTTCTTACTTACTACTTAGAAGTTTCCTCTCTGTGTTCAGTGTTGTTTACTCCCAAGTAAGCACATAGCGGATAATTGCAGGCAGCCTTTGTTACTCCTGGATCGGCTCAGTGATAACAGCTAACTTAATTTTTCTTAGTGTTCCTCATTTAGTACACATCTCATTGATAATTCCTTAGGAGGTTCAACTATATAGGAGTCTTGATGGTCCAATTTTGCCAGATCATTTTGCGGGGAGGGCTCAGCTCCCCTCCCTCCCTTCTTCCCATTCTGGGGTTCATGCACACAGCTGCTTCTTAAACAGGAATCATCAGGGATCTATTACTACTGTCTCCAGTATCTCCCAACTGTGATAGCTGCCTTATTTTGCTGAATGGTAGGATCAGCCTTGCTGAATAATATGCAGTCACCACAGAATAGAAATTATGCCAGTAAAAGTTGGCTTTAAAAAAAAAAACTGTGTTATTTGGAAGTGTCCCAACTTTTACTTTAGCTCTTCCAAGCCTCTCTTGTGGATTTGCTGTCAGTCTGTCCATATTCAGTCAGAGATTGGAATGTACAAATGAGAATGGTTAAGTTGGAGGAAACAGTGGATCAAATACTTCAAACACATTGAGATCTTCAGTCCAAGACAGACTCCTCTTGTGCCGCAGCTGAACATCCACTAGCATTAGACTCATTTTTTTCTTTCATTGCAACAAAATCCCTTGATGCCCAGATGTTCAATATTTCTTCCTACCCACTTTACTTGGGGCCAATTGGAATAAAGCCTCCCATGGTGATCTTTTCTGTACATAATCATGAATAAAATGCATTATAAGACTGCCGACTTAAAGAAAAACAGACTTTGATGCTGTAGTCAACACCAATTTGTTTTGAAAGCAGAGACCTTCAAAATTATTAATAAGAAATCAGTATAGTTCTCCCAGGCCAAAATACCACTTGCTAGAGATATAAGCCTGGGCCACTGAAATCTGGCCACCTGTAGCCATCAAGCAGGCTCTGCTAGTGACCCCAGGATTTATTAGGTATACCTGTCAATCCTTCTGCAAACAGGCTCCTGAGTAGTTTTTATATAGGCTGTGAAATGCCTCTGTTTGCTTTCATATCCTATTTTAATATTGCCAGTCGAGGTGTTTTTAATTGTGTGCCATTTTGGAAGGTTACATTTGCATGCGACTTCCTGTGTGGAAACCAGCTCTCCCTTTGCTGCTTAAGAGGAGCAACTCAGAGAACTTCTCCCACATGAGCATCAACAAAAAGGGCAGAGAGCTACGCAGGTAAGAACTGCCAAAGACCTGCTTAGCTGGTATCACTTTTTAATAATCGAAATGAAGCAGACTGTAGGAATACAGTTTAGCAAGAACACACAACACTTTCAGGTCTCTCCTCCTCCCATCTCTCTCTCTCTCTCTCTCTCTCTCCCTCTCTCTCTGTCTTTGTCTCTGTCTCATTCTCACTCACACACACACACACCACATTCTCACTTTCCAGGCATGTACACACCTAAACTTCCCCCCTGTTCTAAAATCTAGAAATCATGAGGTGGAAGGCATAAAGATAACCTCTTCTGCAGGAAGCAGGAAAACAGCAACTCTGATGAAAGCTGGAACAAGTTTTCACTTCCTCCCCTCCCCTACCCCAGAAACAATCCTGCTCAAGACTGTGGCCCTGGAGCTGGTAACAGCCAGGGCCAGCTCCGCCATTAGACAGAGTGAGGCAACTACCACAGGTGTTGCAAACTGCTCCTCCTGAGCCCTTCCACAGGACTTTTCCTTCTATTGGGCTATACACTAATGTATGCCACACAGCCACACAACCCTTCTTGGGGCTTCTAAACTTGTCTGCTGCCTCAGGTGTGATAGAGAAACTATCCCATTCACTGCACTAAAGGAAAGTTCAGCTGTCAGCCCATCCACAGTTTTCATATGTGGAATGTTGAGGGACAGAGGGAGGGAGCATCATTTTGTCATTTGCCTGAGGCAGCAAAATGTCTTAGGCCAGCCCTGCTAACAGCTAACATTCTTTACTCCCTCTTCAATTACACTCATCAAAATTCCTATTTGGCTGTCAGAGTAGCTGTTGACGGAATTTGGCTACTCTAGTGCAAAAAGTGATGACTGGATGGAGAGGGAAGAAGAAAATGGAACTATGTAAAGTAAGAGAGGAAAGAAAGGGAAATCATCAGACAAAGTACTGAACTGGAACTTAAGAGATCTGGGCTTTAGTCCCCATGGGCCATGAACCTCACTTGGAGATGCTGGGCCACTAGACTCTGTGTCTGATCTATGTCACAGGATTAGTGTGAGGATAAATTGGAGCAGAAGAAAGCCATGTATGTCATCTCAAGCCTACTAAAGAAAATATGGGATATAAATGCAACTAATAAATAAATATCGTAATTTCCCATTTAAAGCCATCTAAGATGGCAGCCATCACCCCATCCTGCAGCAGTAACTTCCATAAATTAATTATGCATTGTGTGAACATGAAACTCTGTGTCCCCTGGGAAAATGAAGAGCTTTATTTCCATTGGAGAATTAATGCTTCAAAAGCCAGGAGTTGAATAAATGTTATTTGCTAAAAGCCCTGGAAAAAGGACCATTTACACCACTCAGGATCTGGTTTGAACAAGCACAATGGGAACCTTTTATTTTCAGAAATGCCATTTGCTCATCACTAAATCACATTATACAAATGAGCTACCCTTTCCCTCTTCTCCCCACCGTCCTTTGTGAACCAAACACATGGGCAATTACAGTTACTTACCTGAAGTTAAATTAAAACCTCTGCTTTATCATCCACGATTTATTTCCACTAACTTTTGGCTGGCCTCAATTAAATCCCGCTATTTTACAGGGGGTGGGGAGTATGGCTAAGGCATTTAATTACTTTCTATAACATGCTCATTGCCAAAAAATTATTATTAAAGTGTATTGGGAATCATAACCTCTGAACAAAGCAGTGAGAGACCCTCCGTGATTTGCAGGTAATTATTTTCATTACAAGGATGATGGATGAAAGATCTGAGATATTAACAATACCCCTACTGTTTGCAGTGCAGTGCCAAGAGAGGGAGGAGAATGAAATGCTGGAATGGATGAGCCCTGATGGGTTTCAGAGAGATTTTTCAAGCTAATTTGTGACTCTCCTTTCTAAGCCATGAGGGATGGAGCTACAGTCATTTTCTCCAGCATGAATACAACAAAAGAAAACTAGTCATATCCCAAAAAGTAGACGGAAAGGAGATCTAAATCTACTGGTGATTTACCATAGTTCAACCAGGATTTCTGACCCCCATATTTTTAATAATAGGATCAACAAAATGTCCCCATAACCATCCAAAACTACATGGTGAAATGAAAAAAGCTTGGAAGATTTCTGAATATTCTACTCAGTTGTGGTACTCAAAACAAATTCCTCAGTGCAGAATTCTTTTATTTTAAGTGCATGTCTTTTGTGCTAAGCTTTGATTGGTGGATCCCAAAGTTCTAGTAAAAAGTATACTAAATCTAGTGATTCTGGTCTACTCAATTCTATCTCACAATGAATCTCTAGCAATAAAAGTGCAGAGAAAGCATCACTGGATGATGCCAGATTGAGCTATCCTCCAAAAAATGAGCTCAAGGGGCTTGGCAATTAGTGATGAACATTAGAAGACCCTCTCTGGCTTTCACGAAAATCTCAGTCTGAAAACCTGAATCATGTAAAAAAACAAACAAAAACAGCAACTAAAAAAACATGCTCTGGAGCCTATGCAGGATTTCTTTAATTTAATGGCAACCAAGTCTTTTACATCTGATGGAGAATGTATTTCAGCCCATGGACCAGATTCAATTTCTGAGATGTCCTAGGGGCAACAGTGATGAGTAGGGCCAAAAGCAACAAAGGGAGACTATGAATATCACCATGTTTTAGCTTAAAGTCTTAGGAGAGGCATTTCAACATTTTATAGTGTGTGTGGGGGCTGTTTAAAAGGTGGAGAGCAAATGCTGGGGAAGGCAGCACTGTCATCTTTGAAACCCCAGAGACAAATAGCACCTCGCTGGGGGCAGATTCAGCTTCTTGGTCTGAGGTTCCCTATCCTTGAATTAAGGGAAGGGTTTCCTTGAGGCCAAATAACCCCCTGGCCTCTGAGGGTGAAAATTCAAACTGACACCTCCCATTTCAGAAATGTAAACCTCATGTTTTTATCAGCAGCAGCAAAAGTATAAGAATCCCAGCAGTAAGACCAAAAGGCTGAGACAAGAGTTCCAGGCTCTGCACATTACAGTTTTCTCTTGGAGTCAAAAGGCTTTCCTTGACAGAAGCAGCAGCAGGGAAAATAAGCAGCCTGGCAGAAGGGAGAAGGTGACCAAATGAGGGTCATGCATTTCCCTCTTCTCCTTTGACAGAAGACACACCAGTAAGCCCCGCAAGCCACGGCTGTCTCCCGTTGATAGACAGGTGCGAAAACAAGGCCTGAGACCTGAACGGCACCCGTGCTCCTTGAAAGTGAGCGGGGCCAAGCAGGTGACGTGAGCTGCACAAACAAACAGCCTGGGCTGTGACACAGACACCATACCACAGAGTCCTCCATTTCTCTCTGCCATCATGCTGTGATAAAAATCTGTCCAGGAAAACCTGGCACTCTGCAGCACAACAATCACCATCTTGTGCAATGAGAAAACAGACCCCAATTCATTCTGCAAAGCAGATTAGTTCTAGCTGTGGGTTGGGGGAGAGCAGTGATTTGCTTGCACTGAAGCCACACAAAGGGTATTCTAAGTGGCTAACGATTCAACACCTGGAATTCCCACGTGGGGTGTGGGTGGTGGCTACCCAAATGTAAGCAAGACACACCCTGCCCCAGCATCCACAGCCTGGGGTAGCTCCTCTACTATGCCCAATGGTAACTGCTTTCCTGGCTGATGGTGGTTCAATGTTGCCCCTGGCATGGCTAGCTGGAATGGGTATGTTTATTCAATGGCTCTCTGCCAGTTGGTGTAGGCTCAACTGCCTGCATGTTTTACTAGAAGCTGACTTCCAGACTTCCAGTAAAGCAGGAAACCACACAGACAAAAGAATCAAAGGGAGAGCACCAGAAAGCCAACCAAATCCACCAAGGAGCTGGGAAAGAGTAAGGTAAATCCATGAGGAAGATTGCTGTTTAGCCATTAAGCAAAGCACCTCACTCTGATGTTTCATACACACCCAGCTCTTAACCTACTGATCAGTTGTTCCAAGATGCCACAAAACAGTTTATCCCAGGCAACTTGTTGTCTCCTTGAGGTTGATATTCAGAGAAAGGTCAAAAGGGGTGAGGAAAACAACCAGCGTTACTTTTGAATCAAGCCTTTAGAAAGCAAATTGGTAATTTGCTATAAATGTAGTAATATTGTACAGCATGATTGAGAGCAAAACGTAATGGGAATATAGAAAATATCTGCAAATTTTACAGTCCTTGGTGAGAAAGGGTATCTTGACCTGCTGAGACTCCTCACAAAAAAATGTCAAATGATTGACATGCTTCCCCCATTCTTCCATTTCTGGTGTTTCTTCACGCACGCACACACAGAGGCCAAGATTTTACTGTAGGGCTGCATAGTGTAATGTCTTATGAACCAGCCCAGGCTTTGAGATCTGCTTCTCTGCATCCAACCACCCTCACAGGTATATCTAGCGGGAACACAGGGGAGGGCCTTCTCAGTAACTACCCCCAAGCTCTGGAAGTCCCTTCCCAGAGAAGTCAGACTGGTACCCTCCCTAATATCATTCTGCACTCATGTAAAGATGTTTTTATTCACACAGGTGTTTAATGTGCAATATACATGGCCTGGCTGATAGAGTGCTGGATATTGTGTTGCTGATGAGTGTTTTGAGTTTTTAATTATGTATTTTAACATTGTTTAAATTCTTTTTGATTGCTATGTTTTAACTTTTGTATTCTATGGGTTTTAACTGCCTCTTTTTAATTGCTGTAAGCTCAGTTGAGTCCTAACCTGGGGAAAAAAGTGAGGTATAAAGATGTAGTAAGACATCTCTTTTGAATTAAATGATTTTAAAAAGTATGAATGCTATTTTAGCCTTCATGAATAGAAGCAAGTTGGGGGAAGTAATAGTCCCACTGTATTCTACTTTGGTCAAGCCTCATCTGGAATACTGTATTCAGTTCTGGGAGCCTCATTTTCAAAAGGATATAGACTAAGAAGGGCAATGAGGATGATGAGATGTATGGAGAACAAAAGATATGAGAAGAGGTTGAAGGAGATAAGCATGTTCAGCTTGGTGAAAAGAAGAATATGAGGTGACATAACCACACTCTCTAAATACCTCAAGGTCTGCCACTAAGAGGAGGGTGCAGGTTTGTTTTCTGCTGCCTCAGAGGGTAGAACTAGGTCTAATGGTTTCAAGTTACAAGAAGGTAGATTTCAACTGAATATTAGAAGGAACTTCTTGATAGTGAAAGTGGTTTGGCAATGGAACTGTCTAGAGAGGTGGTAGGATCACCTTTGCTGAATGTCTTCAAAAAGGGGCTGGACAGTTACCTGCTGGGGATGCTCTAGCTGGAGATCTTGCATTGAGCTAGGAGTTGAGCTTCATGACCTATGAGGCTCCCTCCAACTCTATGGTTCTGTGAAATAAAAAGACCAGTGGGTAAGATGGTTACCCTTTCCTTTATGGGGGAGTGGGGCTACGCCTTCAGGTACTTCCAGTAAAAAGATCCCCACCCCATCCCCTTTTTTGGCCATGAGCTTGGTTTAAAAAAGAACTGCATTTCTTAGAGTATGTTTTAACAAAAGAAAAACAAAAAATGGAGCAGCATCCCCTGTGGGTTGTGGATTGTGTGTAGCCCACCTATGCTTTAGTGCTTTTGCTGTGTCTCTGATCCTTCCTATTGGTCAATCCTTTCTATAGGATCATGTCGCCTCAAACAGACCTGTTAGAAGCCTTGAACCTTGGGCCATTATTACAGGGTTTTTCAACCATGTCAGATGTTCTGCATAGGGAATTAGGCTGGTCTTCTTCATTCTCAGTTAGGGCAAAGATGTCACACTGTGTATGTATCATGCATTTGATGAACTAATTCATTTTTACAACACCTGCATGCTGCCAGTCGATCTGAAATTATCTACAAGACAGCTTACAAAATTTTTAAAATTCATAATGCACAAGTATACAACAACCAAGACCAGGACTTTTTTAAAAATAAAGAACAACAGTAATGGAGCAAATAACAGAACACAACAGGAAACTGATAACTAATTAAATTCAGCAGCAGGAAACAACCAAAGGGGAACAGCAAACAAAAGAGAAAAAGAAAAAATGCCTAATTTGGACAGTCTGAAAGATCTGCTGAGAAAGTATGAGTCTTGAGCAGTGTCTGTAGATCATGGGGAAAAGGCCAAGTGGAATGAAATTCTCTACCCACTAGGAGTGCTGCAAACATTGTGCCGCTGTCAAGAAGGCCATGCTCAATGTAGCTCCCCTTTATGGTGCCTTCACAGCAAAGGAAACCTGGTCTTAGGGTCCTCCAGTCAAATGATAAATTCAGTACCTTGGACCCTGTCATAACTGGTCACACCAGGTGGCAGATGATGGGTGATATACCACCTAAACCAGTCTGCTTCTCTTGGATGTGGTGAAAAAGGCTGTCTCATTACCAAAGTTACAGTAAGATTCAAATACAAGACAGGTAGCTCACAGGGGTGCCTAGAGGCTTCCATGTTGAGGTGCACTGAATCTGCTCCAGAGCTTGTTCCAGTTTAAAAGAGTGAGCCAAGGTGCTGAACCTATTTTGGGGTTAGGATTTGACAACTTAGATAGCTCTTTTAAAATGCGAAATAAAAGCCCACAGTAGATTCAATGCACCCCTGGCACAGAAGCCACTGCTTGCCCCTGGCTAGTCTGGTATGCTTCTGAGATAGTATTAGAGGAAATAATCTCTTCCTTTGCCTCAGGCAGCAAATGTTTTAGGCTAGCTGTAGGCATTGTAGGAAAAGGAGTGAAGAGACTACACGCCAAACAAACTTCTTTTATGCCTACAAATATAGCAACAATCCCTGCAGCGCAAAATGACGGGACAAGAGGAGGCCAGTACTGCTTGGCTGCTTGCTTCTGGAGAGATTTCAACAGACAACAGCCGAAAGGCCCCCAAGCGTTATGTTTTTAGGACTGCTATTTAACTGGGGAGTGAAAGCCTGTCCCTGACGCTGAGCTGGAGCTTTGCTTGGCAACTCAGGGCATGCCATGTCACAAAGGACGTCAACAAAAGAGCTGGGAGGAAAACCTCCGTATTGATGGCAGACAGCTATGCTGACGTCCTGACCCCCTTCCATCTGGACATCCACTCCTGTTAGTTGGCATTTGCTGCATGGCTGTTTTTCTCTCCGACAAATTGACAAGGAAAGGTACAAGGATGACACATGTATTGCAGAAGCCAGACAACACTGACAGAGGCCGCACGTGCAAGTACACATCCTGGTATGCCATATTAATTAATACCACCACCACTAGGCTCTGTAGCCATTGGTGAGAGCACCATCTGCAAAGGGAGGGCTGATTGGTCAAGATTCTGAAACGCCCCACTGTGATGGTGAGGGCATGATGTGTAAGACTGAGAAGGCAGTCAACATTCAGCTGTTTCGGATTATTTTCTGCCCCCCCCCCAAAAAAACAAATCTGTAGCTTAAAAATGGTGTTGCTTTCATTCCTCCAAGTGTAACACAAGCTATTTCTGGAGGCAAGACTTGAAATGGAAGATAGACAATTGCTAAGCCTCTTGTGCAATAAATCATCTTCACTTTCCTTCCAGAACTAGAATAAGTTATTCTTTGGACTACACCTCCTTAGAATTCCCTAGCCAACATAGCCTTGCTAGCTTGGGGATTCTAGTACTTATGGTAACCCCTCCCACACCAAAATTAATATTTTCAAATTCTGCTTCCTTCCATCCCAGCAAAGCCCCTGGCTTACTTGTTGAGAAGGTGCCATCTGTGTGGACAGGAGGAGTGGAAGGAAGGAAAGGTGGATGACCAACAAAGAAAGATCGCAGAGATCGTTCTGAAAGGAGAGGAGAGCGCTGGGCAGGAATGTTCTCACAGCTCCCCACGCTGTTGTGGATCTTGAGATTCAGAGGCTTGTTTTTTTTCTTTGTTCTGCAAGAAAGAGAGAATAAAAGAGTTGTAAGGGATAACAGAAATAAGAAGACAATGTGCAATTGTTACCACAAGCGGACAAGCAAGAGAAGGCCAAGACATAAGAACAGAAAAGCATTTGCCTTGTTCCAATCCATGAGGCCACTTGGGTTACCTTCCAGTTTCTGATTATGGTCAGCCACGAGAGGCTTCCAACTGCCCTGCAAATTACAGAAGAAGAAGCACAGCATGAAGAACCACTGCTTCCACTCTTTGCTGCTTTTACTTGCCTTCAGGCAAGCAGGCAGTGGCAGGGGTGACAAGTTGCTAACATAGTCTAGCTAGATGCCAGAAGGCCAAGCCCCCATTTGTCAAACAGGGGCAGGAAATGGTGGCCCTCCAGTCATTTTCAGACTGCAACCACTGGCTATGCTGGTCAGGGCTGATGGCTGTTGCAAGCCCAATATAAGTGGAAGGCTACTGTTTCTCATCCCTGCAGTAATACCAAAAATGTCAATTTCAAAAGCAAATTCAAAGAAGGTTGCATCACCTGGCTATTTACTGGAAGCCTGCAAGGCCCATTTTTGATTTACAACCTCATTCCTATAAGAACTGTGCAGTGTTCTGAACTGGTCAGTGGCAGCTGGCAGCTACCATGCCAGTAGGGTGGTGAATGCACTCTGGGTTTTAGTAAAACTTTAAATGAACTTTAAATGAGCTGTCCAAGGTGCTGATTCTACAGTCTTTGATAGTTCCTTTAAAATCCCTACTTAAGTCCTGAGTGGCTATACGGTCCTGCTGACATGGAAGCCACTGAGACTTGTGTCTATTTCCTTGTTTTCCTTTCCTTTCCCCTCCCCATCCCCCCTTTCTTCTTCATCATGTCTTTCTATATCATATATATGGCTAAGGAAAAGGAGTATTTTATTTTTAGGAATCTAGAAGCAACTCAGGGAATTTTTCCAGGTGAAAAGTGGGCTATAAATAAATGTATGTTAAAGGCCCTCCCCTATATAGTGCTTGACATTTACATTTAGTATTCCAAGGTAGACTGCCTCTGAGTCTACAGGATCCAGTTGCTAATAGCGATTTAACAAACTGTCCTCCACCAATGAATATGCCTAATTACATAGAAGGCTAGCCCGTTTGTTGTTCACCATCATTTAAACATACATTTTTACTTCTAATCTTTCCGTGAGGTTTTGCATGCTCCTGAAACATCACATTCCTTCTCATGTTAGAACCACGTCATGTGACAACCAATGGTTACAAACAGTTAAGTACAGTTACTTAACATATGAATGAAAAGATATGAAGGAAGTGTGCTGTAGTACCTTGGACACTAAATAAGAGAAAGACATTTCTAGCCTAGGTTTTCATGGATTTCAGTCCTCTTCATCAGATGCGCAAAAGCTTACGCTAGAGGTGCTAGAGGGGGGAAAAACCTTTTTGTCTCAAAAGTGCTTCAAGATTCCTTTGTATCTTTTTATGCTGAAAATGACTAACACAGTATTACTGTGTATTACTCTGAGTATCACTCCATGAATATGTGCAATAAGAAACAAATAAGTGTGAGATGGGCCACCATCTAAATTCAGTTTTTGAATAATTGCTTCCCAAGAAAAATCCAAAACAGTTGAGAGAATATCTTCATTTCCCTAAGCAGTCCCACCCCCACAAAAAACAAGCAAAGAAAATAACTCACAATGAGAAGTGATGTAGTACAATTGGGGAAAAAATGTCTGTGTAACTTCTCACTCTCCTTCTAAATGACTTTCCTTTTATAAGGCCTTGAAAACACCGAAGAAGTCTTTAGGGGACATGCCCCTCCCTCCATATAAAAGAACAGATAAGTGCAGAGCATACTGTAGAGCCACAGAATACAAAGTGGAAAACCAGGGAGGATGGGATGGGGATCTTTGAAGAGGACATGGCTGAAGGAATACAGCACTGGAAGAAGGACTCCACACTAGTGTGTTTAGTTGCAGATTCCACATGTTTGATAAATGCTCACCAAAGTTGACATCAATTTGTGGCAAGGAGAATTTCTGGGAATGATGTTGTTTCAGCTGTACCTTGGCCTATGCTTCCCTCATCAGAAGAAAAGGACCATTCACCCACGAACAGACTAATTGTCTCTCTTTTACATGTAGTGCATTCTGCCCTCTTGTGGTGGAAAGGAAACATCTAGACACCTTGGTCCATGTAGATGGCAGAAACTGGCCATTTCTGCATGGCTATTTCTCCATTAACTTTTCCCAATTTATCTTGCCTAGGCAGAAATTCCTGATTTATGTCAAGTCTGGAACAATACATCTTAACGCTTTCTCTTGCCCCAATACCCAAGTGACAGGTGTTTTAGGAACAGCAGCCTCAATCCATCTCTGTCTCCCACACAATTTCTTTCCTTTCTTGCAGAGAGCTCCCCTCTTTTGACAGTGCAGTTCAGCCAAGCAGCAACACTGAACTCTGAGCAAAAACCTCGTTAGCTTCCTTGATTGAGGGAGCATGTTGCTGAAAGCGTAATGTAATGGAACACACTATTAAATGCTTCACTGAAATAGGATCTCTAGAAGTGAAGGCTGGTTAGGAGACAGGCTCCCCACCCTCAAATGTGTTACATGTTCTGGTATGGAAGAACCTGCAGGACGCAGTACTGTAGTGCAGTCAAGGCTCAAAGGGCCATAGCACTTGGATCTTTCACTTAATGGTACCACCTGTCAACCTCTTTGGGCTTCCCTGTTCCTTCTGAATTTAGCTGCAATACACAGTGGCTAGTACAGCAGCTGATACAGAAATTGATTTTGCCCAGCAACAACTGATGGTTGTGAGACACCACTGTTGTCCTCTGTCCAGGTAGGCAAGTCCTAGTAACAAGGGCAAGCAGTCCAGAATGCCCAAAGTCTACCAGTTATTGCACCAGACTCCTGGCTAAGGGCTTCGGGTCTTTGTCTGAAGAGGACTTTTGCAGCAAGGGCATGAGCTCTACAATGTGAGGTATTTTAGAGTAGCTAGGTCTATTAAGACCCATTAATGTTTCGAAAGATCTGTTTCTGGCTTGCTGAGAAGGATCAACAGAGCTGGCTGCGGTTTTGGATATATGAGTGCATGGCAGTTATGATGAGCACCTGTGCTTCTGCACTTTATCATTTACCACTCCACTACCACTCCACCATTGTGAGGTGGAAAGCTGCAATAAATACACCAAAGACTTTTGGACCCAGAGGAACATAACATAGCATTATTATTATATCCCTTTTGAGCAGCCAAAGACTGCACTGTTTGGTATGGTCTTTGGTTCCCTAAAATCAAGGTGTTTTGGACTGTTTCAAAGTTTAAACCTGGTTTTATGATGTTGTTTTATACCGTACAATCTTGTCAATTAAATGGAAAATTTAGATTGCAATCCCCCCCCCACAGTTAACTGAGGATGAATCCTACTCATTTCAATTCTCAGTGAATCGTACCCCAGGAAAACTTTTGCTGCAACAGATTAACATGGCTTTATTAGTGTTATCTGCCATCAAGGTGACGTGGGCATTTGGAAACTTGATGCGTGAGAGACCTCTAAGAGCCCCAGCCATCGACTGCCCTGCTCAGGTCTTGCAAACTCAGGGCAGCTGTGGCTTCCTTGACTGACTCAGTCTGCCTTTATGCAGTCTTCCTCTTTCCCAACTGCTTTCTACTATGGAAAAGTCAAAAGGTCTGCACTTTGAAGGCTGATTTCCCATGCTCCATTAGCCTTTCTCAATACTTTTTGTGTGTACACACATAAAAAACAGGACAAAACTTTTAACTTCCTGTGACATGTCTCCTTGGCATGTAGTACCAATGCCTCTCTTTTCTCCACTTTGTTTGTAAAACTTTCAAAAGTTACATTTTGGACGGCAACTTCTATAAACCCACAACCAACATGGCCTCTGTCTATGCTGGCTTGTGGGATTCTGGAAAGCGTAGTCCCAAAAAGTAACCTTTTCCATCTCTCCTCTGTTGTGTCACTCCTAAATTTTTCCATCCAGATTTAGAATGCAAACACGTTTGTTTTGTAAGCACAGAAGAGAAAGAGTGTCCCTGCTCAGGAGGTCATGCAAGGGGAAGAGAATAGTGCCAGGGACAGGCATTTGGCTTTCCTGACCAACAACAGACATCCTTCCTGCATGCCTGTTTGAAGCACATGCCCTTCAGCACTGTGGGCATCTGGAGAAAGCCCTCAATAGGAAATGACTGCATTGCAGCACCTCCAGTGCCTGTCAGGCCTTACAAAACAATGCAGCTTGCAAAGGTGGGGAGGGGGAAAGAGGAAAAAAACAATTAGGCAACCTCTTTCTGATGCGCTAATTGTTTCCTAGCACAGGAAAAAAGTGGCATTAATTTCCACATCTTGCGCAGGACAGGGGACACACTGTAGCTGATTGCTTTCTTTTAACTGAAAGGGCAATTGAATCAAAGCAGGGTTGTGCAACCTCAGGACTCTGCAGCCAGTGTCCCTCACCCCTCCATGACCCCTGCTGGCTGGCATACAATCATTCATGTTGTCGTACAAGTACCACACTACAGCCAAGTAAAAATCACTTCTCTGGGCTTGCTTTGGCATCGTACCTCCAGGGAGCAAGCCCTGTTGCCATTGATGTCATTCCTTGCAAAGCAAGACCAGAGCCACTGGGAGACAGAGCAGACACTTTGCTTGCTGAAAGACCCAAGTTTGGTCCCAAACATTTTCACTGTCATCTTCCAGGCAGGGCTGAGGCTGGATGAGCCCTGGAAGTAGGTTCAAGATCAAGATAGTCCAAGGGTCTAGGTTGGCAGGGTCTAAACAGGGCTGAGAGATCCAGCAGAGAGCAAAGTGACAGTCCTTCTTTCCCAGCATACAAGGGTTCCTTGTATAGGAATAGCCACTGCCATGTTCCTCATTCACCCTTCTTCTACCTTCCATCATGGGGACTGGAGGTTATACAGGGGTATGACAGAGGTCATACAGTTTTTCTTCCAAAGAGGATTCCTCTATCCAGCTAGAGAAGGAACAAGCAGGATGATCCGGAAAAGATTTTTGCAAGAGACCTGAAAGAGCTGACACCAGTCAGTGTGGATGACACTAGTTTAGTCAGAAAAATGACCTGACCTATAAGGCAGCTTCCTACATAACCAGATAATTCCACAAAGATTCAACATGTGGCTTTAAAAATGCTTGAAGATCAAAGATGAATTTTACAGCTCATTAGTATGTTAGTCAGTAAATTAGTTAAATATCATATTTTTATTCCATTTATTCTGCAATAGATAGACCTCTTCTTGAGTTCTGTCTCTAGTTCTGGGAAATCCTGAAATTTTCTGTCTTTTAAGAAAGAAACAGTCAACAATAGAAAACAAATCCTAGGAACAAAAGTCAAAGGAACTGAGTATTGGGGGAGAAATACGAAACACTCTCAAATACCTGAAAGACTGGCACAGAAAAGGTGAAAGATTTATTCTCTACTACCCAGAGGCAAGGACTAGCTTTAATGGACAGAAGTCACAGGAAGATACCATTGGCTTCAATAAGCCCTTCACTTTAGTCCTTCACAATTCCAGTTTCACTCTGATGCCTTTATGCAACACTCATTCTACAAGCATGACTTTGCAGAATCTTGAAAACTTTCCTGTATGTATCACCATCTATCATGCACTTTGGGATTATTAGCACCAACTATTCCATCAGTTTCACACACATCCCATAGAAAACCAACAATAAGAAAAATAACATCCCATGCTTTCAGCAAATCCAGCATTTCAACAACCACTAGATTTTCAATAACAGCCTCCCAAACCAAACAACTAACCAACTTGGCAATAACTATGCCTATGACTAGCTACATCAAGGTATCACAACAATTGGCTCTCTCATGGTCTGCTTTGAAGGTCATCTCTAGAACAGGCTCTGGGATTCTTCTGACAGCAGAACTGAAGGAAACGAGAAAGCAAAGATCTGCTAGGCCCAAAAGCCAGGGCAGATGGTTGCAGCCTTCAGAGGCAAACACTACTGTACTACGGGGGGAACAGAACGGGGTAGCAGCAGAAATAAAGACAAATAATGAAGGGGTGGCATAGAAAGAGAAGGAGTAGTAGAGAAAGACAGAGAAACAAGAAGTGGCAAAAACTGTGAGAGAAAAATGGTGTGGGTTCTCCACCCTGTGCACGGTTGTCACCTACTGCACATATGGTATCACAGAACACGTATAAACAACTACAGTTTGTTGAGTGCCCCAGCTCTCTTTCCCCCCCATGTTCTCCCTCTCTCTTGTCATACTAAGAAGCTTGGAGTCTCCATTTTAATTTTTCACAATGCTTCCAACGTTATGAACTTACAGGGCTTTGTAGGAAGTTAAAATCATGGCACAGGGCAAAACAACTGTCAGTACATCAGTTGGTCTGCTGGGATGCTGAGCTCCTTGGCAGTTGCTTGAAAATGGCAAATGCTGATGCCTGCCCTGGCCATGCTGACTGGTGGAACTTGGGGGTTGTATTCCAAAAAGTAACTTCTCCAAAGGCTGACTTTCTAAGCTCTGTCATTAGGCAATGGAGCTTGGGTTCCCACCCCACACCTATAAATCAACCACAGATGAAACATTTACGGAGAAAATCATTTCCTAGTGAGCAGGACTGATGACAGCTTTCATTATTAGAAAGGATGAGTGATTCTCAGCAGAGGTTTCTCCCATAACTCCCTCCCCCAACTTTCTCTGGAAAATAAATTTATAGGAGGAAAGAACAAAAGAGATGAATGATGTTCAGTGTATGACATCATTCATTTCCCTGTAATGCCTAGATAGATAGATAGATAGATAGATAGATAGATAGATAGATAGATAGATAGATAGATAGATAGATAGATAGATAGATAATCAATCTGGCAAAAGCTTGAGCAAAGAACAAAACAGATGACGGGAAAATCTGGTTACTTGTGAACTGACACTCTCAGACCCCTCTCCAAATATGGTGTTGTGAATTCAGCTATCTTGATCACTGTGAATGTGTCTGCTGCTGTTGTAATTTTAGAAAGGAGGGCAAAGAAGGGGACAAGTATTTACTAAAGAAAGTTAGTATTCTTTGACAGCTGAAAAGTCTCACCCTCCAGCAGAAACGTAGCACACATCAGACATAGAAGTGAGGACGTGTGAAGAATCTTTTTTGCAATTTTTGATACAGATGGACCATTTCTTGCCACAGTCTTGGTAAAAATCATTCTTTCCTTTGTTCTGCTGCTGGTAGTGCTGGTGGTTGGTTGAGTATGGATCAATCTTACTGGCTGGAGTGGGGTGATTTCAATGGTACTACAATGCAGGGGGGAAGAATCAATTCTCTCTCCACCTGTCTCCATCTTGATGAAGCCTCCTAGCAGCTGGCATTAAATAGAGTGGGGCAAGATGAACACAACTTCAGTATCAGAGGCTAGGGACAAGGCTGGCCCTACCCTAAGGGTGTCAGAGGCACCTCCCTCAGACAGCAGACACTAGGATGTAGCTGAAAATAGAGGCATGAGCTGTGGGCTGCACTGCTTACTTTGCATCCCCTAAAACAGCCTTATGACTTTAGCAACAAGTGTGTGGGTGGTGCTGTCCCATCACCACTAAAAAAAAAAAAAAATTCTACCACTCTACCAGTCCAGTATATAGAATGGGAGGGGATGCCATCTTGTTCTTCACTTCAGACAGATAGGGATCTTGGGCCAGCTTTAGCTAGGGAATATGAGCAGAAGCATTCTGTTGAAATGGTATCCTGCCTGTGGGCTTCCCAGTAGCTTTCTGAATGCATGATTGGATAGGGCTTTGGCCTGAGCCAGCAGGGCTCTAATGATATTTTTTACTTCAACTGACAGGTTTGGCATCATTTGAAAGTGTAAGCCTTTCTGTGTAAGAGCCAAGAAAAAAAGTATGTTATGAACATTGGAAGGATGTGGTCCTCTGAATATTAGTTAAGATACCCATCACTACCCCTGCTGCACACTCACCCCCTTTCATCTAAATCTGATTATGCTATTCAACAGGCATCTGCAGAAGTATGGCCCAAATCATGACCCCAGGATGGTGTCCTAAATATGCATGTCCCACCACCTCTTTAAAGCCCGTCTTTGATGCCAGAGCTCATCAAGGCTTATTAGTGCCTCCAATGATGGGCTCAAAGGACTTAACACCCATCTCCTACTAAGTGGCCAAATGGAATGCAAACTTTTGAACTTTTACCTTGCTCAGTGCTAAACCAAGTCGTTTAATCTTTTTAACATTTTCCTTCACCATCTCCCCGCCACCCCACTCAAATTGTCTGTACCACAAGCCCAGAGAAAGGTATCTGTCATTTTCTGGGTGCAATCTAAGGTGTGGCGGGGGGGTACATCTCAACCACCGCTGGAAATGCAAGTGACAGCTTTGAGGTATGCTCTACCTTTTCTGGAACACAAAAATCCAGTGCAGGATTAGCCATGCCTCCAAATCATCTATTTTCCCAACCTGGTGCTCTCCAGCTATATTGGACTATAGCTACCCTCACCTATTATGACTACATTGGCTGAGGACAATGGGAGATGTAGTCTACCACAACAGGTTGAGGGAGGCTACTGCATGACTGGGTGGCCACCAAATGGTTAGCCTAAGAATTTTCCTGGCTAGGGTGAATAATAATATGGAAGATCTCCTCCCATTGGGTACAAAACCCAATTATACTAATAGTTTAATCTTGTCTACAAGACTTGCAATAGAAAGGCATCCCCTTGAAAGGAGCAGGCAAGCTCACAGGGCACACACTGCATGGCATGTAGCACTTTCTTCCAAAACCTGATGTTGCCTCCCACCAGCTTGGGGAACGTGGTGTTGACAACACTGAGCATAGACACATACCAGAGTAGATTCTAACAGTTGCAGTCCAAAAAGTAACTTTATCAGACCCTGCCTCAGACTCACGATCTGACATTGGTATGAGGCAACTTTATATGCTGATGGAGAACTGTTGCTCAGTGACAGGGAGAACTATCTCTGAATGCAAAACTTCACAGGTTTAAGTCCCTATATTTCAAGTTATACAGGTCACAAGCAGCTGTCCTTGCATCAGGTCCTGCCTGAGCCTTTTGTGAAATGCTGCTAATTCTTACACTACATCAGATTCCTTCCACTTCAGCTAGGTGCAGGATTTCTGTGGAATGTTATGAAAAACATCTTAATAGTTAGAATAGTTGGGCAATGGAACCAGTTATCTAGAACATCAGAACTGTACTTCTTGTAAGGGTTAACGTTGCCTTCATTAATTCTCACCTTGAACATTCTATAATGAAGACATTGCCGTCTGTTTCAGCATAAAGAGAGACAAAGGAATCTTGTGGCACTTTTGAGACTAACTGAAAAAAATAATTTTCCAGCACAAGCCTTCGCAGACTCAGATGAAGTTGGACTGGAGTCCAGAAAAGTTTATGCTACAAAATACATTTTCTCAATTAGTTTCAAAGATACTACAGAATCCCTTTATCTCTCTTTGTTCTATAATGAACTGCAGGTTTCTTTTCACATTTCTCTTTCATGATGGACTCTGGGTCCTTCCACTATTGTTGTTTTGTTCCTATGCATATATTTTTCTGATAACAGTTATATGGGACAAGGAATGTGTGGCCTGCTAGAAGCTGTTGGACTCCCTCACCATTGGCTGTGCTGGCCAGGGCTGGTAATAGTCACAATCCAACTTCTGGAGGGGTGCCATATTCCACTTCTGAAGATATAGAATTGCACTAAGAGTTTTTCTTTTTGTCTTATTTATGAAGAAATTCACAAATTTGAGTAAATTCTCACAAAAAACAAGTTCTTATACTCCAGATAAGATATCAATAGTGCAGAATAAACCACAACTGTTACTACTGTGGCATATCTTACCAGTTAACATATCTGTCACCCATCAATCAGCCCCGTCATAATTTCCCAAGGAGAGACTTCCAGAACCTGATCTAACATTCACTTATCATTTGAGACAAGAGATGCCATTGATCTGTGGCATTTCACAGCTTCCCTGCCTTGGCCTCTGATCCTGCATGAGCAATCATTTAGCACTTGCTGTCATGGACCATTTTTATGCCATGTTAAGCAGTGGCTCTGGCTCCAGCTATCTGGTCCAGGAGGTTTACCCTAGGACTACATACAAGGCAAACATTCAGCTAGTTATTCCCACCTTTCCTCCAGGAAGGTCAAGGTGGTATATGTGGCTGGTCTCCTCCTCCTTTTCTACAAAAAATGCAAACCCTTGCAGTGAAAGATGCAGCTACAGAAACTTTGACAAATAGCTGTTTGACCTCTACTTAAAATAACCAGCAAAGGAAAAACCACTACCTTTCTTAGTTTTCTGTTCTACCATGCAACACTTTTCAGTTAGGATGTTTCTACTAACATTTAGTTAATGTGTCTTTTGTCCCTCCTGAACCTCTCATGTGTTCTGAACTCACTCCAACTTCTCCATAACTTTGGAAAAATATTGCACCCAGGTGTGTCATTTTGTTGGAGAAAAAAGAAATTTAATAGGAGTTTTCCACATCAGTACATCCAAGTCACCAAACCCAATGATCTCAAAAGTCTCCTCCAGGAAACAGCCTGTTTGTTTTTCAATCTATTATTAACAAGTCCCACTTTGCTCCAGAGCCAGCTGCTATCCAAGGCAAGTAGCCACGCACAAGGATTCTGCTTTATTGCACACACACCTGCACTAAACAGCATTTTGGGTGATTTTGAAGAATGGTAAATATCCAACTTCTGTTTAAGAGCAGTGTACCTTCTGAATAAAAGTTTCAGAGGGGATGTACAAGAAGACCTTTGTGCATCTCTCTTGATCCACTTTTGACCTTTCTAGAAGTATCTCGTCAGTTGGAAACAACTGGAAGGATACTTTGTCACAAAAACAAGTCTCCTATTATCGTCCAATGTTTACTGATAATACATAAGAGACTGCAAAATGCCCCTTTCTCTAACAGTGTTTACTGTATCATTTATAAAGCAATGCCAGCTCAAGCAGACCTATGGCAAACTCATGTTTCCATTTTACAGACAGAGAACTTCAGCAGAGTGGTTGCAGAAAACCTAAACCACACAATCGACCAACAGCAGAGAAGAATATTATGCACAGTGGTGTAGTGATTCAGGATACACATGATGAGAACAAAGCACCAGGAGTTCTTGATTAGCAGGGACAATGATACTACCTGCTACCTTGCAAGCTTTCATGTTCTTTCCAGCCTTAGCTGCAATCTTCATAGTAACTTGGGTGGAATTCAGTTTTTCCCAGCAACAATACACTGATGTGAGCTATTTCTGTTGTAATGATAGCACTTTGGATGACTTGTTCTTGGTTTGGCAACTAAGACCCATTAGCTCTACAAAACTCTTGCTCCTGGACATATAAACTTCTAGAAATGTTGATCTGGTTCAACTCCAATGTCTGCATTTTTCAATTTTTCAGTGGGGAGAGCTATCAGAACTGCCACGGCAAGCATGGTCACTTCAAAATTTACCACTACCCCAATGCTAAGCATGAAGACTAATTGGATCTAAGAGTACCTTACGGGCTATGGCTTTCTATGAAACATGCATCTAATACCAAAGAATTTGAACAGATGGCTTTCAGCATTCTGGATTCTTTTGCTTTTGGCTGCAACCACTATCCTGCTACTTTTTTACATTCCAAGCAAGATAAAAGGAGTCACTGCTCCACATACGATCAAAGATCGCTTCAGGTGGCAGGAATTTACAACCTCTCAATAGGCTTGCAGCTCAAGCGTGGGGGCAGAGCCACAGAGCAAGTCAGTGACAAGAATATCTATTTCTGCAGAACCCTTGGGGATGCTCATTTATTACTTTCCCCTACATGGCAATCTTCTAAGAGCTATTCTGCATATTTACCTCAAATCACACAGAGAATGCTCAAAATGACCTAGGTATGATAAATTATCTTTCCTCCTTCCCACAAAGAGGCATTTTAAAAGAAATTGTTACTGCACATCCATTTTCTAATTCAAATGGCTTGTGCATGGAAACCTTTCTATCACACAGAAGCCCTGACATTCTAACTGAAGTGAAACCAAGGAAAAAGGCAAGCAGGAATAAATACATCTTGCAAACTATAACACAGAAATTACTAACCCAACAAAATTCTCATTAGCCTGCCCACCTACCACTGAATATGTGACTTAAAGAACAAACAAACAACACTAAAAAATAAAAGTCCCTAAAATCCTAACTTAAAACCTTAACAAAATGTCTTTAAAAACTCAGCTTTTCTGGGAATACAGAAAAGATTTTTTGGAATTATTTTTATTTTTGCTTTGCAATAACTTAACCTATGTGCACCAGTTTAAAAAAAGCCCTAAAGTACTTTCTGACTCCAATGAGAATTCTAATGTCTTGAGGGATTAGCATGGGGGCCATAGGGGTTAGCGATATCATCAGGGTTAGGCTTGGGTTGAGCGGCAGGAATTGCCCTAAACTTCTTGCATTCCTTGATCCCAATCAAAACTCCAGTCCCCAACCATCACCACCCACACCTATAGACAACCATAGCACATGTTTTGTCCCAGTATATTACCTGGGCTGGGACAAAAAAGTATTCCAATGGCAAAAGTCAGTTGGCTTATTGGGACATTTTTCTCTTGTTATAAGACAATTCTACAAATGGCAAGCAGCTGAAACTTGGAGATTTTCAGGTAAAAATCCAACAGAATGCCTGCCTGCTTCTCATTCCCTAATCCTTCATCCTCTGGTTTCTCTTCTCCCCCTTCCAGTTACTAGATAAACATTTCTTCCTTCCTCTCTCTCTCTCTTTTTCACCTTCTCCACCCTCACTCTGTCTTCTAATTGCACTTGTCTTCTTCTTCCTTCCCTAGTCCTTCTCCCTCTCTCTTGTTCTCTTTATCCTCTCTCTCTCCCCAGTTCTGGCTACCTTCTTCCCCAAACCTTTGGTTCTCACTATCACCTTCTTTCTCCTTCTACCCACACTTCTCCTAGGCTGGGTTAGGTGTAGTCCTCTGGATTCCATGGACACATATGCTGCTCTCCAATCCTTAAAGTTGGCCACCCTAGGCCTTACAAAGTGGGATTTTGCCTCTGCACTGGCTCTATCAATTCAAGATCTACGACTTCTCTCTCCTGGCTCCTACAGCACTTTCAGGGTCAAAAAAAAAAATCATTTTCTCCACTAGCAATCTATGGGCCAAGTAGAAGGAAGGGCTCAACCTGCCACTGAGGTACTCCTCCCTCAGCTCAGACCATGGACCACAGCTGCTTCCCTCCCCAAAACTTGACAGAGGCCATAGTCTGAAAGTTACAAGCCCCTCTATACTACAACACTGACAATATGAAGCACTCAGCTTTGATTGACTCTGAAAAGAACTACACATGAAACCGTGCAGAGAAATTCTACAAACCATTCAACAGAAAATCACCTTGTTCACCTTCACTGCTGTTACCTCTGCAGCATGGAAGCTAAAATCAGACCTCCAAATCATCCATACCATTTCATCTTTCTAGAAAACATACTTCAAAGATGGCCAGTGTTTCAATGGCTTCCAATATGAATTTGTGCTCTTGGTTCACTGATTAAATTCTGTGTCCATTTGTGTCCACCGAGTGTCCAAAAGGTAGAACTGGTTCTGGGTGTCCATTTGGACACACAAGTATTACTTTAAAAGTGCCTTCTGTCACAAGACATAAAGTTGCTCAACAGCATCATGTTGGGAACAGATAAAGACTTAGATCCCAAGAAAGCATACAGACATATACAGGATCTACCAGAGACCCAGGTCCAGGATGAAACAGAGGTCTCAGGGGCCTCCCCACTCTCCAAAGGACAGGCCAATGTATTGTTTTCACTATTCACCCCCCCCCCACACACAGAGGCATTGCATTTTAGTGTGCATTTTAACCTTCATGCATTTGGACAGGACACTCTAGCCTCACAGTCACAGATACTGTAGAATCCACAGAGAACTAGACCTATAGCTTAGCTGTTGTAAACAATGTCCCCAAATTTCTGACAGTTGTAGGTTTTTTTGTTTGTTTGTTTGTACAAAGGAAAACAGACAGGACAAGCAGTATCTCAACAAATCTATTTGTTTTTGCCATTGGGGTACTTCTTGTCACAGTCAATGTAACAAAGTGGAACAAAAATGTCCCAATCCATTTTTCGGTGAACCAGGATTCAGTGAAGCAGAAGTGACATGTTCTGGTTCTCAGTAGGTTGCTTCCATTCAGAGGAAATCAGAATTTCTTCCACGGTGAGGGGATTGGAATTCTCACTGGGATATGGAAATACCCCACAACTTACACAATGAAAGTTTTTAAAAATCCTAGTGCCTGAGGATTAAAACTGTTGTTCATTACAATTAACTGCAACAAGGTTAACATTAATAATGAAAGCACAAAGGCAACCCAGACTGGATGTTTCCCAGTCAGTCGGCAACCATCCCTAAAATGCACAGACAACTAATCGAAGCCTTGGCCTGTCACCTTCTCTTCTCTACTCCTCCGTCCCCTGATGAAATATTTCCTCTTGCCTCTCCCTGGTCGCCTGCAAACCCAGGCGGCGTGTGCTTGAGTGAGGGCCTCTTTGTTCAATAAAAGATTGAAGCAGCATACTAAAAACTATTTGCCCTTCAGCCAAGTTGTTCCCAAATTAATTTTATGTGGTGAGAAAAATAATAATAATAAAAGATATGATTTAATGGATGAGGGAGAAACGTTAACGGCAAAGTTGACTGGTTTGTGCTATGTTTAATTTAGTGGTGTGTTACCTTCCAATACTCTGTGGATTCTATTAAAAAGCTTACTGAAGAGGAGACAATTCATAATCCCATAACTTCTCATCCCCAAAACAAGTCTGGTTTATGATAAACACAAAGAAATGTACAGAGTCTTTGACGGAGTAATTTCAGAATAGTCTTGGATTCACCCAAGAAGCACAGGATCTCCTTGGCTTATACCAATGTGGAGGGCATTTGTGTGTATGCATATGCCTTCAATTAAATTAAATTATATTAAAATTAAATCAAATTAAATTAAATGGAGAATTGGTCCTGATTCTGGCAGGTCTCAGAGGTCATTTCCATCACCTGCTATCACTTTAACCTCTTGAGATGCTGAGGACTGAAGCGGCGACCTTCTCCATGCAAAGCAGGTGCTGTAACATTGAAAAATGGGGCCACCCATTAAAGAGGAAACTATCTTATACCAAACTATGGTATTTCCCCATCTTGCCCATTAGTGCCAAAAACAAACTGAAATGAAATTCTCCTGGCTAACTTTAGAGATGTGCAAACTCCAGGATTCCATAGGACGATTTTGATCCACTGTGGGTTACAGCAATCCCTCTAAAATAAACCTGAAGAAGGGGGAGGGGTTTCTACATTGCTTTTGAAAAACAGTGCTAATTCTGCAGGCTTCTGAGTATAATAGGTGGGGAGAGGGTTGGGCCTCATAAATTGGCATGGGACTGCATGTTGCCCATCCCTGCCTTACAGCTAACTGCATAAGATTTATTCAGACCAACTGCACACACTGAGCAAAAAATATCCCAGCTATAAGTTTGAGGTTAAATAAGCATGGGAGTGATAAAAGACACAGAGAGCACCTAGTTCTGTCCTTTCCTGGTTTCTTCTGTGGGACAAGACCAAAAGTGGAGAAATTGCCCTGCGCAGCTCAGGAAAAGGATGTGTTTCATATCAAAGGCATGTTGGTTAATTATTGAGTCATTTGCTTGTCCTAGCTCCCCCAGGGCAGTTGAATTTCAAGGTGGAAGTCTTACTGATCTATTATTCTCTTTTCTGTAGCACAAAGTGTAACTTCTTAACACACTTCATATTAGGAAAACTCAGGAATTCTTTGAAGGGAACATTAACAAACCCAACCAAACTTTTTCTCCTCCCTTTCCACCAAATACATAGGCAGACAGAAGGAGAGGAGCATAACCCCGAGCTGCAGAATCTTAGGGGTATCTGAAAAAAGTTAGGACTTGGAGAAAAAGATGAAATGATAGATCAAGCAAGAACTACATATCAAAGACGGGCAATTTCTTCACTTCAGCAGAGAGGAATCAGCAACCAATCTGCAACTTTGCATGACAGGTAATGAGCAGGATTTTATATATCATTTGCACAAATGTTTCAGAACCACTGTGCTGGTATACCATAGAATCAGTGGTTCCTAAACCAGAGTTCTCAGATGTTGTTGGACTTCAGTTTCCCAGAAATCTTAGACAGTATGGTAAAAGGCTGGGCATTCTAGCAGTTGTAGTCCAGCTACAACTTGGTACCAAATTTGTGGAGCCACTGCTAGCATAAGGAAGTTTGGCTTTGAATCTTGGCTCACTTCAGTTTCTTGAGGGCGAAGTCCAACTGCCATCTGCCTTGAGAGTCCCTTATCAACAAAGCCCTGCTCCTCCTTTCTGATGCTTGGTGTAAGGAGCCCCAAGCTCATTAAGTCACTCAATGGTGTCATGACACCTCATGAAAAGATAAACTAGAAGGTAGATAAAAACAAACACTTGGGAATCTGTTCAGTGTAGAGGTCTCATTCCACTTGCATGGAAAAAAAGCTCAAGAGTTAAAGCAACATTTGCTGAAAGGAACTATTTAACATTTAAGCGCCAATGGCGCCCATTGCTTCCACCTGCAGCCCCTATGCCAAGCTTAGCTCCAGCTGTCTCCACCTCTGCCTGGCACACACAGTGCTCCAGGCGAGCCAGTGGGCAGTGCAAACGGATCTCTATGAAGATCACCATGGAGATGTAAATTTCCATCTAAATTCACAATCATGCCTTCACTTTTTAAAGTGGGAAAAGAAGGCACAACTTCTCACCAGGGGACCCAACAGAAACGCTTCTTCCCACAATCTCTGCTACTTGTGGCAGAAATGCCACAGCAGTAATTAACATTAATTACATCTACCTGTGGAGCACAAAGGGCCAAAGCTCTTGAATAA
Source organism: Iguana delicatissima (assembly GCA_948472985.1). Classification (NCBI taxonomy): domain Eukaryota; kingdom Metazoa; phylum Chordata; class Lepidosauria; order Squamata; family Iguanidae; genus Iguana; species Iguana delicatissima. The sequence goes on along the minus strand of CAOKZL010000700.1, from coordinate 95,831 downwards.
TTACAGCAAAAACAGGATCGCACTTACTAAGTGGGCAATGCAAAGGGCAGGGGGAGAATGCAGAAGATATTCTAAACCTTATGCAAAAAATCCTTCTAACGCTGTTCTTCCCCCATATAGAAGATGAAGCAGGAAAAGCCTATTTTCAGCACAGGGACATGTGTGCTTTTTACGAAGGGATCATCCTGATTGCCCTCTCCAGCTCATCACCAAATTCTAAAGTAACTAACTAAGGTGGTCATTTCAGTGGGGTGAAATTTGAAGGGAATGAGATACTTACCTTTTCTCCTCTACTCTGTGTCTGCCCCTCCCCATTTTTAAAAGCAGCTGGCTCTCCCAGCAACTTCAGCAGAAAGCACAGAGTTCTGCCAGCCACCACTGGTTGCTTTTAAAAACGACCATGACCATTGCTTGATGCAGAAATGGAACAAAACCAACTTAAGTTGAAAAAATGGAAAACTGAACAAAATCAACAGGTTGACAGATTAACATTAGTTTGGAAAAGTGAGAAACTAAAGTTGACAGGTTTTTCCATCCCTAGTCTCAATATGCTGGTTTTGATGTAATGCTGAAACCATAATTAACCGTAATTAAACCTTTATTAATATTATATACACATGCTGTATTGGGCCTCAAATTCACACATTCCTTCTCCCCTCCTCTATTGACTAGAGGAAGCAATCAGATATATCTAAGTTTTAAACTAAGTTCCCTGGTATGTCCAAACTTGTGGAACTCTGGAAAGTTCAAACCTGATTAGTCTAGGATCACAAACCATAGTTCAACTCTGGCTTGTCTGGATTAACCAGAGTTTAAAGCAAGTATCTGAACTGGCTGCTGCGTCATTTCCCACTGCTTATTTTGCAAAAGCTGAGGAACAGAACTGAAGGCAATGGACTGGAGTTTACAACAACAAAGCACCTAGATTCCAGCTGTTACTCATAATGCCAAGGTCTGGAACATTAGTCCTAGAAAGGGTCTCCAGGCTTTTAGAATTCCACAGTCTGTAATCATCAACAGAATGGCAGTCTGGAAAACAAATGAGACTGAGAGGAGGCACTGGTAATAGAAAAGTGCCTTATGACTTCCTTGGGTCTTTTTTAGCATTACATGGGCACTTAGTTAGCAATCACCAATCAGCATCATGCCAGAAATACAAATACTAATTGGAAGGTTCTGGTGCATGTTGCTCCAGAGAACCAGCACTGGGCCATTTAGAAATAAAGCAAAAGACTTCAGTTTGTAAGAGTGTAATTAAACAGTCATTTCTCTTGAAAAAGAAATCCGATGGAGTGGCTGATAAGCCAACTGAATACACATACATGTTCATCCAAAATGAATCCTGGCTTGTAATTCAACAAGCAAGTGTATTGCTACACACTTCCTGATCCCTCCTGGTTCTATTTCCTGACAGCAAAAAGCAAATGGGCAGGCTAGAGTACCATCTTTAAGAAAGCCACTGAAATGGGAGAAAGAAGCAGAAAAGTCACATAGTAGTCAATGGAACCTAACAAACCCAAAGATCTCAATAGCTAGCTAGCTAGACAGACAGACAGATAGAACATTAACATTTTAAAAACTAAGATTTCCAACTGAACAAGTCCCAGGAAAGAATGAGCAGCCACAGAGGTTGGGAAAGTTTTTACTTTTTGGGACCATACTTCCAAGAATTAATCATTCAACCCTGCCAATGGCAAAGCTGGCTTGGGAATTCTAGAAGTGGTAATCCAAAAAAGTAACTTTTCCAAGATTAGACATCACTAAAAAATCTCTCCACAGTCACCACCACCCTAAGAGATAATGGAACTATGGAAAGTGCTCTGTATTGGTTCTTATAGAGCAGGGAAGCACACGTGTGTGGAATGCTTTCCTTTAATGTTCCTCCCCAGAGCATAAAGGACTGTAAACGTATAAAGGATATTTCAACTTCGCAAATTTCCCACACACACTTTTTAAAATGCAAACTAACAAAGAGTGTGCTTTACTCCTTGCTTACATCTTGTATCAGTGGCAGTTTCTTCCCAGGAATCAGCAGATCTTATCTACTTTACAGGAATAGTTCTATTTATGAATCTGCTTTGGTTCATTAACTAAGGCAATCTGATGGCTCCTGTACCAATGTAAATCCCAACTCAATGACACGTACATCACCGCAGCAGACGTCCCTGCTGTCTCATAGTGTACTGCCCAAACTGGTAGCTCTCCAAAACTGGGCTTCTCCGTTTTCTCCAAGATTGCCTGATAAGTAATGGTATTTAAGCGCCCAAGAAACACATCAGTGCTTAATGAACAGCTTCTCTCCTATTTTTCCTATTGTACATTATCAGTTTGAAAACTGCATTTTCCCCCAATTGTTCATTTTGTATCCAATTGCACAATAAACAAATAAAAAAACAAACAAATAAATAACCCACCCACCCACCCACCCACCCACCCTGGCTGTAACTTCTGGGTATTACCATTTCAGAACCTCTTCTGGGTCATGAAATGCTCTCCAGGTCTGGATTGAACCCTTCCCAGACAGAAAGGGCTACACAATGTTTTCTGTTTGACTAGAGCCTTGGTTAACCACCAAGAGTATTCCTTGCTCGAGTGTCTTTCCCTAGCTCTAACTCCTTGACCTCAGATTCTGACTCCAGATTCCCGTTTCCCCTGTGATTGCTGCCTATGGCTTAAAGTCTGGATTTAGGCAGTATACCAGATATGGGGTCTCACTCCCCTTAAACCCTGCCCCCTCCCAAATTTTTCTCTGTACTTAAATTAAACAATGGCAAGCACACAAAACAGCAGTGTAGGCATCTGCATAATTCTACACACACAGAGAAAATTCCTCTCCTTTTAATGTGCAAATTATGATCCTGAAACACTAATGGATTCAACAGGATTCAGTGGCTGCCTCCTAAAAATCATTAAGTCCCATTAGAGTAAATTAACCTCCCCTCTTCCACCAAACAGCTTCTGGGTCCCTTCCAGACATCTTTCCTCTTCGTATACTAGCAATGAGTGCTCAGTTGGACGCTGGAGAGCCAGAACACTCCTCAATATTTGTTTTGTCTTCTCTCGATTAATTTAGATTAATAAACTCCACAGCCTAGAGGGGATTCTCCTCTTGCCACTGTTGGTGCCATGGGTTTGCATCATACTCATTGTAAATTAAGGCAGCCTGACCTAGTGTCAGAGTCCCACTGGAACTCGGGAGTAGAGACATCTAGCCAAATGGAACAGAACCAAGGGGCTCACAGGCCCTCTCTTGCAATTAGCAGCTGGAAATGCTTGATTACCTTCTGCCCCAAGTGGTGCTCCCAGAGCCTCACTTGAATTCACCTGGAATGTTTAATTACAGAGAAGAAAATGACAACAGCAGTCAGAGACAGAAAATGTAATACTCTCTCCACACACACATATACACACAAACATCTAATTAAAAAGTAGCATCACATCAAGCACCAGCGATAAGCCACAAAGGAAGAAAAGAAAATCCAAACGGTACAGAAAGACAGTAGAAAAAGAACCTTCATAAAACCTGTAAAGATTTAGTGTTTTCCTCTCCTACATATTTCATATTAGCAGCAACACTGGCTAATAATGGTAGATAAAATGACACTCTCTCATTTAGACAGCTGGGATGAAGGAAGCGTGGGACAAGACACAGGCAGATTTTATGTGAAAGAAATCCAAAAATTTCTGTTTGGACTACAACTCCCAGAATCCTCTAGTCAGCATGGCTACTTCTGGGAGCTGCAGTCCAGAAAGTATTTCTATGGGAGGTCTATCAGAAGCACATTTTCAGGCTTTACTGTATCACATTTCTGTGGTTCTGAATGCATTTGCAAATGATTTTTTTCCACCTTTTCACTTCTCTTCCTTCTATCTCTTACTGGGTTGGGACGAGGTGACACCACAAGGCATTTCTTATTATCTTAATTAGACCTCCACAACATGGTGCCTTTCAGAAGTACTGCATTGAAATGCCCATCATGCCTACTCAGCATAGCCACCAATGTGTGTGCATTTGTCAAAGCACTACAATTCCCATAATCCTATAATGTTCCACTACTATGACTTGCTTTTGGTACCAATTTGCCCAATGAAGAGATTGGGAGAGCTTGAAAGCCTGCACATATTTTGTGCCTTTTGACTGGACAAATATGCAGTGTTGTCGAGCATAAGAACAGAACGACAGATTTACCAGGCCAATAACTCATTTAGGCTAGAATCCTGTTTCTCACAGTAAAAGGTATTCAAAGTGCATGAAAATAACCTGTCATTTTTGTTTGCCTGACCCATCCCCAGCAAATGATATTTGGAGACAAAATTGGCTTTTGAAAGGGGGGTTACAACTCATCCTCAAACAGGAGAATAAGACATACAGATAGATCCCTGTAAGAAGATGAAAGGAAATACAAAAGAAAACAACTTGCTAAGTTTCAGAAATAATAGTCAGAAGTCAAAGAAAAATAATGACTGGGGAGGGTGGGGTCGGAGTAGCTGTAAGGTGTTCAGCCTTCTCCTCACTGTACAACAGATCATTACAAGGACTGGAACCCTTCTCCTTCAAGGTGCCACATTTGGATTTAATGAGCTGGCAACCCTATCAAATGTACCCAAGTGTGCAGCACTGCCACACACTCACACGTGGCTAATGTGCTGCCGCTTTTCTACTCATTAGAGACAAACTGATTCGTGAAATTGAAGGCAAAGACTTCATTGCCTTGGATCCCATCTTGAGATAATGGCATAGAAACTGAGGAAGAAAGGACCGCAGGGCAATTCTTGGAGTGAGACTCAGATTTACAATAGCTCCATGGGGAGGGGGTACTTCCCATTCCCAAGACTTCCAAACTTCATACCCTCTCTTGCCAATAGCATTGTAACTGTGATGTACGCAGACCATTTCAAACATGATGAGTTGCATCTATGTGGATATGGCATAAACATTTCTTTAGCAGTAGTCTTAAACATTCCCAACTCAAGGTAGGACTAGTGTCTCAGTGTGATGCAGAGGATTAAAAGACTTGGGAGATCCAAAGGGAAGTCCACACTGAGCTATAAAATTCACTGAGTAATCTTGGGCCAGTCATTTTTTCTCTGCTTGGTTTACCTCACATGCTTGATGCGAGAATAAAATGAATTGGAGAGGAGCCACTGATGCCACCTTGAACTCATTGGAGGAAAGACAGATTATAAACATAATCTTAATATTCATATTTACACAAATTTTGTGGTCGTTATTGTTGTTGGGTGCCCTCAAGTCATTTCTGACTTATATGGACCCTAAGGTTTTTTTTAGCAGAATTTATTCAGAGTGGGTTTGCCTTTGCCTTCCTCTGGGGTTGAGAGACTCTGACTTGCCCAAGGTTATCCAGTGGGTTTCCATGGTTGAGTGGGGATTTGGCCATGGAAACCCACTGAGTGACTTTGGGTATGTCACGCTCTCTTTCAGCCTCAGGGAAAAGGAAAAACCCCTCTGAACAAATCTCGACAAAACTGCACAAGAATTACCATGAATTGGAAACAACTGGAAGGTACACAACAGGAACAACAATTCACAATTTGATATGGAAATGGGATGGCAAGAACTCAGTGGTGGAAAAATGTGAAACTAAGAAACAAGCAAGCTTTACAGATTTGCTCGTCCCTGAATAAAACTCTGTTGTTGTCCTCCAGCAATTGGTATTCAGTGGCATACCAGGTCGAAACCTGGAAGCTTTTTCCTTTTAATCTAGGTTTTATTTATTTATTTCTGGAATGTATCTTCTGCTCTTCAGCAGAGAAGGCTGTCAGAGCAGTTTACGTTTCAGTAAAAAACAAGAGAAGATAGCCATTGCCTTAAAGTTATTTTTACAATATTTATAATTGGAAAATACGTGATACAAAAGGAAAAGGAGAAGAGGTGGGGAAAGGAAAACAAGAAACCTCAGGCACAAGTTGTTGATGTTCTGAACAGTGACTGGCAGCTAAATGGAATCTACATGTTTAGAGGCCGAAAAGCTCTTGCTCTAATGCTTTGTTTGTGGACTTCAGGGAAGTCAGGTCCAGGCTACCCATGAGTTAGACCAATAGTTCTTAACCTCTTCTTTACCAGAGACCCTCTGTAAATATAATTTGTTACCAGGGACCTCAAAAAATTAACTCAAGATTTAAATATACAAAACTTAAATATTAAAATACTTATTTATTTATTAAAGGCGGCTTCTGCATATGTGTATCTGAAGAGCCAGATATTTTGTGATTTGTCTACAGTCTAACTGATGAGAGAAAACTGGCACATCTGCATTAGTGGAACTCTCTTAATTTTTTGAAATCACTTTGCATTCTCTGACAGAGTTCTACACATACTCTTATCTGGACAGGACTATATTTCTGTGTACTTTGGATTCCTCCAAAAGAAAGCAAGGAAAACATGTCCTTGGGCCCCAAAAGAATAAGGTATGCATACCCCCATAAACTGATTTTTCAAGGTAGTAATGAAACCTGTAGAAACTAGAAGAGAACAAAAGGCTGAAAGGATAGAAGAAAGACCAAAGAAAGGTGCAACCTTTACATAGTCCAGTCTTGTCAGAAGAGAGAACTATAGCAAAACCCACGTGGGGAGAAAGGTGGGAAATAAGTAAACTCCAAAACTCTATCTCCTGATAAGTCTCCTTGTAGAAGAGGGGTGGAGGAACATGGGACCCTCCAGATCTTTTTGGATTGCAGCACCTATCAGCCCTATTCAATCATATCTAATGACGAGGGCTGTTGGGAGCTGCAGACCTAGAACATTTGGAAGGCCACACATTCCCCTACCAGGTGTTGTACAAGAAGTTTCTTCCTGCTTCATAAATGTCTTTGGAATGAGGAGTTAAGTGCTTCTCTCCTTCTCATTTCTTTATTCCATTATTGCTCTAGCCAGAGGCCATTAAAAAACAGTTTAAGTATGATAATCATAGCGCCACAATGCTAATAATATAGTTTAATATACCATGTCAGACACAGACACCATTCCATTGATTAAGACAAAAGCATAGCTCATAAGCTGAGCTAGGTCCTGCACAGCTTATAGTATACATTATTGATTGAAAATATTTGTCTTGCCTTCAAGGGCAGCCCAAGACATTTTGATGCCTAGAGGAACATCCCCCACCCCTTCCCACATCCAGAAGCAAACTGGGGTAGGAGCCTAATCTTAATGCAACATTTGCAAAAGCACAGTAACCTCCACTAGCTCAGGGACCACACAGCTAAAATAGGGCTGAAGGACAGGACAGGACAGGACAGGACAAGCAGTAGACATAGCTGTTTTCTAGCAGAGGCGAAGAGCCAGATGACGCACAAGGAGAAGATAGCAGCCTGCCACTTCTGTCCCTCAGCATTTGCCACCTGAGCCAGTTGCCTCATTCTTCCTCATGGTGGGACCCACCTTGCCTACATTTTCTCAAACAGCCTAAAGCATCTTCCAAAAATAGTAAGGGGATGGGCCACAGCTCAATGGTGCAAGACATACTTTATATGCAAGAAGTCCTAGGTTCAAACTATGGCATCTCTAGGTTTGAACTGGGAAAGGCTCCTTATTTGCAGCCAGGAATACATTACTCAGTGTAGAGCAATGACTCTCAAACTTTGATCTTTCATTCACTTTGGACTTCATATCCCAGTATCCTTGACCATTGGCCATATACTCTAGGGTTTTTGGACGCTGAAGTTCAAAACAGCTGAAGGGCCAAAAGTTGAGAATCACTGGTGTAGATACTGACCTAGATGAACCAATAATCTCAACTTATACTATGTAGCTTCCCAAATGTAACCGAGAGTATGTTGTTCTCTCACCTCCCAACACAGAGACAGACTCCTGAGGGAACTGTATCCTTCCTAGGTACACGTGCTTGGCCACAAAGTTTGCACAATTTCCCCCCCTTACAAAACAGAGGAGAATTATGCAACCTAAATACTCAATAGCAGGGGAAGTTATCACTAAGGGGAAAGCTATCAGTATGGTGGAGGTGGAACGGTCACCAGTTATCTAATGGTAAACTTTCAAGTGCTAGCAGTTATTGTGATGGTCCAAACAGCCACACCTCCAAGAAAAGACCAAAAGTGCAGCCATCTTTCTTCATCTCTATCAACAAACAAATTCTAGCAATTTGCAGGTGTTTTGTAAATTAACAATTTAACTTCTCATGCAAGACCAAGCTACTCCCAACACACTGTTGCCAAGAAAAATCTCCCCCTCTCCCATCTACTGCAGAATCACAGGTAAGCCCAAGAGGGAGACATAAGGTTTTTAGCGGGATGATAGATGACATCAGTCTCAAACAATCTCTACATTTAGACCCTGTGAGCCCTTGCTCCACTAACCGTCTGATTCTCATGCAGTTTGTTTGCTTCCTTCAACACCACCACAGTGGCCATAGGCCACAGGCCACTGTACATCATGCCTGTCTTATCTCTGTTTTACAGCTAGTGGGCTCAGACTCAGGCCCTTTCTACACCCTACCTTTTCGCAGATTCATCCTGTGGGGACCCCAGCATCAACTGTGCCAGGAGGGGAGTGCAACTGGGGCACTCCCTTCTGCACCAGCTGGTTCTGTCGTGAAGGAAGCACCATGGCCACGCCTCTTCCTTCTGCAGCACAACCGTGTACCTTCCCAGGCTGCACTGGAGCAGAAAGCACAGCCATTGCGCTTCCCAGCTGCTGCGTGACAGGTAAGTCCGTGATGGTGGCACAATTGTGGGTCATTGATGGGGAAAACCCATCAATGATTTAATCCATGATTGTGCTGCCTGGGGACAGGAGAAGGACAGGACTGCAATGATGTCATGCATTACCATCATTGCAGTCCAGTCCTACTCTTGTCCCCATGGCGGGTTGAGGGGGTGGTGCAGAAAGGGCCTCAGGGATAGCAGCTTTGATAAGGGAATCTCAATCAGTTTAAGGCTGAGCCACTTCTGAGTTTATGAACGTTTACTGGATCTCAAATCCACAGATTGGTTGCATTCAAGCTCTCCAAGGTTCCCCATCCTTGTAATATACTTTTAAGTCCACTTACTTAGGTGTGCGAGCCTCCTCCACCCGATTGCCTAGCTGGAACTCATGGGATTTGCTGCGATGTAAAGCCGTGAAGCCTGGGAAGAGGTGAATCAGTTTTCGAGATGACGGGGGTGGTGTGCCTGGTGGTTTCACCTTGTTCCTCCTCCGGATTGGTGGGGTTCCAGGTGGAGTCATGGTGGTGACGATATTTGGGGTGCGTGGAGGAGTACGGGCAGCGTGCCTCTGGCGTGGGGAAGGGGGCAAGGAACGGTGGCCAGATTCTAATGGGGGGCACAGACCTGGAAAGCCTTCCACAGTCAGCCTCTCCACATGGGTATACACCGGTCCATGTGACAAGGTCGGGTGGCAGTAATGCTGAATGCACTTCGACGGAGCTTTGGGACTTGGAGAAAGATGAGTTCGGATCCACTGCATGGTTTCCGTTTGGCACATTGGGTTATTCTCCTTCCCAGTCTCAGTTGTTGTTGGCCACTGAATGGTCCAATCTTGCTTGGAAAGGCTGCCTCCTGTTAAAAACAAAAAACAACCAGATGCTGGAAAGACAGCTTGTAAAAGTGACTGTATGCCACTAGGACAGGTGTGCGCAACTCGCATGGGTCCAAGTGCTCACTCTGCCCCCCAACCTACAACTCCCCTTGCCAGAACCAAGTCCTTCTGAAATTTGGTAGCACATATACATTGAGGCTGATTTTTTAGATTTTAAAAAAGATTGCATGGCTTGTTTTAAAAGAGAACCGTACTTGCTGTAAGCATCTGGGAGTAAGAGTCTCTTTCAGAACAAGGTCCATTTTCCGTACACATCTTGTCCTAAGGAGGAAAAAAAGGTAGTTTATACAGCTAAAGAATCATAAATTCCTTGGAATGGAGCTCACAGTCCAGAGTACGTTGTGTTGCTTCCTTACCTACAGACTGATACTCTCAGGATTCACTTCACTTCCTGCCTCATTCTTTTCCTCTAGGTGTTCAGGACTACAGTTCTCACAATCTCTTACCATTAGTCATGCTTACAAGAGGTTCAAGGAGCTGAAGTGTAAAATGCCTGGAGTGGCAAAGCTCCTCCCCATCCTTGAGCTGCAGCTGCTTATCACCACCACGACTGTCACTCTACAATCCCAGTCTAGATCAAGGTCCCTTCATCTGTTGTGTACTTTTGTAAAATCACAGCAATTAGCCACCATATTACAGAAAATGCATTTTCACTGAGCCCCTCTGTATCCATCAACCATTTTCATAAGAAAAGAAGAAGAGCTGTGAGGGATCAGCCCAAAGGCCAATCTATTCCAGCATCCTGATTCCCCCACTGGCCAGCCAGATGCCTCTGGGAAGCCCACAAGCAGGACACAAGTGCAATAAACCACTCCTACTTCTGCTCCTAATCAACTTGTGTACACACCCTCTGATCCTGGAAGTGAAATACACCCAACATGACTTGGAGTCACTGATACCTTTACCTCCTGCATCACTCTGTCTAATGATGCTTCAAAGTTTTCCTAAACAACATCCAGAAGTTCCTAATGATGACTCTATTCTGCTTTCAAGTCCTTCGCAGTTCCAACATATCCCACCCCCTTTGGAACTGTGTGCAAACGGCCATGCAAAACTCCCCAACCCATTTACAGATAAAGAAATGAGAGTGACTACCTGCTGATTTTTTTCCCCAGTGAATGGAAGAACTCTCCAACTATTTTTCAGGGGTGGGGCTCACCATTAGCAGTGGCAAAAGCACTTTCTTTTTGCTTAAGGGTTTTTCCTCACCACCACCACAAATGACAAAGGCAGGAACTCTACGGGCATCCTTGCTAGGATCCTCCACAGTATCCTAAATCTACTGATGTTCCTAAACATTGTCTCAAGGGTGATGTGGAAGAGACATAGTACAAGAAAATAAAGAAATGCTGAGGTTTTTTTTTTTTAATTCTGCCAAGTAACCTTCCTTTTTCTGGAGAGGAGAGTGGAAGAGAGGAGAAAAAAGTCAGAAAGTTCCTCAGAAAAAAACAGATCTGGAAAAAAAATTGTCCTCCCTTCACCTCTTCTCTCTTTCCATCTCTTCTCCTCTTTCTTTCAATGCACCCACTCATAGACACACTCATTGCCACTCTAGCGTCTGGTCAGGAAGGGAACACGGAGAGTTTCACTTCATTACCAAACATGCTATTTGATGCAGTTAATAGAACTCGTCTCTTCACATACAGCAGATCCAAGCTCTTCACTACTGATGCTTTTGATCTGACTTCTCTAACAACTCATGAATGTCAAAAAAGAAAAAAGAAAAAAAAGTAATATTTGCATTCTAAAAGAAGCCGGTAACTATCCTGACTCCTCCTTTTTATCCCATTTTGGGCTATTAATTGATAGCCTTATTATCTCAGCATCCTTTTCAAGGAAATCAATTTATTTCCACCTCTTGAGAAAGGTGAGACAAGGAAAGAGGATGAGCTGTAGAACAGAAAGGGAGAGAAGTTGATTAAAATGAGTTTTTTTTTAAAAAAGTGGATGGAAAGAAGCGTCTTCCAAATTGTTCCCTTTAAAGCTGATGAAAGGAGGGGAAAACAGCCAAGGGAAGAAATGTATGGTGCATACATGGTGAGGACATCAGGATAGAACTTTGGGGTAAAAGACCAGGGATGTACTCAATCACAGGGGGAAGGAGAAGGGACAGAAATGCAGGAAGGCTGTTTTGCTACATTTTGAAAGAAAGAACAGAAATTACAGCTAAGAACCAGCCACCAACATCATTAAGTCTATTATCTAACCTATCTTTGTCTCAAGAGTCAAATACGGGGCAGAAGGGGGAAGGAATCCCCCTCCCCCAAGACTGTAGAGGTCTGGATTGAAAAGGCAGAAACAGAACTCGTGGACAATTGGAAAGAAGGGAGGTGAAAGATTTAACTAATCAGTGACTTCTCCAAGGGAATAGAAATAGCAGCTGTGAAAGAAAATCTTGAAAAGAACTTGTAATTAATTTGTCCAGCCAGTTGACAGACATATTCAGAATTGGGCATTCTCAGAGCCCCATAACCCACAAAACAGAAGAATTTGCAAAGCAAACCTGGGTCTCTTGCATGGAGTATGGGGACAGCTGAGTTTCTGTTTTTGTTTGTTTGTTTGTTTTAACAAGAACTGTACACCAAAGAACAGAGGTGTTCAGAAACTGTCCTTCAGAACCCTGGATATTTCAGGGAACATATAACTTATTAGAACAGTCAACCCCTTATTCCAAGGATAGGCAATCTGGTGCCCCCCAGATGTTTCAGATTACAATTTCCATCAGGCCTATCAAGCTGGCCAATGGTCAAGGATTATGGAAATTTGCCTACCCCTCCTTTACCGCATTTGTTGTCACGTACTTCTTCTAAGGAATTCATGAAGACATCTATGGTATTCCAATCACAGAAGAAAACCCATTCTGCTTACATTACATGCCACACAGTAAAATGCCACAATTCCTTCTGCACAAGAAAATGTAGCAAACCATGTTTGGGGGCTTCCTGTTTGCAGGATGATGGTAGAGAGGAGATTGCTTGGAGGACAGAATGTTAAGATAAATGGGAATAGAAGAGATTAAGGGAGCGTGTAATGACAGTTCAGGGAGGATGGGAACTTTCTCCACTGACAATTGGGAAAGGGAGAGGGATTTGGTGGCAACAGATTTAGGACAGAAATGTGCAGACGGCAGATCAGGATCTGCTCCTAGAACTTTGTGTGATTTACAGCTGATTAGCAAAACACTTCCTCCACCAACCCTAACTCATACTGCACCAAAATTTATTCCTAGGATCAAGATTGTTTGTTTCTAGGAGCATGTCTTTTGTGCCAGTCTCTAAGGATTCTTGTGAAAAACCCAAATTGACTCTAGTAACCTGAAGTCTCTTGGTTTAGGAGATTACTGATTCTAACTGCACACATCTCAGACCTCAGTTTGCTGTGAATTTGTATTCTTTGTTCCTCATAGAAAAAACATCCTGTTGTTAACCATGGGTAATTGTAAATGGACCTCACGCATGAAGTGCTTGAATGCCTTTTCCTGACACCTACACCATGCTCTGAGAACAATAAAACCATGACAAGACTCCAGCCAAAGCTACATCTAATGCAAGAATGTGAAGGCAGCCGCTCCCCATGGCACATGGAACCTTCCAAGTGAAACAGCAGACCATAGAAAGTAACCAAAAGAAGAAAAAGGAGAAGAAGAAGAGGAGGAGGAAGACTGTGATATAACAACCTGATGAAAAATTCCAAAAGAGAAACAGTCAGGCAATTATGGGTCAACAGCATACATTTCTCCCAGGAAAATGCCATCCAGCCCTGAAAGTGGTAATTACCACTATTCCATTTTACTAATTAATTATGATTGATGGGTTACTAAACATAGGAGCAGAGTGTGTCCATACGAGCAACCAGGGAACAGCTCCCTAACACTGCAGTCCAATCTGGGGCTATAAGCCCCTCAGCCCAGGCTCCAGGCATGTCCTGTTCCCTCTATCCATTTATCTGCTATTTATTTTGATGGCTGTGTCATTACATGATTGATGAGCACCTCATAAAAATAACTTGATGCTTATTCTGGTGCGTCATGCCTAAAAATATCCAGGTAGAGTTTGGGAAGCCCTTTTTAAAACTGACATAAGCTCACACAAAAGCATGTATGAAGCCTTTCAGAGACTTGGCAGCAGTGGCATTGTTGAGGTGTCACAGACCCAGAGTTGCTGCATTCAGATTTTGCACCACACTATGTTTTCCTGTCAAACCACTTTTGCAGATGTTCCAAATGCTTCTTGCTGCATCCTTGAAATGCCAAAGCAAGCACTTAAACACACAGCTAAAAGATAAATTTGTATGCTTTGGTGTGACTGTTGTGGATATCTAGCCAACATTATTCAAGAGTGGGGAAATTTTGGCCCTCCTGGTGTATTGGCCTTCTGCTCTCAGAAACACCAGCCAGCAAGGTTAATGATAAGGGACTGTGGAAGTTGCAGGCTAAAAATCAGATGAGCCTAAGATTCTCCAGTTTTGCTGCATGCCATGAACAATGTTGGATAAGCCATATGTCCAACATATACTATGCTTCTCTCTTTGAGGGAGATGTGGCTCAGTGATAGAGGATATATTTTGCCCACAAAAGACCCCAGGTTCAATCTCCACTGGAGGTGTAATCAGCTTTCCTCTTGAATTATTTTAATTAATTAATTAAATCAAATAAGTTGCATTTAATTGCAATTGCTTATTATAATCGTGTGGAGAGGGGGTGGGGAAAAATCATAGAACTGTAGAATCATAGAGTTGGAAGAGACCCCAGGGGCCATCCAGTCCAACCCCCTGCTATGCAGGAACACACATCAAAGCCCTCCCTTTGACAGATGGCCATCCAGCCTCTGCTTAAAAACCTCCAAAGAAGGAGACTCCACCACACTCCCTAGAGGCAGCATGTTCCACTGCCAGACAGCTCTGACCATCAGGAAGTTCTTCCTGAGGTTCAGGTGGAATCTCTTTTCCTGTAGTTTGAACCCATTGCTTCTTGTCCTAGTCTCTGGAGCAGTGGAAAACAAGCCTGCTCCCTTCTCAACATGACATCCCTTCAAATATTTAAACATGGCTATCATGTCCCCTCTTAATCTTCTCTTCTGAAGACTAAATATACCCAGCTCCCTAAGATGCTCCTCAGAGGGCTTCATGGCTTCCAGACCCTTCACCATTTTGGTAGCTTTCCTCTGGACATGCTCCAGCTGGCCAAAGTTTGGTGGTCAACACTGAGAAACTAACCTCCTGAGCCTGTTTGGCAAGGGGCAAAATAAAGAGAACATAATTTTGCAGAAATGTGGTCACCGTTTCTGTCTCCTGTATCAAATTTGTCATCATCTCAGGGTCCTCTAACAAATTAAGTAACATTTTGGAAGAGTATCTGCTAGTAATTTCCATGTGTTTCTCTTTATTTTGTTTTATTTTGCTTTTTATAATCAAGCTTAGGCAAAGGACAATGTTTTAGATTCATACGAATCTCCCATCGTCATTTTTCTTTCTTCTTTTCCTCATCCTATTTTCCTGTTTTCTTCTCCTTTTTATTCAAATGTTTATTATAACATATTCATTATTATAATGATTGCAGAAATGCTATGTATGTAAAGGGAGGAATAAGCTCATTGCTCCATATTACTTTATTTGTTTCTGCATATTCATAATAAAATACTTAAAAAGCTATTTTATTATGAACCAGCCTAATTTATACTTCACAAACTAATACACACAGTAGAATCCTATGGTTTTTGAACGTAAGAACATAGGAAGAGTTATGCTGGATCAGAAGAAGGATTTTATTCCTAAGTGACCAATCGGATGCCTATGGGAAGCCCACAAGCAAGACATGAGTGCAACTGCACCCTTCTGCTCATGTTCCCCTGCAAGTGATGTACAGGAACACAGCCTCTAGTACTGAAGAGAATAAATCATGCCTAATAGCTATTGATAGTCCCATCTGCCATGGTTTTGTCCAACCGTCTCAAGACCATCCAATCTGCTGGGTAGTACTGCATCTTGTGGTAACAACTTCCACCGTTTAAGTATGCACTTCACTAAGAAGAGGGTAAATTTTGGCCAAATGTTAGGAAAAATTTTTGCTTCTATTGCTTTCTTTTAATGACATGCCATTTCCACCCCGCCCCTAAAATACAAAGGCACCTAAGCAGCTAACAATAATGAAATATATATTAAAAGCAAAATCTTGATTGTATCAGAACATAAAAGCAAATGCATTGAAAACATAGTTTGAAACACAGCTATAAAAGCCACTGCCAGCAGCCAAGCAAATAGACTGCCTTTAAAGTAGATCAGCCTACACTCTAAAGGACTATCTGGGTAAAAATTTCTTTGCCTGAGGGCAGAAGAAAGGAGGGGAGCAAACCTTAACTTTCCTTTCCACTAAATTCAGGGCCCAGGCACAGCCACTGAGAAGAACGTTTCTCAAAATCCATGCCATCAATGGCAATGTGACGAAAAGAACAGCTAGCTTGCTTGCTTTAATACTGTTTTTTCTCTTCACTGCTGAAATTTTAGTGGCACAATTCACAGCTGAATTTGAGTGGTACAGCAGCAGAAATGGGTACCCTACAGTGAGTCTGGGGGTAAAGTTTTACTCCTAGACCAACCCAAGTTGTTCAAGTTGTTCACCCTGCTTTAAAGAACGTTGTTCTGTAAGTTCAGCACAAGTATCTACAATATGAAGATCATACTACTACTGACCCAACTTACAGGTTCACTGTGAGTATAACAAGATCATGTATGTAAAACACTTGAAATTCTGGAAAGAGGGTCATGTTTTCATAACAAGGACACTAAAATTTCATTTTCCAATGTGCCCTGAATTGTATCTATTAAACATGTTGGAGGGTTTAGATGTCAAGAAGGAGGGAAAAAAATACTGGAGAGTGTTGCTGTACACGATAACAGCAAATTACTTTAAGCTCCAAAGTAGAAAGATAGTGAGATACTTACAGAAGAAGAATGGATATTGAAACTTTATGACATGTACCAAATGGATAAATTCACCATGTTATTAAATAACAAAACTTTTAAGACAAGTTAAAGAGGACTGGGAAGAAGCCGCACAATTACGGGAAAGGAAATGGGGAAAATTAGCAAGGGCGGACTTAGATGATTGAAAATGTGAATTAGGCGTCTGATATGATACTGAATAAGTAACTTATGATAATGAATATGTGTAATGGAAATAATTGTAGGAATCTGATTGATAGAGATGTAGTTTGGGCTAAGAAAAGATAATAAAAAGTTTTTAAAAATCATGTATGTAAAACACGTAAGAGGCAAAAGGGAACCCCTAGCCTGTGGGCTGATCTAGCCTGTAGAGGACTAAGATGCAGCTTACTAGAGGCTCTAGATTCCCCCCTTCCCCCAACCCCCATCTCCAAAGGAAAGAATATCCGGTTATCTCCAACCACTCGGTACTTCAGTCAGTGACCCCCTGACATTGATGGGTGGCCACACCCCTGATATCACCCCTTCCACCCAGAAATGGTTCTCCATCCCTACTTCAAAGTATCCAAACAGCAATTATTACTGCGAACGCGGAAATGTGGGATAACAGCTTGTGCAGATGTAAATGCAACATGGCACTCACGATCTGGTCTGCACAACCTATATGGAGATACTGAACACTTTCAAAATGAAAACTGAGAGGGAGACACTGTAGATCACGATAAGCCTTGAGCCCGGTCTTCCGGATTGTCTCATGCCATCTCTTTAGGGAGCTGATCATGTATATTCTAATGAAGAGGCATTAGCCGCTACATAAAACTGACAAATGGAAACCCATCCATCTTGTCCTTCACATCTTCTGGAGCGATAATGGATTTTTTCCCCATCCCTCATTCCGGGATATTTGTCTGATGCTGGTGTTCATGAGCTAAAACTGATTAATTGCCCAGTGCTCTTATTGCAATATGCTTCTCTTGTGATTAATATTCACCATCTAAACAATGTTTGGAAAGTGCTGGATACCTTGAAACAATACTGTTTACTAAATTTACCCCTTCTCCCAACAGCTAAACATCATGCAGGGATGAGTACCACCCGTCCTCTTCATCCCAGTGATTTATTGAGTGGAGAAACGGTAACAGGGTAGGAGGGACCTCATTTTCTTTCACCATCAACAACACACTCACCTCAATGACAATGAGAGGAAGCAATGTTTATAACAGAATTCCCTCTCTTACACATAGACAAGGATACAGAAGCAGCTTACTAAACATTAGGAAGAATTCTGGATAGTAAGAGCTGCTCAACAGTAGACTGCCACAAAAGATGGTAGACTCATCTGTCAAAGATGTTTTAGCTGTGGATACCTGACCTGGTAGGGAGTTGGACTGGATGATCAAGGAGTACCTTTCAATTGCATCTATTTCAGAAGTCCAGAGAAACATGCTTTGCCCAACAAGGAAAATGTGTTAAAACCGAGTACACTAGCAAAAGTGGGTATCAATCTACACACACATTTCTGTGCAGGAAAGGGAAAAGGGTCTTCCAGACTCATATGGAACTCAGGACAAAAATGCTGGTGGGGTTCTGAGAAATCATGCAGAGCTTGGACATTTTAGCTTTTTGGACTACAAGTCCCAGCACCTATAATATTAGAAATCTGGGGATTGTAGCCAAAATTTCCCAAATTCTAGATGAGCACAACAAAAACAAAACTGACAGGTTTTCACAGACCCAGGAATGGATGCAGAGAGCAGCTTCTTTTTTCCATGTTCAAACTGCCATGGCCTCTTTCTCCCATGTCTAGAATGCTGGGCATCTTGATGGATGGTGATGGAGGAAGCCACCTCCATGCAGCACAGAAACCCTGTGATCTGTCTATGGGAAAGGGAAAAATTCGGTAGACATGCGGGCACCTGCCCACTGACAGCCATCCTCTTTCCAACCCCCCAGGCATCCATCACTGTTGCAGGCGTGGAAAGCTCATCTGCCAGACAGCCATCCTGAGGAAGTGACGGCGTGGTGACACAAGTGACCTTTTATCCGTGACACAGAACCGTGAAGCTTCTGAATGTGGCGCAGAGTCAATACACTTCCCCTCGTTGTTTATTAAGCAGCCCATTGCCCATCTCCTGTCTCGCTTGTCCATCTTCACAGGCATATCTATTTAATTAGCAAAAGGAGAAATAGCCTCAGCAAGCCAGGTTTTTCCCCCTCTTAAAAACAAATCTTCTGCATTAATGATTCTTCTGCACTTGAAGAATCTTTCAGGATGATTGCATCTTCTGCACAAAAAAACATGTAAAATCACAACTCTAAGGCTGCATAGATAGATACCAGAAGGGATCTTCTGAGGCTACAAGAATATTGCTTGGAAGCAGAGACAGGAACAAGGTGAGGGAGCAGTGTTTATGCCCTCTCTTTGCATTGCCTTCCTCTGAACAGAGTTATGGACTGGGACCAGAGGAAGAGGGAAACAATTTACCATGGTGATTTGGTGCCTGTTCAAGAAGAGGGGCAGGGCATTTCATCAGAATGGAACAGTCATTAGAATGCTGGACTGGGACTTGGGAGACTGGGGTTGAAATCCCCACTGAGCCATAAATCTCACTGAATAACCTGTGAGCTAGTCCCTCTCCTTCTCTCATGTTAACCTACCTCATAAAGTTGTTGTGAAGCTGAGGAGTAAAAGCCATGTCCTTTGCTCACTGAAGTTAAAATACATACATTTCCCATCTCTGCTCTACCTCAACTTTCCCAACTTCCATATAAGTTAGACTGCAATTCCCATCATTCCAACCAGTATGGTTGTTGTCTGTAGGTGATGAGAGTTGTAGTCCAGCACATCTGATAGGCCATGAATTACAGAAGGCTTCTCCAACCATTATACAAAGATGCTACAACATGGAAGATCTGTTCCGTCTCCTCTGTACTAAAAACAGGAATTAAGAGTTTAGTTCACACGCGGTAAAGCATGTTTTAAAGGCTCTAGTTCTCCTCTCTAGCAGTCTTCAAGCACATTAGTTCCATGGAGATATGTCCAAGGAAATTGGATAGCTCTAATTAATGACTCATTAACCAACACTGACATTGTCCTTTACTCTAATTTATTAATATCAGTCTGGGTTCTTCCATCTCGTGCACTTGCAACTAAAAGACAGACACCATCCTTTAAAAGAACAGACTCATTTTCCTAGCCTGCATTTGAGGAGTTCAAAATGCTCTGAGATCTTAAACTTCTCACTGCCTGTTAAGTATTCAGTACCTCCCTTCTTCAAAGTACCTCCCTTCTTCCCTACACTGCCTTAAGATCTAGGAACTTGATGAGAAAAGGGGGGTGAGTGGGAAGGAAGGAAGGGAGGCAGGAGGGACAGAGAGAGAGAGAAAGATGGATGGGTTACTGGTAAAGAGGCATGGATGAAGTATATGCATTCTGCTCAAGTCAACACATATGCGTCTTTTGAAAGTGGTAAATTTAATGTCATGCATGAAGGAAGACGAGAAGGAAAGTCAGCCAGGGAAGAGACAGATGCAAGTGAAACTATAATTATAGAGGGGTGTGTGGAGTAAATTCCCTCCTTTTTTAAACAGAAAAAAAGGGCTCATAAAGTCAACTTTCCTCCTAGGAAAAGAAATTGCAACGCATAAAGCTGTGACAGGTTTCCCCAGGACACACCACAACTGGATGTTTCCATCCAACCACCCCTGCAGTGCGAAGTCAATACTACTCTGAAGAATTTAATTTTTTCCTCTTCCACTGTCCATTCCCACTCACCTATCTACATACATTTTCCATGTTCAAACAAAAGAGGGGAAGGGATTCTGTGTTTATTTAATAACTCATTTCCCCCTCATCTTAGGCTAGACAACGATTTTGCCAGAAGCCTCTTGCTGGGATTTTTGTCAACTTGAGTTAAGATTAAAGGCCTAGTGTTTGTGGTTATCATTTGAGTTAGTCAAGTGTAGTAGTTAGAAGGTTGGCCTGGGATTTAGGAGATACTATTGCCGCCCAACCCGAGAAATGAAGAGACCACACACAGGGCTTGGGTTCAACTAGGGCAATTTATTAATATGCCTAATTAACATAATTATGTGGTGAACTTGAACTTGAACTTGAACTTCTGACCTAAGACGGGGGGTCAAGGCCTGTGTGAACTATGGCAAGAGTCAGCTCCCGACCATCTTCCATAGTCCGTATGGCGAGATACCGGGCCCCAAAGCCAACCGCTGAAGCTGCGTTAAGACCTTGGCCGGCCCCTGTCTGGGAGGTGAGCCCCGAACTGCCACCCCCCGGGCTCACGCCAGTGAGGGCCAGTCCTGAGCCCTCCTCAAGGATAGCGTTTATCCTACACCAAATGGTGCCATAGGTACTCACCGACACCACTGACCCCTCCACCAGCCTGAAGAGCTCAATATGTCTGTGAATTCCTATTTAACCAGATGTGACACCACCCTGTATAGCCAATTACCCAATCCCTCGGCGCAGTGTAGGGTAGGCGAAAAAAAACCTTTAACAGGGGAAAAATTCCTACCCAGCCCCGGAGCGACCAGCTATCTTACACTGAAACCATAGGGCGGGAGGGTTGGTCGTCGCCTGCCGGACAAAGAGGCCGAGAGAGGAGGCGGGGCAGCCCTAAAAATGCCGCCATGCCCTGCCCCTCCCCCCTCCCCCCTCCCCCGGCGGCCCCTTCTCGCGAGAGGGCGGCAAAGGCCGCCCCCCCACCGCTTCACTTGGGCATTGGGGGACGAATTCTTCACTGGAGACCCAGTGTGGTGTCATGGTTTGAGCACTGGACTATGACCCTGGAGATGAGGATTCAACTCCCTAGTCGGCCATGGAAACCCACTCTGTGACCCTGGGTGCATCACACACTCTCAGCTCCAGAAAACCCCATGTTAGGGTTGCTTTAGCGTCACCATAAGTTGCAAATAACTTGAAGGCAAACAACAACAACAGGTTTCCACTGGCCACAAAACTCATTTGGTGGCCTTGGTTAGTCACTCCCTCCCTCCCTCTGCCTGACTTTCGACACAGTTTTGTTGCAAAAGTAAAGTGGGGAGGAAGTGAGCCATGTACACTACCTTGAATGCACTGAGGAAACGGTGAGACAGAAACGTAACATTAATAAATAAATGCCTCCTGAAAAAAAGCTTTCTAAAAGGTATCAAAGTAATTCCAGATGGACAGTTCCTAGCACTACCATACAAAAGACACTGTGCCATTTTTCTTCCTACTGCATGGATTTTTGAGATACAGACAGATAGACAGAAAGAAAGAAAAGCCTGAAGACACACAGGTAGGTTACAAACAGAAGTTGACTCCATTTAGACCTCAAGTAAAATTGTATTACAGCATCAGGGCAACTGGAGAGTAGAAGCCTTGTCAGGAAGCCCCTCTAGCTTAGAAAATAAGCATCAGAACTTGAAACATACAGTAATTTGAATCATACAAACACAGACTTGTGAACTGACCCTTTGCTTCCAAGCTGGTCAATCACAGCTGCTGTGAGAGTTCTTTCTTGACATATATCTTTATTAGGATGCCTAAAAAGGTATTAATGTTGTCAGCTTTCAGATTCTCCAGAAGTCTTCTTCACATTTGATGGTACAAAGTTTAAGGGATGGGGAAGAAAAGAAGTGAAAAATATGGCTTATACGGTTGTTGTCTCTGCAAACAGATCAGGGTGTTTACGACACTCATCCATTGTTCCATTTGAAAATCACTTCTCTTGTACTTGGAAAGGTAGGAGAATGGCAATGCACTCTTTCACACCACCAATGCATCTGCACCTGAATGGCATTCATTCCTGTGTTTGCTTTCTCACACTTGAAATACAACTATACCATTCACACCACCCTGTTTGCTCTACCTCCTGCTCCGTGATGTGTGCCTTAAAAACAAAAACAGTAGAAACCTGCTTCTCCTCCCCCTTGCTGCTGATGCCTATTTGCCCGTCCTCTCTGAATATGTGAGAAGTGACATGAAAAAGAAGGAGAAACAGGAGCCTCTCTACTTTCCCCTGTCCTGTGGGCCAATGGTATGGATTGGTCCCAGAGGGAATGGGCAACAGTCATGTTGGGTACAACCACACAGTGTTAAATCCATAGCTCATACACACAAGCAACTGTGAAGACTGTAGCTAAACTCATTGGAAACAGAGAAGGCAGGTAACATCATGAAGTTCCAGCACTCCAACTCAATAAGCCCTTTTCCCACTACACCACTAGTGGGCAAGCAACTGAACTTTGCTGCCAGTGGCTGTCTTGGGACGTAAGTATCTCCTGAGAGCATCCTGTCCAAAATTCCAGCCAGAGCTGATAGTGGAACTACTGCAACCTCAGATCATGCAGGAAAGCCAAATATACTATGCTGCCCACACAGCAGAAACGTGAAGATGTGGAACAAAACAAAATTCACCAGCCCACTCCGTAAGACAGTACAGGAAAAACAGCCAGACACCAACATGGATGTAGTCACCCACCTGCTGTGAATACACAGGCAACCACTATATCTAACAAATGCTTGCCTGTATAGCCAGAGTGTCTTCAAGCTAATTTCTAGGCAAGTTCCCCAGCTAACTCTTCAGCTGAGCCAACTCACACTGCTTAACATTATTCCACAGTGCCCTCTGCTGTTTAAAAAAAGACAAGTAAGCAGGGGCCCTATACAGGAAAAAATGGGATAATGAAAAGCAGACGAGAACTTATTGATCGATCTCTAGGTGAATTTACAGGAAATTTACAGATGTTTTTGAGTCCCAATGGTTCAGTAATACCATCAACAGAACAGTGCCCCCTCACACACACCCATACAGATTAGACTGCTTAAAGCAAGTGAGTTTAGGAAAAAAACAGGAATGGGCTTCTCTTAAGAGATATAAACTTAGTTATGTTTGTAAAATAAATTCCTGGGCTAAAGATATGCTCAGAGGCCCATTTCCTCATAGATCTAATTGTATCTCCTCTCCCACATTTGCTCCTTTGCTTCTCTAGGCTGCTGTTTTGCATCTGATAGACCTTGGAGTTCTAGTTAAAACACAACACCAGTGCCCTTTGCAAATCTGGAGTCCACCCATCCCTACAATACAGCAGATGTCCAGCTAATGTTGAAATCCTATTTGAAAGTGGTAGAGTGTAAAGTTCTGCCAGCATATTTTTGCAGAGGTACAGGAGAGCATAAGCCATAGCTGGCAGGTGGTATAAGGGAACATTCTCAGTGCCATTGTCCCCAACCAATTAGTGCCTGTTTGGGTGTTGGAGGCTGGGAACTCCCTCCTATCCCAACAATCAAAAAATGGCTGGTTAAGAACTGAAGGGGAAGAAAGGAGCGGAATCCAGCAGGACACACAAATGAGACGAGGACAAAGCAGCAGAATAAATCTAGTGTTACAGTACTGTAAGATGTTCTAAGAGGGAATCGAGGACCAAAATTTCTTTTACACTGCAGAAAAAGTCTCTCTGACTTTCTTGGTCACTTCCCCTTAACGGAAATATCAGAATTGATCTGGGAATCATCTGGATGGATGTTTGCCTTCAGCCATATTAGGCCTCACCAGTTGAAAGGGGTTATCGCTAATGTCTGAAGTTTTCCTAGTTTTTTTATTGGTTTTTCCCATTCTAAGAGGTTGAAATGCTCAACCAAAAACTTGGTTACTGGCAGAAAATCTTTAATCTAAATTTTGCTGGCATTTTTGCTCCACCTCTCTTGCCTTTGGCTCCACCCACTACAGAATGTGGCCTCCTAAGAACTTCTCTGAAATTGGAATTTGTGCCTTGGTATGAAAGAGGTTCCTCACTCATACTGAAGAAAGTACATTAGAAGAGCCATGCTGGATTGTACAAAAGATCTATCTACTCCAGTATTTTGTTGACAACAATTCTATTCCTGATTTTCCATAGTGGTTGACTTGTTATCTTTGGGAAGCCCAGAAGCAGGACATGGCACAGTGGTACCTTTCTGATTGTGTACCCTAGCAACTGCCATGAGAGGAATATTGCTGGGGTATGACAAGGGTGAAATTATTAAATAAGATCAGCATTTGCAGCTTTATATCTTGGGGCCCACAAAGGCAGAAGGAATAGGAAAAGAGAGTTGGCACTAGCAGCTTAGGATCTCCAAGGATGCTCTGTTTAATAGGTACACCCATTCTCATTTATGGTCACTAGGAGAAAGAGAAAGCATGCAGCCGCACCTGATTTATGGACACTTCTGAGGCAGGAAAGAGAGGCATTGAGTCGAGCACATTCCTCCCTGTTGGCCCCAAACTTCCCCACTGTCTCACAGACCTGCTCATCTGTCATTTCCAGAAGGTCCTCCAGGCTCAGTTGGCCAGGGGTGATTTCCTAGAAGGAAGAAAGGAAGGAAAAGGTAGACATGTTATAAGAAGAGCACCTGGTCCTGCCAATTTAATGCACAGAGAGTCAGCAACTAGTGGTAGACTAAAAATTGCGCCTCTTGAGCAATATGATTTATTACAGATTTGTTCAACCAAACAACTCTCTAACACTCCTTTCAACAGATGTACAATAAATCTTTGCTGGGGACCATCATACAAGTCATAGAAAAACACATAATAAATAATATTCTCTATTTGTGGTGTCCTCCATGTACAAGATACAGGAATAGATTATTCATAACCAGTGGAAGGTACAACAAAATGCTGCATTGTGAAGTATGGCTGTTCAGAATTCCAACCAGAAGTGGGATATTGCAGAGGCACCCCAAAGCCTGTCCTGCCCGTCATGCCTCTGCCACACCAATTCCACTACTGACAATTTCAGGTTTATGAACATTTGCCAGGTTGTTGAAAAGAAAGAATGCACTGATCTATTTCTTACAGGGAACTCATATAAAATAAAATTGATGAACACTATTTGGAACTAAATTTATTTGTTAGAACTTCTTTCTGCTAATGCAAATATTTAAAAGGAGAGGTGTCAGTATTTATCAAAGTTTTTGTAAAGATTTTTTTTCCACACTGAATGAGACTCAAAAAGATCATACATCCTTGGACATGGTTTCTTAGAAAATAAACCTTTTATGTTATCTTGTATTTATGCCCCAAATACCAATTAAAAGATCTTGTTTGAACAAATTCATGCCCTCATAAAAGAAAATCTGGAGAAAGAAATAATAAATGGGAATTACTTTAAGGGGTATCTTTCACAGAAAGTAAACAAAATGGAAAAAAGATGAAAAGTAAGTCGGATGTATCTCAAAAAGCTTTAAATTTTTTAAATAGATACTTGGTGTCATTTTCACTACAAAAAGAGGATTATATTTTTTTTCATCTGCACATAAAACTTATGCCACAATGGATTTGTTGTTGCTTCTTTTAGTGGAATAAATCTGGCAATCTACTAGAAGCCATGTTAGAAGCAAACCAAAGAAAACAGGGCAAATCATGTGGAAAAGAATGATGGTGTAACATCTCAGACTGACAAGACAGCTAATTTGTTTAGGGAATATTAGGAATACGCATATAAGTCTGAATATTGTTCATATGACTTACTAAAGATTTTCTGAAAAAGGTTATACTACCTCATCTTACTGCAGCAGATCATGAGGTATTAGAAAGGCCAATTTAATAGAAGAGGTTATACAGGTGGCTGAGAATGCTTATGGGCTGACTGAGAATGTAAAGAAAAATGTAATTTCACTACATTCCAAATAAAAATATATTTTAGAAAGGGGGAACAGTGCAACCAGCAGTGCCTCTATCAAGTTTGATTGTGCATACAGCCCTCATATTCCACCTAGAACCCAACTAGACAGGGGCTGCTGCTGTTGCTACCCTCTCCACCTCAGCCAAAATCTGCTGCTGGAGGTGAGCACTTCATTGGGCTTCATGGTAGCCTGGGTGCTGGCTAGAATTCAGATGTTTGCATCTTCAGCTGAAGGTACCTATGCACTGGGACAGAGGGAAGAGGACTGGCATGTCCTCCCTCCATTTTAGGCCCACACACATTCACCCAAATGTATGAATTTTGCTATCAAGGACAACTGTTGGAGTTTTATCTTAGTAGCCAAGGATCCTCAAATGGAACTGGAACATTTGGCTTTCTGGTTGCTATGGGGCTTAAGTTGGAATAAAATTTGCAAAGATGTGAATTGAACAAAATGCCTTGATTGGAACCACAAGCACATGGAGCAGAATAGGGGGATGTGTAGCTCTTCAGGTGTTGCTAGACTTCAACTCACATGGGGCCTAGCCAGCATAGCCAGCAGTAAGGGAAGACAGGGGTGGCAGCCCAACCATTTTTAGAGGACCACATGTTCCCCTTCCTGAGGTATAGCAATGCAGTTACTTTCCACGTACATCGAATGAATGCCTGAAGCAGGGCTGGGCAATTGCATAAGACCTACTAAAATAACATTCAAAGTGGCTAACAATAAAATAAAATACAGGGAAGAATGATGAAGTCACAATGAAAAAATTGTCAAAACCCGTACCTGAGAAATTCACCCAATTAAAACATACCCACAAAATAAAAACTGAATTTTGCTTTTCAGATTTTCCCCAGAAAAGTCACTAATCTACACAGAAATCCAATTAAAAGATGCCTAATCCCATTTGTTACTTTCCTGCCTTTAATCCTAAAAAAGAGGGACCACTGGGAAATTAGATAGACAGATGCAAAATCCCAACTAAGCACATGTGTATTAGATGGATTTGAAGGACACAGCACAGTTAACTAGATTAAGCTATCCTTTACATCCCCCTGCATAGGCAGTCTATCAATTGTTCAAGCAGTGCCTATGGCAAGTAACCATTTGGAGCTGTAGAAATTAGGAAACATTCTTCCGCTAACAAAGGTTTTACTGGATGGAGAAGTGCTGTCATCTTGTGGTTCAGTTGAAGCAGTGCACCACAAATGTTAACCTTTTCAGTTTTTGTTCAGTTTCCCTTCCATGAGTCCTATGGACTATAACTTCCAGGCCTCTGCAGCTCTAGGGAACATAGACGTGAACATGAAAAAGTGGTGGTGTGGGATGGGAAGAGCTTTTGTCTTGTGCCATCTGAACTGTCATTATACCTTGGCTTTGGACCAAAAGTGAATCAATATTTCCCTGTTCACTGTGACTTGCTTACCTGTCCATTGTACTGAAATAGGGCAGCAAGGCAACATGAGGGGAAGAGAGGCATTAAAGGAAAACAAAAAACAGGAGAGAAGGTTTTGTGGAATTTTGTGCAGAAGGCACAAAATCTGTGGTCATCCAGAAATTTTTGGACTACAACTCTGCTCAATCTTAGCCAGCAAAGCCAATGGCCAGACATGATGGGATTATAGTTGAGTACCATTTACTTATCAGTATGTAACAAAAAAAAAACAAGAGACACAAAGGAATGACCACTTCCTTTCTCTCTGGGAGAGGGAATGGCCATAGTTCAGGAGCAGAGCACCTATTTTGCATACAGAAGGTCCCAGCTTCCAGTCCCGGGACCTCCAGATAAGTCAGTGGAGACAAGACAAGAGTTTGATGGATTCATAATCTGACTACCTGTCTTTATAACTTAAGATTTCCCACACCCAAAGAAGAAATGCTACCATCAGACAAGCACTCTCCAACTTGCTGACTCCCAGACATTTCATATCTGAAGCAGAGGAAAAAACGACAACTAATAATTTTCTTCACTTTTTTGATACCTAGAGACTGCGGCCTTAGGCAGCTTCCTCACTCTGCCTCATGGTAAAGCTGGCCCTGTTCATTGGCCATGCTGGCTGGAATTGATGGGAGTTACAGTCCAACATATTTAGAGGGCATCAGATTGGGGAAAGGCCACACTAGACAAACAAGCCAGACACCTGAGAATGGCCTAGAAATAAAAGGAAAAAGATTCCAGGTAATTTGAAGAGGGGTCTAGTTCCTTAATTACAGCCATTTTCATTAGCAAGATGTGCTTGGAGGTATGTGATAATGCCTTGACAGGTATTATCATGAGCTCCCACACCAGAAGGCAGGCCACAGAAGAGGGGTTCTACAGCAGGACAAAATGAGAACATTGCCCCCAATATGAATTCTGCCCCCCAATGAAATTTTCCTTTATTATCTGAATTGCTAGCATTTCTAAAAGGTAGGGGAAATGAGGATACTGTCCCACAAAAATAATTCTATCTCCACATTAAATTTTCCTTTAGCCCCTAAATTGCTAGCATTGTAATAATCAAAACTTCAGTTAAGCCTTCAGAAACACAGTTTAGGTATCCAAGGAAAAGGGACAGGTGAAGTTACCAACACAGCAAATAGAAGAGTCCTATGTGTCGATCATTTCCAGCATCTCACTCTTTTCAGTATTTCATTCTCTCCAGGAAATTTAGGGAAAGAAGGAAAATTTCATTAGATAGGATAGAATTCTTGGGGGGGGAGCCTTCATTTTGCCCCCCACCTCTACATTCCCCCCCCGCTACACTGCTGTGATAGAAGATTTCCAGTGCTTGAGAAGAGAAGACTTTGGTGTCCTGCATATTAACAGTCCTTCGTTAAGTAAACTCAGAAAAAAGTGGCTCAGATGACTTCATTTATTCAGCTTATCAGAATGCAAAATCCAGATCATTCATTTTATTTATTTCTTTTATACTTTTATCCTACTGTTTCCCAGAGGGGCTCACAACAATTTAGAGTGGGGGAACTTTGGAGTTATGAACATGTGAGAGAAAAGAGAGAATGAGAGAGAGGATGGAAGGGGAATGAATAAGAAAGTTAAGAGGAAGAAGATCAGG
The DNA here is from genome assembly GCA_948472985.1 of Iguana delicatissima. Taxonomy (NCBI): domain Eukaryota; kingdom Metazoa; phylum Chordata; class Lepidosauria; order Squamata; family Iguanidae; genus Iguana; species Iguana delicatissima. Next base: position 66,592 of record CAOKZL010000700.1, on the reverse strand, counting down.
TTGACAATGCCAGAAACAGAGCAGTGAGCTGTAAACAGGTTTTTCTATCCAGTTGTGGCCAGGCTGATGTTCTCTTCCTGGTGGTCTTGGCTTAGAGAGAGATGCTCACAACTGATGAGATAATTTTTTAGGTTTTGAATTTCATGGGCTTAGGGAGCAGTCCCTGCTGTCAATTTAAATGGTAATACATATTATTTCACTTCCTTCAAATGTTGCTGTGATAACAAGCATGGTGTAGTGGTTTGAGCACTGAACTATACCTGTGGGGATCCAGGCTCAAATCCCTGCTCGTCCCTGGAAGCCCACTGGATGACCATGGGAAAGTTGGATTCCCTCAGCCTCAGAGGAAGGCAAAAGCAAGCTCCTGCTGAACAAACCTTGCCAAGAAAACCCCATGATGCCTAAAGGTTGCTGTAACTCAAAAATAGCTTGAAGGCATACAACAATTGTTGCTGCTTTTCAGGGCCATCCTGCTCATGCTGCTAAGTTGGACCCTAACTGTCTGCCCCAAAGTCACTGACAGAGCCACTCCAACTGACCCAGAAGTCCTTTCTCTGACTGTGAAGGGTAGGAGGTGTTGCAACTAGAAGATAGAGCCAAGCATACTGTTTTGGGTTTTTTTCTTTCTTTTTGTTTGTCCCATTTTTTGACCTCCACTAAGACCAAAATAAATAGGACAAGCCAGAAAGACCGATGCTGGACTATGTGGCAATATCAGGAAGGTTGCTATCATGGACCAAAGTGATGAAAAAGCAGAAGAAGGTAAAGCAGGAGGAGGCAGGAGTTGATTGTGGCAGCATTCCGAGTGCCAGTGCAGAGTGGAGCACTGCACTGTGACTTGGGATATCTGGGTTCAAGCCCCCAGGGAGCAATGAAACTAACTTGGAGGTCTTGAGGCAGTCACTGTCTTCCAAGAAGACCTATTTTACAAGGTGGTTGTTGTGGGGATAAAATAGAAAGGAAAGAAGCCATGTATGTAGCCTTTTTAAGGCAAGTGGGAAAGAAAGGTCACTAGTAAATAATAAATAGATGCTTCCATGCATCACTCACCTCCATGACCTCCTTGCGGATGTTGACAATGCGGAACCAGTGCAGAAGATGTGGGAAGCCCTCCAGCTTGGCATTACGTTCCTGCAGGGCTACCTTCCGTTTGCAAGAGAGTTGACGGCTGAAATATTTCACCAGCTTGCTCTGGGGAGGAAAAGAGAAAAGGTGGGTTCACACATTATATACAATACGGGCACAGTCTGTACATATACGTATCCCTTGAGTCCAAATTTAGCCACCTTGAGTCCCAAAATTGAAAAAATGCAGAGCATAAATGAATAAATAATAGTAATAAAATAATAATACACAGGTTGTTGATCTATACACTCATATAGTTCACAAGTAACATTCACCATACTGACACCATGCTAGGATTGCTGATATTTACTCTTGTACTGTTATTTCACATATAATGTAGTGCATATGTGTTCTTACAGGGCTTTCTGGCCTAAATACAGTTGGTAATCTCAACTAAGATACATCATTTGATGGATCAATAGAACTTAACAAGTGTTGATTTACCAAGTTACCATTAATTCAATAGGTTTGTTTTAGTTGGGACTAGCAATTGGACCAAGGCATCTGGGTGCTGCAGTCTAGTGGTCCCCCACACTTATCCATGGGGGATACGTTCCAAAACCTACAGGGGATGCCTGAAACAGCAGATAGTACTGAACTCTATATATGCTATGTTTTTTCCTATACTTTCACACCTATGATAAAGTTTTTGCACTTCAGGGTCATTATTAAATAAACTAAGGGTCCCTTGAACACAAATCCTATGATACCACAACAGTTGATCTGGTAACCATGATAGCTACTAAGTGACTAATGGGTATACTAATCGGTAAGTATACAGAGTAGATATACTGGACAAAGGGATGATTCATCATGTCCCAGGCAGAATGGAGTGGGACATGCGAGACTTCATCACGCTACTTAGAACAGCATGCAATTTAAAACTCATGAATTGTTTACCTCTGGACTTTTCTCATTAATATTTTTCAGACTGTGGTTGACCGCAGGTAACTGAAACCGTGGAAAGTAAAGCCTCAGATAAGGGAGGGGGCTACTGTACTTAAGCTTTTTGATTCCTGAAATCAGGAATTTTGCTGTTTTGTTGTTTAGCTCAACCAATTATTCATCAAAGTAACTGTTCCTACCCTGCACAAAAAAATAAGTCCTATAAGGCTGATAAAGGCGCTTGTTCTGGAAAAGTTACTAATCCTGCCTAAAAAGTGTTCAATCATTAATTTATCTACCTACCAAAACCACTACTACAAAACTTTGAAAACTGAGTGAGAATCCTAATAAAACTAAAATCTTTGCTTGGTAAGAAATTATTTAGTAATTAAAAAAGTAAACCAGAACAATTCAGATAGCATTACAAGTTTTGTTTGAAAACTAAAAATTGAAGGGAATGGAATTCAAAAAATCAATATCCATTGAGGGTAGGGTTGCCAGTTGTCTTTCATTATAAGGGATGTCTCTTATTTGAGGTCACCAAAGCTTCCCTCTTATAGCACTAATCGGTGTCTCTTATTATAAGAGAAGTCCCTTATTCGAGAGCTGGAAAGCTTTTCCTTTTATAAAGACTGAATGGAATACAAAAAAAATATTTTGTGGTGTGAGGCCTTTATAAAGACAGAAATATGTGCATCCTATAATTTACGAATGTGGACATTATGTTGATCTTACAGAGAAACATGGGACAAAGTTAACTTAAACCAACACTTCCATCTGGTAATAAGGCAAAACACAAACTTGTTAACAGCTATTTCCTCCTTATCAGTCTTGTATGTCATAAATTTTGACTGTCCATTATGGTTGTTTTGAAAATCTGGCCACAAGATGTTAGGGTCTCTTCGCAAGCCTATCTGTGATTACACAGCCCTCAGCCTCACATTCTTTGGGTTCAACACTATAGCCGGGTGACTACTGTGTTGAAGGCCCAGGTGGCAGTTCTGTCTCTGCCTTTTCTAGCTGCTGCTTTTTATTCACACAGTCTCAAGAGTCACCTAAGTCTGTCCCTTTCCTCTCTCACTAGGGATTTGTAGGCAGAGGCAGGAATCATCTGGGCTGCCAGCACCAAGCACTTTAGCCAGGAGGTCTGGTGGTACACGTGGTGTTGTATAGGTAGATGTGCCAACATCAGAACCACCAGTGTTCTAAATGAATGTTTTGAGAAGCACCACACCTATCACAGGGTGAAAAGTTTGAGTAACCACAAGTGATGACTGCAAAAATTCTTCTGGCAGTCTTTCCCAGCCTGGAGTTTTCCAGATACTTTACATTACAACTCTCAGAAACCCCCAGCCAGCATAGGTTGGGGTAGGCTACTCTAGTACCACGCAGTACACATCTATTACTTATGATGGCCCAATGTTTGGCCAAGCCCTTTCACACTACACAATTATAGCTTTATGATTCCCCTAATTTGCTGGCTGGCTGGTGAGGTGGTTGGACAGGTCATTCTTCAGTGACCCAATCACCAGTACCACAGAACTCCATTTCTTGGGATGGCTGGCTTTTAACGTGGGTTTTGGGGGCAAGAGATAGAGCATAGCTGTGATCTCAGCCCCTGGTTTGGCTCCAGGTTTAGTCACAGAGCAGACCCATTGAGATCAACACGACCTGTAGCAGATATGGACAAATTAACTGCTCTGATTAGACTGCTGTGAAAATTGTTGGACACCTTACTGAAAGATAGGACACCTCTTATGGACTTTTTCCAGAAAAAAAGAAAATGATTTAGCAACTTTTGGTTTTGACAAATTAGCAAGATTTTGTTAGCAGAAAAAGTGAATGATGACATTTTAGAGAGAGAGAGGTTTGATTATACTATATATATATATATATATATATATATATATATATGTACACCCACCAAACAGAAAGTTGGAAGCAACACTTTCTTTCTGTTTCATATTTTTTCTACATTCTACTTTTCTTTCTTCTTGTTTCCTTTTTCTTGCTTTTTTCTTTTTTTTAATCAGATTATATGTAATTGTTATTGTACTTTGAAAAATTCTAAATGGCATGTCTAACTTAACTCCCATTGTTTTCAATGTATCTGCTCTGATCATGATGATGAAGATGATCTTTCTTCATACACTGTCTTTTTCCTGAGACTGGGACTCAAATTAAAATATCATATAATTAAAAACATATGAAAGATCAACATTAAAATGACTATGTCTAGTTCTAAACCATTTAGCTCTTACATAAACACTGCCTGCACATGGACAATGCACTCTTCTCCACGCGCTGGCAGAAGAGCATCTCCACATTGTGTGTTCTCCATATACAGAACACAAAAGCGTCGTAGCATTGGCAAGTCACCATTTGGGTCTGTTAGACTGTAGCTCACTATTCCTAACGCAAGGTGGCACTGCAGAATGTAGTCCAAACACACATTTTCACACCTTTATCATACTAATTTTCCAGAAAGGGATTATTCCTGTCAGTCTGCTGCAGCAAAACAAAACACAAAACATGCACCCATATATCTTGTAGCACTGTAAGACTAAAACATCATCCACTGCACAAACAGCATGGATCAGAGTTAAAGTCCTGAGAAAAAAGTTATTTTCCACAGCAGCCAAGTACATAGAGACCCTGTCTGCTTCAGTACAGAAAGTGCCTGTCCTGCCAGTACTTTTCTTTCTTTTACACCTTTGCAGTAAAGAAAAATTGCCAAACCTCATAAGTACTTGAGATTCTAAAAACAGTGGATTTGATCCAGACCTTCCTGGAAGGAACTAGACTGAACATTAAGTTAGTTATATCCCACTGAGTTCAAGGGATCAACTCTAGGTGCATCCTAGTCTGGATCCAACCTATTATAAGCAATAAGAAAAAGAAGCTGTAAACTGAGGGGGAAAGGAGGGAGCACTGAAGGCACAAATCTGGGACTGCCTCCAAAAGTCAGCTTAGAAACTCCAGTTCCTGGGAACAGAACTGATAGAATTTAAACTAGCAGAAAGTGTTCTGACCACCTCTGGACCATTACGAAAGAGCGCTACTGTCTTCCTGCTGCCTTCTAAGACCAATGCAAAGTGCTGGTGCTCACTTTATTTACTAAATTCCCCAAAAGGCTCATCTGACATTATATGTAATTTTTTAGCAATCAGGGGGAAAAGGTTTTTTATTCATCCAAGCATTCAAAGATTTTTTATCAATTGTTTCCTTTTCAGTCTATCTCAGCAGGTTGTATTAAACTTTTTTTCAAAACTATATTGTTGTTATCTTCCTGGAATCCATATCAATTAAGGGAAGCATACAGGAGGCAGGGAGAGAATCAAGCAACTGATTCAATAACTCCTCACAGTCTTTATCACAATGCTGAAAGCTTCCCTCAGTCAACACTGAAAACCACTGTGGTGTAGTGCAGGTGCAACCAGTGGTTCCTTTGTTATGGACCCACAGCATCATCCTTGGTTTCCACAGCAGCCTCTTCCTCCATGTGTTAGCAACTCCTGGAGTCACTGTGGAGACGGGTGCCATGAAAACCAAGGATAGAGTTACTGCCCCGCAATAATGGTATTAAAACCACGCCTGGTGTAGTAGCTAGAGCTCCAGAATATCCTCCCTTTGGAGGCTCAATTGGTGCCAACACTGGTATCGTTCTGTTGCCAAGTAAAAAAAGGGCTTTTTACTAACTTTGGGGCCAAATTGCACAATGCTTGATGGTTGATGTTATTGTAAATGGTTTTAAATTGTCTGGGCTTCAGTGATGAATGACTTAATATATTTTTACTCCTTGAAAATCACTGTGCTTGTAATTTATTGTCTTAAATTGACCTGCCTTCACCCCACTCTGAATTCTTGAACTATAAAGTGGGACACAGATACAGTTGGCCCTCCGTAACCATGGATTCTGTGTCCATGGATTCAACCAACCATGGCTTGAAAACAGTCAAGAGGAAAAAAAATTCCAAAAAGCAAACTTTGATTTTGCCATTTTAAGTAAGGGATGCCATTTTACTACACCATTGTACATAATGGGACTTGAGCATCCATGAATTTTGGTATCCATGGGGTGGGGGTGTCCTGTAATCAAACCCTAGCAGATACTGAGGGCCTACTGTATTTTAATAAATAAATCAAATAAAGAAAATGGGCCTCTGGTGCCCAGCTTCTTGTCCTCACTGAGTCATGAAAATCTCACTGGACAACCTTGAGCCAGTCACTCTCTTTCTCTCTCTCCACCTTGCCTATATCACAGGGTTGCTGTAAGGAGGTGACCCATATATGTCACCTTCAGCTTATGGCAGGAAAGGTGAAACATAAATGGAACCTCTAAATAAGTAACTTGAGTTGGCAAATTGTGGGGAGGGAGGCAGATCATACATTTTTTAAAAAATTGTCTTCTCTTTTCAGTCTTCACTTACCACCTGCAAGTGACCTGTCTGTGACCAAAAGAAATTCTGGGCACTCTAAAATTGCTCAAAATGCAGGCTTGCTAAGACCTGGTTCTCATCACTCAGGAGGCAGGGACTTTTGCTCCAGCGTGATGCCCAGAGCCTGGAAACGTTACATAGGGACTGACTTCAAGTTCCAGAGCCCTTATCTACAGCAGGAGATACTGGGAGTTGCAGTCCCAATGATTACTGTGCTGAGCTCCGGCACTAACTTTATACCCTGTTAAGAGGGCTAGTCCCAGGCAAGTCTGTTGCTGAGTTCTCTTGATGGCCATGTTCAGAGAAATTCCCTGAAGCCAGCTGAACTAAGATGGAGATAAACCTGGTCTCCAGGGAGAAGGACGACAGCTGCACCTCTTTCCCAGAGCCTAGTGTCAGCTAATTGACAGAGTCTCACTGACGTCAACAACATTGGAAACTGCTCCCCTGCCTTGCCCTGCTGGGAGATTAAGATCTTACCAAAACAAAAGGGAGGAGGAGGTGGGGCAGAAACCTGAATGGAAAAAATAATAATAAAACAAAACATAGAAAGGATGTTGCCGACAAATCATTGGAGAGTGACAGGCAGCCCTGGCCCCTCAACAGGCGCAGTGTAAATGAAAGATTCGTCACAGCTCACAAGAGGGGGTGGAGAAACCCTATCCACCTTGGAGAGCTCTTCTTGGCAAGGCAATGAGCCACCTTTGAAAGTTTAATGAGTGCATATTTTCAACATTAGGTGATAGACCAATTAGAGCAACAGTTGGTCCCATGAAGGTTGTTGGGATGAGCTGTCAGTCTCTGGAAAGACAACCAATTGCGCAGAGTTGATGGCATCAGAAGGATGACAATGTGTGGCCTGCCCTGGGTAGCTGGACTGCAACTCCCATCAGCCCTGGATAGCGGAGCTGTTTAGTGAGAGACTTTGGAAGTTACTGTCCCACAACATCTGAAGGGCCATGAATTGCTCACCAATCCGTTACAGTGGGAGATGCAAACAGAGAAAAATGGAGTCACCGCCAAGTTTATATAACCCTGATAGTTGGGACCCTTACTCTTTATAACAAGCTGATGTTCTACATTGATTCAGGCTGTTGGTCCATCAGGCTCCATACTGTTTACTGTGATTGGCAGCAGCTCTCCAGAATTTCAGAACGGAATCAATTCAGTGCTACCTGGACATGCTGGGAATTGAATCTAGGACCTTTTAACTGTAAAGCAAGCATGCACTCACTGAGCTACACTTTCCCCACTAGGGCAGCAGTGAGTAACTGCAATCAATTCCCTGCTCCAGATTTGCTATGCTCCTCATTCCAAAATGCACCTTTCCAAAAGTGGAAGTGATCAGAATTTCACATCCCATTTGGGGGGGGGTACTCTGTATCCCATACACACTCAAGCAAGGCCTGGTTTGCTATCCCCCCTCCTTTTTTTGTCAGAGGTGGGGTGAGATCCCAATAGGGTCTGGGGGCCACAAAAACTGGCAGAGGTGCATGTTACCCAACCCCACCCTGGGAAGTTGGCTTATACTGACTCAAACCAGTAGTTCATCTGGCTGAGTATTATCTACACTAACTGGCAGTAGCTTTCTGGAGTTTCTTTCCCAGATCCCCCTGGAGATGCCAGGGATTGAACATGGACCCTTTTGCATAGAAAGTGTGGATAGAGAGCTCAGTGTATTGGCACTGGTGTCAGTCTGTTTATTCCTAAATCCATTCCACTGGACAGTTTTTTTTTTTTTTAAAAAAAGAACATGTCCGTACACATTTTAACCTAAAACACACACATTAGTATACTTTTTGGTGGTTTTTGTTCTGAGCTAAAAACTATACTGCAAAATTCAGAGAAACCTGAAAACCAAATACTCATATTTCAATTTGCATGTTAGTCTAGGGAATGCAGGTCCCGTCTGTTTAAAAATGCAGAGTGAATGAAACTGTCAAGCATCTCTCCTGCAAAGTGTGTGCTCTACAACTGCTCTATAACCTTTACCCTTCAGAGACACATGTATATGGCAACTGAGCACCAGATTATCACCTATTCATAATTCAGGAGCTCTCCCTTCTGTATATTCAACCACTAAGAGAAGCTGGCTTAGCGGGAAGAGGGGATGAGGCCATCTCTGTGGTAGCACTTCAGTCCTGGAACTCTCTAAGGAGGTTAAACAAGCAAGGGGTAGTGGAATGGTGAGCCTGAAATTCTGAACAGAGAGCAATCCCATGATTTTGCAAACTTACAAGGTATTTTGAAAGTACTTTGTTGTAGTTATCGGCATGAATCCTGTTATTAATCCTCCTGAGTAAACCCACTGAATCAAAGGAACTTACAAAAGTGTTGACTTATCAACTTACCATCGATTCAGTGAGTGTACTCTAGTTGACATTAATAATAAAATTTGAATCATAGTTCCAAGGCCCCAAAGGCAGTGTTGTAATCACATAGTGTGTGTGTGTGTGTGTGTGTGTGTGTGTGTGTGTGTGTGTTTAAGGAACAGTTTACATTCCTATTTCTCAAAAGTCACTAAACTGTATAAAACTCTGAATGTTCCATGCCACTGGTCTGTAGTCTAAATCACACACTTCTCCCACCTAACTTACTGTTACTTCAATATTCACCACAGAGCACAAAGGAACAGAATGAAGCACAGCACAACCAGCACTTTAACCATGTGATATTCCTCCTCCAACCTTTTATACAGCCACAGACATTTATCCAGAAGCTTTATAACTACAGCTAAAAGTTACAGTCACACTGCAAAAACAATGACATTATCCCTTGTTAAACTGCAGTCATAATGTACCTTTTCTTTTACTAGGGAAAGGAGATAAATTTAAAATAAACTGTTATTTATAACTAGTTACTTCCAACCTCTGTGGTGCAGGATAGGCATGTGGGACAGGGAGGTCTTCTTCCACTAGCAAGATATGTGGGGTGGTATTTGAAGTGGGGAAAAAAAAGCTAATAATAATTTTAATTGCTGCTAGCTTCTCTGAAGGGCGTGTGAGCACCAGAAGTGCTTACATAACTTTTTCTATAAATAAGTGGAAAGAAATAAACTAAGGTGTGGGGAGCGAGAATTCCCAAACGAACACTAATGTTCTTGAAAAATGCATATGCTCTTTCAGTTTTTGCTGCATCTCAGGTTCTAACAGGGTGCTGTCCTAGGTTCTGACCTTAAAGCAAAGCAAGCAGCAGAGCCTGCTTGCAATGTTTTATGATTGGCAGAGGCTAACCCTACTGTTCCACTGAAAAGTCTTTTGCTGCTTATTCTTGCTCTGGCCAGTTCACCACTCCTGACCACTGGACACTAAATGAGATACTGTAGCAGCGCAGATTACCATGTCACTATTTTGCACCTGGTTTGAAAATGTAATTACATCTGTTTCTGAATGCACAAGGTTGGCTTTTTAAAATTGTTGTTGTTGTTGTTGTTGTTAGTACTCCTCCTCCTCCTCTCAATCCTAGGAAGGATCCCATGCATAACACACAAGATAGACAGTGTGGTATAGTGATCAGAGTGTTGGTCTAAAACTGTGGAAAGTCAGGATCAAATCCTCATGCAGGCATGAAGCCTTGTACAGCTTAGGGATAGGCTACCTGAAAGACTGTATCACCACACATGAGTTTGCTCAAGCCCTGGGATCTTCAAGAGGGACCTTTCTCTCAGTCCTACCAAGTTCATGGGCATGACTGAAGGGAATGCAAGACGGGGCCTTCTCAGTGACTGCCCCTTACTGTCTGGAATTTCCTTCCTAGTGGGGCTACAGTGACTCATTCCTTGCAGTCCTTTCATCTCGCAGGTGAAAAATCTTGTTATACCAAGAGGCTTTTGAGAACCTTTAAGAACACAAGGTTTTTAAAGAAAGGGCTTTTACGAGTGTGCTGTAGTTTTTTAATTTTACTGTTTTTAAATCTGCTTTTTATTGTTTTTAACAGTATGCTTTAAATGTTTTTAAAGTGTTGTTCTTAATTTAATTCTCTTTTAATGTTCATCTCTTGAATATTTTAGCTGTACTGCATTTTAATGGGTAAGCCACCTTGAATCCTAGTTTTGGGGAAAGTGGGAATATATAAATAAAGATGATGATGTGGTGGTGATGGGGAGGATGACGACGAACAAGAAGAAGCCCCAGAAGAAGCAGCTCAGTAGGTGACATTGGGCTAGCCCCCAGCTCTCAGCCTAACCTCTCCATAACAATGGGGAGAAGGGCTGTGTGGCTTCCCTTGTGTTCTTTAAGCAGGATATACATGCCACAAATAAAAAAGAAACAGCCTTAACAGCAAGCAGAAGCACGGACCTAAATTCAGTTGTTAGTGCCTGACAGAGTAGAACAGCATGAGCTGTGGTGTTCCCAGTTCCCACTGAGTCAACAGGTCTACTCTACTTGGGACTAAGAGTTGGATTTAGGACATGGTGTTAAGATTCATAAAATCTTCACGTCTTAACTTGTTTTTGTCTGTCTATTCATCATCCACTTCTATAACTGCAGTGATATCCTTTAAAGCAAGCCAGGCCAAGCCCAGCCTTGCAGAGTCTACTTTCACATTTCTGCTCATCAAGTATCCCCATAATCCACTGACAGACCTTAGACCTAAGAAACAAAAACACATCCTCAGGAGCTCTTCCATAGGCAATGAAGGATGAAGTCATCCTGTGCATTGACCCTTCCTGAAGAGGGTAAGAAGCATCCAGTTGAACAGCCATCCTTCTCTATACCTGTGCCTCCAGTGTGATGGGGAAGGCCTCAGTTTTCCAGGCAGGAGGTTCCAAGAGCAATTCCTAGTGTTTCCAGTTTAGAAGCAATGGCAAATGATGGTGTAAGATCCTTCTCTGCCTGAGACCCTGGAGAGCTACTGTCTGTCAGCACTGGGCTGGACAGACAAACAGTTTGACCTAGTATGGGCAGTGGCTTTCTCTGCTCCCAAACATTTCTGTTGACTCAGCTGCTTGAAACATACACATACATACACACATACGCGTGCATGCACACGTGTGTGTTTCTGATGTCAAAAGCTGATGTTACTGGACCGCAACTCCCAGCATCCCTCAGCATAGGCTGTGCTCACAAGGGCAGTGGGAACTTGCAGCCCAGCATCTGAAGGACCACATTACAGATATACTAATTGGTCTCCTTGCAAAATCAACTACTACCTACATGCTGGGCAAAGGGAGGGAGGAGATCCTGTTGCAGGTTTCACTGACACCTTCCTAGGGATTCCTAGCATTAAATAGCAGCTTGTGAAGAGATTAAATATCCCCATTGCCATGGTTTCATGCCTCCCTTCAAGGACTCCTCACCAAGTGAGAAACAAGAATCATCTTGGCAGCAGCAAAGGGAAAAGATCCAGCAGTCCACCAGAGAAGACAGCTGGGGGTCAGCGCAGAAGAAATATCACAACTACCCCCCCCCCACGAGAGGTGTCATCAAAAGAGCTTAGTTCAGACCCTCCACCTCAGAATCGCTGTGTGGTTACAAGCACTACTTCAGAGGAAAATAAAATCTAGCAAACTGGTTGGGGACAGGAAGCAACCCCTTTTATAAGTTTCAGTTAATTTTACTTGCATGACACACTGAGATCCCACAATATAAGGTGGGATATAAATATTTTAATATATATATATAAAAGAAATAAACTGTGCAGTCACTCTGATTGGTGTTTGAGATGACATCATTCCCAATTCTTCCTGAATTTCTCCTGTAACTGTGTTTATAACCAATTCACTGCTCTAAATTTCTGGTGATCTCTCTGTTTGTGGTCTCTTCCTTGCACTCTTGATGACCTGAGCCACTTTAAAATCTCATTTGTTGCTGAACCCCTTGAAATTTCCAAGTGAAGTGATTACTAGGTACTTGACCTCAGCTGTTACCGGCAAACACTGCTGTTCCTCACTTCTCTGGCCTTCAATAAATCTGGCCTGGTAATTGCTTGGTCTCCTAAGAACTCTTGCTTCCTCTTGCTTGATGCCATCTGGCAGAGTTTGGTAGTGACCAAGGACTGAACTAACGTCAGAACAGGACAGATTGTTTCAGATCCCATTACCAGCAATACAGAAGCTGTACAGCAGGAGAACCAGGACCTCAGAGACCATCACTATCTGCACTGCAGCCCCAGTTCCAACATGGGACCCAACAGCCACCCTGCCTCAAAAATTTGCTGTAGCTCCAGATAAATTTGCAGCATTTTTAGCTTAGTGTGAACAATGCATGCAGCTATGTCCTGCTGCTGTTCTCAAGGATCCAGGTGGCATTTGCTAACTGGTCCTGCAACAAAAGGGGCTACCCCATTACCTTTTGCAAGCCAGCCCTCTCTATGAAGACCCCCAAACCACAGAACCATTAAACACGGCATGCAGTCCCTGCAGCAGTGGCTTCCTGTGCTGTTACCTTCCAGCTGCTGAGTCAGAATCTAGAATGAAATGAGATGGCTCTGATGGACCACTCCTAGGAGGGACTGGACAGGGTAGAGCAACCCTCTACTCTTAAGGGCTTGGTCCAGCTTCACTTCAAGACTGATGGGTATTTAGAGAGCCATCACAGCATACCCAGCTCTGCCACCCCCACTAAGGACCACACAGTACATCAACATGATCTTACCCCTGTATCCATTCTCAATCAAGATCCACAGAGTGAAAAACTGGTGCTGCTGGAAGGAACTCAGCCTCTCAACAATAATGGACTGGATGAGGGCAAGCAAACTAAAGCTTAATCCAGAGAAGATAACTGTGCTCCAGGTCAGTCAACAGGCACATCAGTGAACAGGGAATGAACCTGTGGGGTTATACTCCCTCTGGAAACACAGGTTCACAGTGTGGTTGTACTCTTAGGCTCAGCCTTGAACCTAGACACTCAGGTTTCAGCAGTGGCTGTAAGTGCATTTGCACAATTTAAATTAGTGTCACAACTGTGCTTATTCCTTGGAACATCTGACTAGGCCACAGTGACACATGCTTTGGTTTGGATTACTACAATGCACTCTATACGGGGCTGTCTCTCATTCCAAAAGTCCTGAAGCATCTTCATAGTGCAGTTATATACACTAAGCTAGCCTGTAAGACACCTACAAGCTAGTGTGCATTCAAGTTGAAGAGGAGTGAAATAATGCCTTCCAGACCCAGTATGGGCCCTACATTTATATAGTCATGTCTTTTGGATTGTGCACACCTGTTCCTACAGAACATTTTCCAGTTGCATGCCCTACCAGATGGTATTATCCTGTATTGTGGACCCCAATTCACAACCTAACTCTAGCAGAATTAGTCTGTCTTCCAGAACTTAAGGTCTCCCTTTTACTTTTACATCACCCTGAGATCCCACAATATAAGGTGGGATATAGATAATTTAATATATAACTAAAATAAATAACCTGTGCACTCACTCTGATTGAAACTTGAGATGACACTATTCCTGGCTCTCAATTTCTGGTGTATCTCTCTGTTCATCATTTCTGCCTTGTACTCTAGCTGATCTGAACCACTTCAAAAACTCATTTGTCACTGAACCCTTGAAATTCCAGAGCAGAGTGATTACTAGGTACTTGACCTCAGCTGTTACCTTCAAGTGCTGCTGCTCCTCGCTTCTCTGGCCTTCAGTACATCTGGCTTGGTAATTGCTTGGCTTCCTTAGAACTCTTGCTCGCTCTAGTCTGATGCCACCTGGTGCAGCTGGGTTATGAATGACAACTGAATTCAAGTCAGAGCAGGACACATGGTTTGTTCCAGTATCAAGCTCAGAGGGAGAAGGATAAGGAACCATCTAAATATGGGCAGTGGTTCCACTGGCTGAAGAACTAGTCTGGATGCCTAATATATGCCTGAGGCTAGTAATCAGGAACCCACAAAACCAGAACCTCAACCCTCACAAATGTTTCCTCCTCAAGCCAATGAGGCAAGCATGTTCCACTTCAGCCCCACAGCCAATGCATTTAGGAATAGACTAAGCAGGAAGCCAGAGCAAGGCGGACAAATTTGTGCGTTCATGTCTGGAAGGTTTCTCCTTTAATAAATCAGTCTTCAGGTGGGGATGAGTTTGGGAGAGGTACATTAGAGGAAGGATTCAGGATCAGGTCCAGTTATCTGAAGGACCTTATTCTCCTATAGGAGCCTGCCTGTGTTTTGAGATCTGTGCCTTCCCTGATATCCTTTCATAGGCAGGTGAAGACCTTTTTATTTCAGCAGGCCGTTGGGCACTGATTGCTCAGGGAGAAAGGACCTTCTGTAATGTGCTGTACAGTTTGTTTTCTTTTTAATGGTCCTGCTTTTAACAGTTTTAAATTCTACTGATAGTTTATTTTTTTGTATTTTCATATGATATGAATTTTAAAACTGTATTTGTTTCTACTTTTATAAGCGACCTTGAACTCCAGACTGAGAACAACAACAACAACAACAACATTCATAACAACTCAGCATAGTGTAGCAGTTGGATTGCTAGACTAGGACTTGAGAGATTGAGAATTAAGTTCTCACGAAATATTTTGGGTCAGTCACACTCCCTCAACCTGACCTACCTCTCAGGGTAGTTGTCCTTGTTGTTCTTGTCATTATGAAGGGTAGAGGCAAAGCCATGCATCCTATTATGAGCTCATTGGATGAAAAATGGATATAAATGCAGCTAAGAAATCTATGTGCAGGCACATTAGAGTAAGAAAACAAAAAGTCACACTCTTTCAGCCTCAAAGGAAGGCAAATCCAAACCATCTCTGAACAAATTGTGCCAAGAAAACCCCATGATAGGTTCACCTTAGGATCTCCATAAGTCAGAAATTTACTTGAAGGCACCATCCAGTGGAAGGAGTAGTCCTACCACGTAGCACTGTGAACCAGCCGACGGGGCTCACTACAAAAATATGTGCTGGACTGCCCTCCTTTCATTTTATCCCCATTGCCATTTTAAAATTCCCATAATGCTTTGCAGTGTCAGCCCAGCCAGACTCCCCCCACATCATGACTACCAACAATCACTTCTCCATTGCCTCTTCCACATCAGAATGTAGACTAGCAGATCCTTTCTCCTCTGGTACATCACAAAGTACAATGCATATTATTGAGACTGACCTTGAGAAATAATAATTTAAAGAACCTAGAAGAACCTCTTCAACGACATTCCTCTGTGTGTGCCTTCATGTCTCCTGTGGACTTAACAGTGACTCCATGAATTTTATAGGGTTTTCTTAAGCAAAGAATGCTCAGAAGTGGTTTTCCCAATTGTCCCCTTTCAAATATAGCCTACAGCATCTGGCCTTTGTTGACAATCTCCCATTCAAGTACTAACCAGGGCTGACTGTACTTAACTTTCAAAGATCAGATTGATCTTTAGGCTACTAGGTCAGATTCCTCTACAAAGAACAATATAGACTATAATGGAGAAGCTTATGTAGCACTGGTGGCAAGGAATATCTTCTACTGGCTTAGCCTTAGACATCATGTGAGACTCTATCTGAGACAGCTGGACCTGATCTTTGACACTCATACACTAGTTACCTCCTAATGGGACTACTGCAATGCACTTCTCACAAGACTGCCTTTAAAGATGTTTCTAAAAGTTCAATTGGTGCAAAATTAAGCTCTCTCGGTGCTAATGGGGAAGATGTCAGAAAGTCTGGACATGTAACACCCTCTTTCATGCAGTTGGATCAGCTATAGAAACATTTTCTGGCCCAGTTCAAAGCATGCGTGCCGATCTTTAAATCTCTAAATGGCTTGGGATTGACTTCATCTAAAATCCACCTTTACCTGTTTGGTGCTGTTTGTGTACTCGGCAGTAAAATTAAATTAAGTTGTCAAGCAGAAAAACAGAAACCTTCTTAGTGGTGGCCTCATAGTTCTAAAGCTCTTTTCAATGCAATATATAGTTACCCCCTTTCAGTACAGGTCTTTGGGGCGGCCTTGAAAACATCTCTTCCCTACAGCCTTTATGAATGACTTATGTGAGTCACAGCAGTCTCTTTTCAATAACTGTACACCTGACTGATTCATTTTTGTACATCATTCTGTTAAGGTCTTGCCCTTAAAAGCTTATAAATACTTGGAATTGAAGTAAATCGCATAATAGCTTTTAGTTACATTGTGACCACACACCGAGCTCCTGAGCTCTAAAAAGGTACCTTTTGGATTTCGACTTCCCGACTCCCCAGGACAACATGCATCTAAAAATGTTAACTGTTAGAGTATGTCAGTGGCCATGCTGATTGGAGATTCTAGGAACTGTGGTCAAAAACACTGCCTTTTTCCAAGCTCCCCGCAGTTCCATATGAGTGGCCTTTGCCACATAAACTAGGGCTTGTGTGCTTTTTATATAAGAACTGCCCACAAGAATCCAAGAAGGAAACAAAATTATTAGCCACAAAAGAGGAACACAAATTTGTGTCACCAATTTCCACATGCCCGTAACTTCTTAGAGGTCCTCTTACAAGGCAGGATTTATGGCTTTCCTTGATAAAGCCAATGACACAAACTTTTTTCCTTTCCTGAAGTCAAGGCTGCTTTGTCCAACTATACTAGGTTGGCCATGGTAAATATTTTTGTATGGTGACCTTTAAGAACCTCTTGCCCACCAAGATCTGGTGACTTCTCTTGCTGTGACAGGCATCTTGTTGCCCTACGGATGTTCTTGGCTCCCACAATTCCTTACTAATGGCTATGAGGGGTGTAGCTTATGAAAGTTGCCTATCCCAGCAGATGAAACCACCAGAACATCCAGAAGCCAAAGATTGAGAACCATTGCCTTAGGGCAGGGCCAGCTGCCTGGCAGGACCATATACACTATTACTGTTGTTGTGTACCTTCAAGTCCCTTATGACTTATGGAGACCCTAAATGAACATATCACAGGATTTTCATGGCAAGATTTGTACAGAGCAAGTTTCTCTTTGCCTTCCTTTGAGGCTGAGAGAATGTGACTTGCTCAAGGTAACCAGTGGGTTTCCATGGCCAAGAGGAAATTGAACTTTGGGTTTCAGAGTTGTAGTCCAATGCTCAAACCACTATACCATGCTGGGTCTTGGCTTCTGCTGG
Source organism: Iguana delicatissima (assembly GCA_948472985.1). NCBI lineage: Eukaryota > Metazoa > Chordata > Lepidosauria > Squamata > Iguanidae > Iguana > Iguana delicatissima. The sequence continues at coordinate 49,130 of CAOKZL010000700.1, read as the reverse complement.
CTTTTGCCTATATCCCACTTTTATATGCTTATATTCTTATGTTTGTTTATTCTTAGTATATTCTTGTACATGCTTATATATGCTTGTATTTCACTTGAATTTATGTTATTAAATCGAACATTACATCTTAAGTTCCACAAGTCCTCAGTGGGATTCCATCTGCTCACAAGGAAAAACACCTGCATTCCTCTTCGTCTTAGGTTTTAAAAAATGTACTCAGATATAAGAGAACCAGCGTGATGCAGTGGTTTGAATGTTGGACTAGGACTCCAGGAGACCAGGGTTTGAATCCTCACTCAGCCATGGAAAGCAAGTGGGCAAGCCACACTCTCTTGGCCTCAGAGGAAGGCAAAGGCAAACCTTCACGGAAAAAATCTTGCCAAGAAAACCCCAGGATTGCCTCAGGGTTTCCAAAGCTCAGAAATGACTTGAAGGCACACAGCAGTAACAACCAGACATAAATATGTGCAGTTCCGGGGGAAAATGTGCAGCTCTAATACAACACTTGCACAGTTCAAAAACTCAGCCAGGCAAAAGTTGCATTTCTGCTGCCAAGTCCTCAGTTCTGAAGATTTTCTCCCACTGTGTGCAGGCTCTGAAACATCATGAGATATGACTCTAAGCAACTCTAAGCAACACAGCATGTGGGTGCACACAAGCAAAATGCATGGGTGTGATGCCGTGCACCGCATGCCACATGAAAGAATGCCAATTGCATTCCACTGTGCAGTTCCAAATTTAACTTTTAAAATGTCCTGCACCTTGCGCCTCTTACTGTTTAGGGAACTGAGGTGCACATAATAATACTGTCCTTCTTTCTCATACATATTACTGAACCCATAGTACTCATAGTATCATTCCTTGTTTTTGCAACAACAAACACCTAATTTAAAAAATTAATGTCTGAAAAAAAAAATGCAATAATGATGTTTGAAGGGGCCTGGGTCAGTGATCCCTAGCGGACAATGACCCAAAGAAGATACAGAATGGTGGGCTGTTCTAACTATATCCCTAAGAATTGTAGAGCTGCACGGGGCCAAAAGGGCTATCTGAAGGAGCCCACAGCTAAACCACCCCTGAATAGGGATATAATTCTTCACCAGCTTTCTTCTCAAAGGAAGTAATCTGTGATTTGAGCACTTTTTTTCTCTCACTAGGAAAAAGCCTTTGAAAGCTGCAGTTTTTGAAGAATGATTTGCAGTTCAGTATTTGTTCAGCACAAAATCCACACATGGTATTTTTCCACAGAGAAAAGACATTTTCTACACGGGAAACAACATTTTCTGCACAATGATCAGAGCTCACTGGGACAAGGAGCACATTGCTTTTCCCTTCGGTTACAGTCAAATCCAATACTCAAGGCATCCCTAAATGAATTTTTGGGAGCCTGCCTCTACAGTTCTGGGGGTTTGACAGGCACCTCATCTAGCATTCATGGGTTAGGCACAGAATTGACATCAAGGCTGAATTAAGCAACCAAAGGATAGCCACCTTAATCACCTATCAACACAAGCGTTGTCATCACTGTCATCCTTGTTGTTATTTTTAACTGTTGTTCTTATTACACTTACATCTTGTCAGAAAAGTCTGAAATGCATTACCAAAATAGGAGACAAAAGAAAACAAACTTTTGTCCACCACACCCTGAAATTAGTCTTAGAAGTGTTAACCATTGAGTGTAAGGCAGTGGCAACCTGACTGCACCAATAACTAAATCTGGGAACTCTGGTTCACACATACACTCCTTCACATATTCCAAACCAGAAATCAGATTCTTTCCAAGCTAGATTTGGTCCAACTGAAAGCACCTGGAGACACTCAGGACAGATTTGCTCTAAACCTGCCAAGCAACACCTGATAAAAAAAAAAGCTTCTTTTTTGTAAGTGAGATGTAACATTTGCCATGCCTGGCTTCTGAATATCAGTTGCTGGTTGGCAAACCATGCCAGAGTGCTTGTCTGCCTGCCCTAGCTCTCAGTGTTCTGGGAGCAAACTGATTAGTGACCACTGGAACTCAGGAAGCTGTCACATATCAGGATCAAATCACTGAACTATCCAGAGCAATGGTGGCTGGAGACTTGGAGAGCTCTTTTTCAAAGTATGCAAAAGGATTCACAACTCTGCTGCCATCACAGCCACCAGCCAGCACTGATTCAGTACCTGGGAGAATGACCTTTTTGGATGAGACTCCCAGAATCCATCCAGCCAGCATAGTAAACAGCTATGTTGGCTAAGGGATTCTGGGCGCAGTCATCCAAAAAGGTCACTTTCTCAAGTTCTGGGCTCCTTTACTCTGGAACTAACAATCTGGTAGCAATGGCCCTCTTACATGGGTTTCTCTCATCCCCTCCTACCTGATCCTTTTCACAGGAGATGCCAGGGATTTATCCTGGAACCTTCTGCCTTAGGGCTTGAAAAATTATTTAAGAATAATCAATTATAGTTGTAACTGAAAGAGTCTCCATTGGTTAGCTACCATTATAGATATAATTTTAAAAGTAATTCTTTGCTTCCCATTTATCAAAAGTAACTAAGGTAGATACTTCTATTCTTTTTTTTTAATGTAAGCCTGTGGTACAAAGCAAGCTCTCCTCCCCTCTGCTTCGTGGTTGCTTCAGGAAAAAGATCAGAGTGTGAAGCAGTGACAGGAGGCACAGCATAAGCCAGCATTTGAACCACAGAGAATTCCTCCTCCACCATACAACCATTAATAGAAAATCTACACAGCTGTAAACAGGAATTACTTCAAAGCTACAGTTGCACAGCAAAAAAACGAAGCTGCAATGTGTCTGGACTTTTGTTATTGAGGAAAGGAAGTAATTATAAATAGCTATTTATTTGTTACAACGTATGCCCAAGCTTGGCTCTTCATGCAGAACATGTGTTCTCTTACTGAGCCATAGATCCCTCTTCTTAAAATACGAGGAGATAGAAAGTTGCACTTGACAGACTTGCAGTCTGATCCTATAGGACTCTTTGTTTTTGCTGAAGGCTCATTTCTCTACATACTGTACAATGGAGATAGTAATTCTTTGCCAGCCCCAGCTCTGGTAACCTGAACACAGCTCAGGAAGTAAATCTCAACAAGTTAGTAGTTATAGTTCCAAGATCCAAAAGTTACTATTATAGTCGCAGTTTTTAAAAAGCAACTCTGTTTTCTCATTATTCAAAATTAATTAAAACACTTTAAAAAATACTTAAAAAAACCAGAATTCCATAAGCTACTGGCCCGTAGCACTAACTTCACCTGAGTAGCAAGGCCACAACCATTCTTTAACTTCAAAAGTACTAAATGTTACAATTACCCTGCAAAAGGAGTGAAACTGTGTCTTCTTACCTTATAATTATAATGCAACATAGCTACACCTTGAATATCATCAATGACAAGTAACTTGTTGGTAACCAGTTGCTTTCAGCTTCTGAACTACAGGCAAATTGCTCCCAAATATGCAAGCTCTGTTTTTAGCTACCAGAGAGCATGACCCATCCATCCTCAAGACTGCACTCCCACCCATCTTCCTACAGCTACCTCTACAATGAAGTGGAAATCCATCCCACTGTGGACACAGCTTTCAAGTTACAACTGGCACTTCCTAAACTGGATAACCAGAAAATAGATAATCCACGTTAACATCAGAATAAACTCATCTACTTACAAGTCCTCTGAAGGATGGAACAGTAAATGGCACACAGGAAACTATACCAGGTCAGACTATTTGTCCATTTAGCCCTGTATGGCCAAAGGCACCAGATCTTGCCTGATTGTGGAAGCTAAGCAGGGTCAGTCCTAGTTAATATTTGCATGGGAGACCACAATGAATACCAGGTGCTGTAGACTCTATTTCAGAGGAAGGAATTGGCAAAACCACCTCTGAGGATTCCTTGCCTAAGAAAACTCTATGAAGTTCATGGGATAGCCATAAGTTACCATACACACACAGAAAGAAAGTTTCCTCTGTTTGACAGTCTCTGTCCCTTTTAAATCTGAGAGGCAAGGAATTGAACCTGAGAGCTTTAGCATGCAAAGTACGAGCTCTGCCACTGAACTACTGCCCCTCCTTCACAGTCTTCTAATTCAGTATATCACTATAAAGAAGACTCTCTTTCATGTGAAACACATTCCCATTCATCTCCTAGAGAACACCTTCCCAAGCTGAACTAAATTGCCTTCCCCAATCTGAATGCTTTGAACTTTCATCAGCCCCAGCCAGCACAGTTAATGGTTACAGAAGGATGGGTGATGGAGTCTAAAACATCTGGAAGACACCACACTGGAGAATATTTCCCGGAGAACACAAACACAATTCATTATAAGGGCATTCATGTTTCTCTCAATTTTCAAGTCTGCAATAGTTTGGGGTGCTTTTCAAGTTTTCCATTTGGACCACAGGGTTTCTGGTGTTCGTACATCTGCACACATACCCCAATTGCTTGCTGCTCTGGTCAGCTGGCACCACACAACTCCAGATAAAAGTTGTGTCCTGCTTTCAGCTCAACACTGTTTTACCGTTAACTATTAGCATGTCTCCCTGTCTGAAGAGCCACTTCACATATAACAAATGCACAGGCATCCACTACAGGTGGTGTAACGTTACATGTGAAAATATAGCATGTGGCTGCAGCAAACAAGGACTTTTGAACACCTGCGTTAGGCAGAAAAACTGAATTACCAGAAATTCTCTGTTGAGTGTATACACACTTGGCAAGCCTATTTTTGGTGTTGTATGGGGTATAACATGGACTGCATGCAGAAGTGATTTTTCTAATCACTTTTCTAATACCAGAAATCAGACTTGCAAGGCATGTACCGTACTGCTGAGCAAGGGACCCACGGATGAAATAGCATCCTTGTCAGAGCTGAGTATGACTGAGAAGGTGCTAGTGTCCACTAGAGAATGCCTAGGAAACCTGTGCAGTGGATGAAAGGCAAGGATACAGATGTAAGAAGTTATAAGAGGGTGGTGTGGTAGGGTCAGAGCACCAGGACTTCTTCACAGGCAGAAAAAATTACATCGTCTGTCTCCCATGTTTCACTCTTGCCTCTGAGGTTAGCTGTAATTCTACTATAGATGGGGTATGGATTTTCCTGGCAACAATACATTGTTGTGAGCAAATCTTATAATGCACAGTACTTAAGGTGACCTAGTCTTGAGAAACTAATTAAGATCCCTAAGCTTTTCAAAAGACATGCTCCTGGTGGGGATGAAAACTGGTTCCTTGACATGGATCAACACAGCCGCCTGTATTTTTGGATTCTCCCTTTGGGTTGTGGCTACAGAGGTTTATCACAATGAGCTTCCCCACTTTGCAATGTACCACTACACACAAGAATTTGTTTTAGCCACAATTCTGCTTCTTTGCTTCATCAGATAGCATCTCCAGCAAGCAATATATGCCAGTTAGATCTGAACACAGGACTCAGGCCAGGGTAGCAGGGAGGGGGATGAATGTTGGTTTCTCTGGATATTGAAACCTGGTTAGATCATCCTGAGGGTTCAGCTAACCAAGAATTGTCTTTATCATAGCATACAGTCTGATACTATCATCTTCCCTTATTATTTGTCATGGGATCTAGTATTAAGAGATCAACTGTGTCTGAAATTGGAAGTTTCATTAAGCTCTCATGACCATCAGCTACATTTTTGAAAGCCCTCTAAAGCAGTAATCCAGGCCAACGAAAGATATTTTGCTGCCTGAAGTAAAGGATAAGAAAGCATCCCCTTCCCTTCCATGCATAGGAGCTAACTGGATTAGCATTAAATCTTCCTTCAATCCTTCTAGTGGGATAGAGTCTACCACCAGACCTGCAGGTTGCACGTCAGTTTAGGGGGTGCAGAATAGGTTAAGTCGTGCATACAGGTCTGTCCTTCAAGAGAAGTAAATGGTTTGAAGTGCAACCGGTGGGAAGCTTCTGCCCTACAACATCAGCTACCTGAGGCAGTTGCCTCCCTCTACCTCATAGTAGGACTGAGCCCACTCACCACTAAAATTGAACTTCAGGAGATGTTTCATACTTCTATGTAACAGCCAGTTGACATAAATGCTTGACAAATGCTTACTTGAGTACAAACAGACCACTAAACACTCAGACCATGCTAAAGAAGAATGAACAAGCAGCCAAGTAGTCAAGGGCATGTGCCTCTTCCAACCATTGACTTTTCCCGCTAGGACCTTCTGTTAATCCAGCTCTGAGTAGATTTCTACACCTTCAGAGGTGGGAAAAGTGTGATCCCCCATGTGTTTGGCTGCAGCTCCCATCAGCCATAGCCATCACAGCCAATGACAAGAGAAGTTGGAGCTCTGGACCAACAACATCTGGAGGGTAACAAGTTCCCCTTCCCTGCCTTAGGAATGGAACAGATTTTCATTAGGTATGGGGTCTCTCACCAGGGTCAGAAGAAGCTGCAGCTGGCAGAATGAACTCTTCTCTGCAGCTCTTCTAGATATAAGGCCCTAGTCAACTCCAGATGCTTTGCAAAAGCAGGACATACACTGGGAGCAGCTCTGTCATTGGACATCAGCATCATCAGGGCTGTGCCAAGGGGCCAACCTTTACCAAGTGCCACACCTCACACTCTCACACACATACACACCTTCATCAGCCTGTTCCTTCTCCTCCTCTCTCTTTTTGCCTCACTCTTTTTTCAAACAGTGTAAAAAAGTTTAAATATGAACACAAGAATCTTGGTGGTTCAGACCAAGGTCTAGATAGTCCAACATCTTATTCCCGCAGTGACCAACCAGATACCTCTGGAAAGCCCACAAGCAGGATGTGGGTACAACATCCCCCACTCATTTTCCCCCACAACTGGCATAGAGAAAGATATTGCCTCCAGTGCTGGAGGTGATATTTAACCACCATGACTAGCACCTATTTATTGTCCCCCATGAATTTATCCTTTTAAAGTCAGGAACCACCTTGCCCCATGAATGGGGAGAGGAGCTGAGCTCCCCCAACACTAGCCAAGGGACTGATCCCTCGCTGGAAAAAAATGATCTGGCACAATTAGAACATCAAGACTCCTATGTAGTTGGATGTTTATTGATCAGAAGAGTAGTAAACGGTCAAGCACTAAGAACTTTTAAGCCAGCAATTGTCCCTGAGCCCTCTCAGGAATAACAGGGGCTGTGTCTATTATTGTGTGCAATCCGTGCTGTGCACACTTAAGCATTACTGAACACACAGAGGGCACTTCTGGGCACACACTGGGCTTTTTGGAGTCATTGTATTTAAGGAGGTTTCAAGAATAATGGATGGGGAAGGTAATTTGCTCTCCCCCCCGCAACAAGGAGGAAAAATTATTAATAACTTACCCACCAATGTTGAGCCTCCCAACTGAAAAACAGTTCCTGGGGCTCTTGCCTTTGGTTCTGCAGAACCTGGAGCCAATTCTGGCAGGAATGCCACAGATACAAACTAGAGACACCAGAAGAACACTATGGACCTGGTCACAGCATGTGGCCTATGGGGGTGCTTTGGGTTTTCTGCCTCCTTTTAGGACTTCATACAAACTTTGCAAATCCTTGCAGAAAGAACTGGGGGATGGTTGGGTGTGTGGCAAAGAACTCTACACAATGCCAGAGGCTGTGGCAAAAGGAAGACACAGCCCCCCCCCAACCCCGCATTGGACTGCAATCCCCATCTTTCTGACACTTGACCCTGACAGCTAGGACTGGTCTGGGGCCTCATCCACACCACCTGAGTGGGGGAAAGCCAGGAGAAGGGGAGGGGGAAGAATTCAGGCCTTCTTCAGGTCAAAACATGGCATGGGGTCTCATGCGTGCTGAACAGGTGTAGCTGGTTCCCCTCCCTCCCGCACCACCTCAGCCACACACAGCAATTGCCACCCTCACGGGGGGTTGCTCTGCTCCCCACAGGGTTGTCAGTATGGCAGGCAAACATCCCCCCCCCCCCCAACACGTCGCCGCTGCCGCCTGTTGTCCAATGAAGAGACTTTCGGTTTTCTCTCCGGTGCCTTCTTCCCCTTCTCGCCCGCGCCTTTTCTATCCATCCCACCCCACCCCACCCCCGAGTCCACCGAGAGGAAGAGTTTATTTTTAACTCCTGCTGCAAAGGCGGCCTTTAGAAATTAACACGACGGAGAGGCCGCTATTTCTCTTTCTCGGGGTTGGGGGGAACAGCCTGGAGGAGGAGCGAAGGGTTTGTTAACCGGCAAGGAGAGGGAGGGAGCCCGGAGACGCGGAGAGCGAGAGGAAGGGAGACCCGGCGATAGACCCCCCCCCCGCCCAGTTGCAATAGAAGGCAAGCGAGCGACCCATGTGGGCACCTGCAGGGCACGCAGGCTCCGTGGAGCTCCCAGATCCCCTCCTTCTTTTTCTCTTGCACACACACACGCAGCTCCTCCTCCCTCCCCCTGCCTTGTGCCGCCCTCCTGCCTGAAAGAACGACCTCCCTCCCTCCCTCCCTCCCTCCCTCCGTGGGCGAGAAGCCCCATTCCTACCCTGGAGCCCCACTACCCCTCCATTGCCCCCACCTCGCTCGCTCGCTCGCTCGCTCCTTCCCCCACCCGCCCGCCTGCCCGCCCCGCCGCCCTGGCTCCTCTCCTGGGCTCCCGGCCGGCTGCTGGCCCGTGCCTCCTCCTCCCCCCGCCGCACCCGCCGCCGCCGCCGCCGCCCCGTACTCTCCCAGTTTACCTCCAAGGTGCGGATCTCCTTCTGCGTGAGGTCGTTGGACGTGGCGCATTTGGTGCGCAGCCCCTCCAGGTTGGAGATGCTAATGTCGATCATGTTTTGGACCAGCTCGCACTGCTGCAGCGCTTTCTGCAGGCTCAGCGGCGGCGGCGGCGGCGGGGGAGGCGGCGGCGGCGGCAGGAGGAGCGGCGGCTGGGACTGCTCTTCGTTGGCCGGCGCGGTGGCTTCGTCCATCGCTCGCCCCTCGGCCGCCGCCGCCGCCGCCGCCTCCTCCTCCTCCTCCTCCTCCCGGATCAGGGGGATGGAGGAGCCGCCGCCGCCGCCGCCGCCGGCTCGTTCCCCCCAGGCAGCAGCAGCGGCGGCGGCGGCGCGGCCACCACCTCCTCGCCGTCCCCACCGCGCCAGACCGCCCCGGAGCCTCGTCGCTCCCCCACCCCGCCTGAATCGGCTTGTCACCAGGCGCTCCGAGCGCGGAGCCCTCCCCCGCCCGCCCTCTCTTCCCGCGCTCCGGCTCGCTCTCTCCCTCTTTCTCTCGCCCTCCGCCTGGCGCGGCGGAGTGGCAGCAGCGCCTCCTCTCGGAGAGCGGTAGGGACCGGGGCGGGGCGCGCTGAAACCCCGGGGGAGCCCCGAGATGCGCTCGCGCAGCGTCTCCGGCGGCGGCCGATGCGCTCACGCGCCGCCCGGCGGGAACCGGGAGCCTTGCGCTCCCTTGCCCAGGAGAGGAAAAGCCGCGGAGGTAAAACGGGGGGCGGCGGGGCGTGGGAAGGAGCCCCCGCGCGCAGGATCGGGGCGCCCGGGGTTCTTTCCCACTGGAGGAGCCGCGGCCGCTCTCCGCCCGGCTCTCTTGCACGCGTCCTGCCTTGTCAATCAACGTGGCGCGCCGGGGCACCGGCGACGCAGGGAGGAGTTGTCGCACGCATCCAGAGCCGCCGCGGAGGGATGTCCCCCGAGCCCAACGCTTTCAGCGGGAGCGGGGAAAGGGAAGGGAGCCCGTCTCAGAGTTCCTGTCCAGAGCCACCCGTGGGGCGTCTGGGAAGTCGTCAAAGAAAGAGTTTCTCTGACCATGTGCAAGGCAACCTTCCTCCACCCTACGCTGAGGAAGGCTGTTTCAGGGGTCCTTTAAAGGCTCCCTGTTCGCAGAAAGGGTTGGAGGGGGGTCGTGATTGGGATCAACGCGGGAGAGGCGGAGCTTTTCTTTCGCCTGCCTTGATTGGCAGCAACCCTCCAGGGTTTCCGATGGGTCCCATTCTGGGGCAACGTCGCGAATTGAACCCGGGGCCGTTTGCACCCCTGCGCGCCTTCTGCCGCGGACCTGCAGTGGGACGAACTCGGGCTTTTCTCCCCTGGCGCTTCAGCGCGGAGCCTTTCCTGGCTTACTAGGGGAGTGAGTCTTTGACCCCCGGCGTGCGAGACCCCCGGCGCTTTCTGAGCCCCTCTCGGTCAGCCTCCTAAACACAGACCGGCCAGGGGCCGCGGGGCTGCAGAGAGGGATCTCTCTTCGGCTCTCGAGGGACGCAGGGACGTTATGCCTTGGACCTGGGTGGGAGTTTCTCGCCGCAAAGCGGGCGTCCTGCCGCCGAGCCGCGGCTACTTCCATCACAGCTAGAGGTACCCAGGCTCGAAGATCTGAGGAGCCAGCTGGGGCTCTCCTGGGGCATCTGTTGGGTCCATTTCTGCCTGGCAACAGTCCGACAGAGCTGGGGCGAAGGACTTTCCCGTCCTCCTAGCTACCTGGGAAACTTGAAGTGGACACCACAACAGGGGTGTTGCCTCCTCCAAGTGCTTGTGTCTGGTGTGAGTTTGGAGACGGGGGTCCCTTTCTCAAGGGCAAAGTAACTGCTTTGCATGCAGGAAGGCCCTGGGTTGGTTCCTGGCAACTCCAGAAAAAATGGCAGGGAGGGAGAAGGAAACACCTGAACCCCAAAGTAGCCCTGGCTCACTCAGTCACTGCAGGGCAGCCATCCCTAGCCTTCCTGAGTGAGCCTTCCAGATGCTTTGACCTACTACTCCCATCACCCTTTGCTGGATGATGGGAATGGGAATCGTAAGCTCTAACTTACTCCCAGTTAGAGTTAGATCCATTCATTCAAGTGGTTGGATGATACATCGACACATAGGTAAATCCAACTGATTCAGTGGATTTAATCTAGGTGTGATGAACAAGAAGATTTAGGCCATACACAGTTGCTGGACTGCTTGACCCCGATGTTGCTGGATGGCCGCTCTACAGTCCTCCTGTCCTGCTGGCAAGGGCTGATGGGAACTGCTGTCCAAAAAGATCTGCTGGGCCAGGCTTGACCCACCCAATAGAATGTGCTTGCTGAGAGGCACCAAGACCTTCACTTTTTGGGAAAGGGCTTCCAGCAGCTCTCCAAGAAGAGCAACAACTCCAAGAAGACTGAAGCCGCAACTGCTTAACCTTATATACCTGTGCAGTCCAATGCACATTGACTGAGAAATAAGCCTTGATTTGCAGCTGGTAGGCCCAGAGCCTTTTGCAGCGTTGCTGGTTTTTTAAAGTTTTTAGTTTTGTTTTCCCCCTGTTTCTTTCTTTGGGGGAGGCATAATATTGATTTGTTGTGGGTCCAACCAAAGCCTATTGCTGAGATACTTGTTGTTCTGGATATGTGCACTGCTGGCTTAGGAGTGCATACCTGCGTGGCCCATGTACCACTGCTCCTTTTTTCTGGACATGGACATAGCCTTCTTTTTTCCTCTTGCCCAATGTGGAAATAGCAATCTGTATGAATGTTGCTAGAGGAGGGGTGAAGAAAAGGGTCTCTGGTTCCTGCCTGAGAGATCTTTATACAGATCTCTCTTTTCTCACTGGAAAGAACAATCAATACTAGGATCTCTGAGAAGGAAAATGAAGAACATTCTCAGTTCTGTACAAAACTGGCAAGTGGGAAATCTCATGGAGGCTGTGAGGTCTAGGTACCCAGGGAGTTGTATTTAAGTGATCCTTTATGATCCACAGGCTGTGCATCTCTGATCTATTGATTTCAAAGCCCCTGAGGTCTGCTTAACTTTGCAAAAGACTGAACTATTTGTGTACAGAGTTGCTGCCTATGCCAGACTTGTAAATAAACCCAGTGCAGTGACTATCCAATTAAAATAAAACAAAATAACAATGTTATAGCCTCTTAAGAGGATAGCTGTCCACAATTCCATGTTGGCTCTTCATCTGCAGCCAGCATGGAAACGCAGGCTGGTAGAACAAAAATAAAAATGACTTCTTTCAAGCAGGGTGGCAGAGGCAAAACAGAACATCTGTCTCCATTTCCTAATGGATTTCAATTAGGAGTGTACAGGGGATTTGGATAAATCACAAAACTGCATAAGACAGATTCAGATGAATTCAGAATAGAGATATGAAGACCAGGGAACAAATTGGATTTTTTCCCCAAAGTCTTTTTCTTTATCCTGGATTTTTTTTTAAAATCAATTATGGAATATACTGTTTTAGGATGAAGAATAAGATGTATAAAGACAAATTGTTCATATATTTACTTCTCCCATGTTATCTCTAAAAGCTATATATCAGGTAAACTTTTACATAAGACTATCTACAGTATCTTACCTTATTGTGATTCTTGGTCTTGGTTTCCTTTTCTCACTTCTTATGAAATTAATGCCTTATGTCTGCTTGGCACTACAGAGGATTAGAAGAGACAAAACAATTTTTTGTTTTACTAACATTCATGGTTTCTTCTGTTTTTTGGGGGAGGGTGTCAGCAATTAACATTTTGAAACGTAAATTTGATTTGTTATTGCCTTCTTTTTAAAGAAGGCTTGTACTTTTAATATGTCAAACATGATACTCTTATGTTGAGTCATGATGCATTTTGCTCCTAAAGTAACAAAGTTACTTTCAAACTGTAAAGGGTGCTAACATTACATTTCCCCCCAGTTTTTCTGATCAAATCTGAGACCTCTTGAAGCTTTGTGAATAATCTGGGGTGGGGGCATCATGGCTAGAAGCACTCCTAATCCAATGGTAACTACACTCCTGACCAGGAAACAAAGAACATGTCCACCAAAATGTTGGCAACTTCCTTTTTAAAATAAATAAATAAATAAATGTGATTTGCCAAATAAATTAACTTTTCTAGAGACAGTAGCACATTGTGAAGCTTTGGGTTTCCAAAATCAATGTTCCATTTCTATTTGACCCAAGTGGGCAACATCCAAAGCAACCAAGATAAACTTGAGTGGCTTGACCAGTCTTATAGCCAACACACTCCAGGAGTGTCCAGGCTAGGTCTGTGAGGGTAAAGAGGAAACTTGCTTTCCTATGCCACCAAGTGGGCTGGTGGAAGAGGGATGAACTGAGATACTCTTCCTCCCACAGGCTACTCTCTCACTGGCACAAAATTCCATATCCTTGCCTCCATGTCATTCCTTGTCATCAGTTTCAACCTGTTGTTGTTGTTGCTGTGTGCCTTCAAATTGACTCTGACATATGGTGACCCTACTGTAGTGTTTTCTTGGCCAAATTTCTTCAGAAGGGGCTTGCCACCATTGTCTTCCTTTAAGGCTGAGAGAATTTGACCTGCCCAAGTTCACCCAGTGGGTTGCCACAGATGAGCAGGGATTTCAACTGGTCTCCCAGAGTCCTATCCCAACACTCAAACCATACAGCATGACAGTTTTCTCCAAATATGAATACCAGGCTGGCAATGTGGTTGATCTGACAGTAAGCCCTGTGAAGGTCACTTCTATATGTGTGACCGAGCTGCATATGAGGGCTTCGGTTATTTCTTTGGGAAGTAAAACCTATTAAGTTTATTTAGACGCACTTGTAAGTTAAAGCACACACGAGCAAGCAGCGTAATAGCCTCATTGAGCAATGCTGATCAGTAAAGAAAAGCTCCCTGCCCTTGCGGCTTGTTATGTTGAGAGCGTTTTGATTTGCAGAAATTGACAGAGAGGATTTTGTTGCATGGAAATAAATGTTGCTGTCAAGAGGTGAAGCCCAAGATGCAACCCTGAGTTAAGCCCTTTCCTAAAGACCCAAGACTGGAGCTTGCACCACTGGCTACGGAATCAAATCATGTAAGAGGTTTTTGTTATGGTTTACCTGGTCTGTAACACAGATAACAACCATGAAAAATGATACTCTTGGTCTCCTCTTGAAACAACTCTTATCTTCCATGTGAGTAGATAAGCCTGCAATTGTATCGAATTTAAGATTGCTACCCATATGTCCTTCAAAACTTTAGGCTTACAGCAGCTGCTTTCTTTTTTCCCCCCCCCCCGGATCATGAAGTCCACAAGCCAGGAGCAAAAGGGCAGTTTAGTCAGGTGGACATTTGCTAAGAATTAGGGGAGAAGGTGTCTCTGAGCACATGTTTCACCTGAGATGTTCCAAGAGGGCTGCACATTACCCATGCCAACTTCACGTGTTCCAGCACTAAGCTCCAAATTTGCAAACAGGTTTTCTGATTGAGCCCTGGCTCATGTGAAGGCCTACTGCTTCATCTTCAGTGGATGAGTTGAACCAAGCAGAATTTTGCTTCTATAGATCTTCAAAGGCATTGGTTGCAAGAGACTTCCTCTGAATTTTAAATACTACAGTGTAATTATAATTGGTTTGAGAAATCACTTTAAGTCTGCAGTTCTGTGCATTGAGATTAGTGGAAAGTAAATATGCATCAGACTAGAGATGTGCAAGAAATCCGTTCAGTTCCTTTTTTAATGCAAACGTATTTTTTTTAATTCATAACTTAAATGTAATTACCTTCATTATATGTACTTTTCTAAATTTTGCTATGCAGTTCTTCAGTGGAAAATGTGTACCATATGCTTATATTGAGGAAAGCATGTTAAAAATGCATGTGTTTGTAAAATTAACATGCAAAATGTGTTTATTTAAAAATTCTGTTTAAAATGCTTATATCAGGGGACATTGTATACAAAATTTTGTATGTTAGGAGAAGCATTTAAAAACAAATTGTAAATTGATGCAAAAGCAGGGCAAAACAAAACTGAACACCAAGCTGAGAGGTGGTACCTTTTGAACCAATGTAACTGATAGGTATGGTGGGCTGGGATTCCTTTCCTTTTGCTATTCCAGTACCTTGGAGGCTTTTAAACAGAGGTTGGATTGCCACATCACATCACATGCTAAGGATGCTTTAGTTGTGGGCTCCTGCCATTGGTGGGACTAGACAATGTACCTGCCAACATTAGAGTTCTATGACTCTATGTTGCTTCTCTCTCTGAAGGCTGAGAAATTTCTGGGGTTGAAGTGCAACATTTTCCCTCAACCCCCTGGAGGCCACATATACACAGCCTCTGGTGCCAGTGAATTTGGAGCCAAACCCCAGTGTTCGACCTTCAGTATCTTCCTTTAAAACAAGCATATGCGTGTTTCTGGATATTTTGCTGGAGCACAAATTTGCTTGCAAGCAAGGAGTGTCAGGTTCATATGCCTTGTTTTAAAAGGTAAAATGGTGATGGGAGAGGTAAAGCACTAACTTCCCCCCATCACTTTTTTGCAGCAGTAGTGTGCAGGGAACCCTTAAAGTCCCCCACAAAATTGATGTGGCTGTGTGTTCCCCACTTCTGACATATATTTGTGCATATATGCAAATATAGGCCAGGATCCTGTTGAAGTACTACACCAGTATCATTCACAGCTGTGTTTTCTACAAGCTTGCATACAGAGGTATCCAAAACCTCCTTATGCAAAAAGTTCCCTGTTCACACACAGCAAAATGTGTTAGTTTCATGGCCAGTTGGAGCTTGAACATAGCTATGCCCTCCCCCCATTACCAGAATGGCTACTGATTGTCTAGAAGGGGGTGTTCTGGGGGTTTACCAGCTGAACTGCCCTTGCCAGGCTGCCTGCCTTTGGTGTCTGTGCATAAGTACTGAAGTGGAGCTTTACATTTTAAACAGGATCACGAACAGAGATAAACTTACCATAATTCAAATAAAAACAATACATCTCGCCATAGCCAGAAACCTATGGTCACCTAAGTGCCTACTTACTTTGCTGTCCAGGTAATAATGCTTGATGGGCAATGACAAGGCTGTGTCTTTAGGGATGCAGGTGAAATCCACTTGTCCTGGATTTTCTTCTGTTCAAAAAGGGCAGCATCTTTGTAATGTCAGACTCTGCCTTGTCTCAGTGGAATTGGGGGCCAGGTGGGAAGGATCAGCCTGTGAAATGTAGAGTTTTTAACATATATGCCTGTGGAAAATATTGTGTTCTTTTTGAAAATGATGGATGACCATAAAAGAGATGCAAATAAGAGAAGTATATGTTTTTGCATATACAAATGCATACAGGTGGCTTCATATTAGTACACCTAATAGAAAATGACTTTTGTGTATTATTTTCTGATTCAAGTCTACCACCTTTTGAGCATTGAATGGAAGTGGATGGCGGATATTTTCTTTGCCTCAGGCAGAAAAATATCTTAGGTCAGCCCAGGGGCTTATTATTAGCAAGGCTATGTTAGAATAGCATCATACAGTTATATTCCTTTATCTTAACATAGGTTTAACTAGAAAAACAAACCATCTTGGCTTTTAAATCAGTGAAGGCGACTATAAACCAGGTTTGGTTCTGGTTTGCTTTTAGCTGATTGGTAGACCAAATGGAGTGATGAAGGAACAAAAATGAATGCAAATGAATTATAGCCATGTTTAACTATTTGAAGGGATGCCATGTAGAGGAGGAAGTGGGCTTGTTTTCTGCTGCTCCAGAGACCAGGACAAGGAGCAATGGATTCAGGCTGCAGGAAAGGAGATTCCACCTGAACCTCAGGAAGAACTTCCTGACGGTCAGGGCTGTCTGGCAGTGGAATAGGCTGCCTCGGAGTGTGGTGGAGTCTCCTTCTTTGGAGGTTTTGAGGCAGAGGCTGGATGGCCATCTGTCGGGAGTGCTTTGAGGGGTGTTCTTGCATGGCAGGGGGTTGGACTCGATGGCCCGTGTGGTCTCTTCCAACTCTACATTTCTATGATCCTGTGATTCTATGCAAGGTTCAAGGGCCTCATCTTGACTGTATTCAAGATTAAGTTGTAAAACATCTCTCAAGACTTCTAATATTATTTGTTGAAGCTAATACATAAGTCATTATCATCAGAGATAAAGATGCTGGGAGGGTGGAATAACACATAACCTTTGTGATTAAGACGATGTATCATTCCTCCCCCAACCTCCTACCCCTCCCTCAAAGACACATCTGTCTCTGTAGCCAAGTGCTCTGTGGCTGCTTTTTAAATTATTTGCTATCCAAAACAGAACCATGAGATGCCCAAGGATGGATTTACTATCAGATGAGACGGATTTTCGACATTCAGGAGGGACTGTGCCACGTTGAGGGAGGACTTTCATTATTGCACCCCCCTAGGTAGCCCAGTTTGGCTTCAACTGATTAAAAAAACAAAAACAAAAACTAGCGTACCACGCAGTGGTTCTCAACCTGTGGGTCCCCAGATGTTTGTGGACTTCAGCTCCCAGAAGCCCTGAGCATTGACCATAGTGGCTGGGGCTTCTGGGAGCTGAAGTCCACAAACATCTGGGGACCCACAGGTTGAGAACCACTGAATGCACAGACTGCCGCGTCCCCGGGGGTCTGCGCTCAAAGCCAAGGCAGGGACCTGTGTGCTTCAACTGTGCCCAGGAGCGGTTGCTTGAACCTCGGCCAGCTCCACAGGGCAGGGATGGAGGGCAGCCATTCCCTGCGCATCCCAGCAAGCTGAAAGCGGAGACTTTGACACAATTCCCGCTCACGGATTGTGCTGGAACCCCCCTGCCACTTCAAGACACATGCCCAGCGCCCAGTCCACCGGGCTAGATTGTTGGGAGTTCTCCTCTCCCCCACATTCTCCGGTTTTGGCCCATCCTGCGTGCTAAAGAAGTACGCCACAAACCATGCTGCTTTTGTGCCGTTTTCATAACACTTCAGCGTGCCTGATAAAAGGCATTTGCCCTCCCGCGCACATACGCCTCTGGCGCCCACGTTTTTGCCTTCGCTTGAAAAGCTACATAAAATTGTGTTGAGAAACCCTGCCTTGTCTTTCCTGCGTTCCCAACAAGCAGGCCGGAAAGATGAAAGAAAGGGGAGTGAGGCCTCCATTTTGGAGAGGTTCGCAGATGAATAGTAAAACAGGTACCCCACACACAGGTGAAGGAGAGAGTGTGGCGCCTCATGGGCAGAGGTGTGTGTGTACCCGTGCGGTCGCTAGATATTGTACACGAACACACAAAGACAAAAGAGTACGCGTGGTCTCGTGTGTGTGTGTGTGTGTGTGTGTGTGTGTTATCTGCGGCTCCCTGTAAGAGAATCTCCTCACCGCCAAACATTATGAGGGAAATGATTCTGAGGAGCCACGAGGGAGCGGCAGGCACTGCGCACCTCACAGAGGAGCCGGGGAGGAAAGAAAGCAAGCAAGCAAGCAAGCGCGCGGGCGGGCAGGGCGGGCGCCGCTCGCCTCACCGGCTCCGCCGAGGCAGCGCCAGCGCGCGCCGCTCCGGGCTGGGAAGCACCTGCTCACCCCGCGAGTCGCCACAAGCTCCGCCCTTTAGTTACCAGAGGCGGCAGGAGCGGAGGCCTTAGCAACGCGGCGGGCGGGAGGGAAAGGGGAGGCGGAGCCGCAGCGGGGAGAACCAGGCCGCCGCGTGGAAGCCGGCCTTTACAAAGTCTCGCGAGAGACGGCGGGGTTTGGCGGGTTTGGGCGCCGGCGGCGGAAGGGCGGCCGCAGGGGGTTGCTGGGGAAGCGGCGGGAGCGCTGGCCATGGAGGCCGCGGCCGGCTCCGAGAGTCCCGGGGAGCGGATGGTGGCCGGGAAGAGCGCGAACTTACCTTGGTATAAAGGGGAGGGGGCGTGCCGCCGCTGCTCCTGGAGGGCGTTGGGCCGGGTGCTCCATCCTTCTCCCCTCTTCCGTGGACTCTTGCCGCCTTCCTTCTGGGCTTATTCGAGAAGTAGGCGTGAGTCTGGGGCCCAGAAGCCGTTCTCTGGAGCAGGCTTTACCTTGCACGCATTCTTCCCATGTAAGGCCGGGGGTGTCCCTAGGCGTGTGCAGGGGGCTTGTCTGTCCTGACGGTCCCGTGTGATCTCATGGGCTTGCTATTAGCATCCTCTTCTCCGAGGAGTTGAGCTCATGAACACATTCCTCGGTTCTTTTTGGCCAGTACTGGTCAGTGAACTGGAGAGGAACCGGCGGATCTCCAGGTGTTGCTCGACTGCAGCTCCCATCGTCCACCTCTTTGGTCATACTAGCTCAGCCTGATGAGAGTGGGGAACAAGATTTGGCGGGTCATGGTTCCCAATTTCGATTTTTGCTGCAGTTGTCAAATTCGACTTAGGTTTAACCCTATGAATGGGAGAGCTGCAGGACTCCTGGTCATCGACTGCCTTGCTCAGGTCTTGCAAAGGCAGCTCTGGCATCCTTGACTAAGTCAATCCACCTGTGGAGTGGTCGTCTTCTTTTTCTAAATCTTGAGTTAAACAAGGAAGGTAATAGAGCAGTGGTTCTCAAACTGTGGGTCCCCAGATGTTCGTGGACTTCAACTCCCAGAAGCCCCAACCACTATGGTCAATGCTCAGGGCTTCTGGGAGTTGAAGTCCACGAACATCTGGGGACCCACAGGTTGAGAACCACTGTAATAGAGGGAGAGAAACAGCTAGAGAAAATAAGGCAGGGTTGTCCAATTGTTTCATGTTCGTTATATTTATATTTTTATTCTCTCATTGACCTGTTTGATTAGGTTGTGAGGCAGAGTAACTGGCCCAGGGCCATGCAGTACATTTTGAGAGCAAGTGGGGAACTGAGTTTTGGATAGCACCAGCTGAATGTCCCACCAGTCTTTCCGCTACACCATGCTCATTCCTGCACATCTAGTGCAATCTTTGGGTTTGTGCCCAGCAGGCAAGTTTCAGCCCCGGCACCTTTTTGCCTTGGGCTCAGAGGGAACACGAGACTGGCAGCTGTGTGCCTTGGCTATGGCTTGTGACAGGAAACTAGCTTTGTATGGCTGAGCTGCAGATTGGAGTGTTTCCAGGAGGGTGACTTTTTAAAATTAGGAATTTCCATACAGAGCTAGTGTTTCTGCATAAGCAGAAATCAGTGAACACGGTTCTGCTGACTTAGTGCTGCTTGCAGAACTTCTTCACCTCTCTGATAGCCCCCTCCTGCAAATTCTGTAATACAGTCAGCCTTCCACATTTGCAGGTTTGATTTTCATGGATTTAATTATTTGCTAGTTTATTCAACCCCTGCACTTCCCTCCACCACATCAGGAACTTGTTTTCCAGAGGAGACTTTGGCAGTTCTGATCAGGCTGTGAAGCCTTTTAAAAATCCGCCTCTGGTCCTCCTCCGTCTCCTCCTCCTCCTCTACCAACCTGGCTAGCTAAGGATGAATTGTAGCCTGATTTCTCAGCACCACAAACCCTCTCCTAGTGCTCCACACACCCAAGGCAGGAGATGGGCAAGAGAAGAAGTAAAGGGCCACCCCCCTCGTTTTCCTTTCCTTGACTTGGTTGGGGCCTCAGGTGCTTGCTCTCCCCACCATGTCTCAGCCCCCTTCCCACAGGCAAACAGACAGACACAGATTTTGATATCTGCAATTTTCCCATTTTTGTGAAGGTCCTGGACCCCTAACCCTAGTGAATGTGGAAGGCCAACTGTACTGTTGTCCAGAAACACATTGCCTCTATCTGTATGGAATGGATTCCACAGAAAGCTGTCTTATACTACATCCTAGCACTGGACCATCTAGTAGCTTGCAGTTGGGATAAGGAAACTGCAGACTGGGTGGATTTCAGGGTTTTAAACGGGAGTCTTTACCAGCCCTACCTGAAGATGCCAGATACTGAACTTTGGACCACCATGCAAAGCATGAGCTATATTCTGTTCCTGACTGTTGTCTTAAAATTTTATTGTCATTATGCTGTGCTGATCCTAGATAACATGATGCAAATGCAGGGCTGGAAAATCCAGATTACCTGGTTTTGTTCATGCTAGTATCCAACAAATACTAAGCCTGTGTATGTTGTTCTGAAAATTGCTATTAGTGCTTTAGAATATGAGAAGTTTCCATCACTATATGGCAGGGCTGTTCATATTAGTTTTTGTTTATCTTTAATTGTTTTATCTGTTCAGATATCTCAAATATAAACAAGAACACACATGAGTGGTCCAAAGGTCTGGACTCATTACTTGCAAAACACCCTCCATTTTATGTCTTTATCACCAGGGTAGAAAAATACCGGCCTCAGACACTAAGTGATCTGATTTCTCATCAGGACATTCTAAGTACCAGTAAGTATTTGAATATTTGCAGCATGGTTTTTGGTTGATCCTGTTAAAAGACTTGGACACAGTTGCCTCTCAGAAGGTTTCTGATAATGAGTGTTCTGCAAAGAGAAAAGCTGTTTGAGCTTCTCTGAAGTAGCAAGGAAAAGAAGGGCTATTTAGCTTATGGTACCTGTTACCATAAGATGTGTCTGTAAGCAATCGAAGTGTGTGTGTGTGTGTGTGTGTGTGGGGGAGCTAGGATTTGGATGCAAAACCAAGGGCAGAGTGCCGTGGTCTCTGAAAGACAGGAAACATCCCATTTCCTCTCTATTATCTGTCAGTGCATTGTGGTAATTATACCCAAAGGGGGTGATTGCCTTGGATGTTGTGATAAACCTTTGGCTGTGTAAAGCACAATAAATCCAAATTTTTGCTTATTGTGAGCAGCTAGGCATGCTGATATATGCTGCTTGGTTGCTCCATTTGGCTTCTGTAGGCAGGAGTAGCTAAACAAACCATGCAACTTCTGTCCATCTCTTGTTTCGTGTGATGTGTGAACTCTAGCTTCTGTGGAGGGAATCAAGACAGAACGACAAGTCATGCTTTGTTTTAGGCTTATGACTGGCTTGGCATTTCACAATAAGCAAATCATGAATAAAAGGGCTGTGTGGTAGTTCGTCTAGCAGCTCTGCTTTCCAGCAGGAGTAATTGGGTAGCACATGCTAGCACTCTGTCACATTCATGATAAGGTAGATTTTTTTTTCCTTTTGGTTTTGGCCAACTGCATGTTGGCTGACCATCCTTGAGGGTATTGCCACTTGATCCTTCAGTTGCTTTTCTTTGCAGCTTTATATTTAAGCTTTAGCTTGGAAGTCCATGTTAGCAGGTGAGTAGGCTGGTGAAGAGGTGATGGAATGCTCTGTGTCCAGCATAAAACTAGTTGGGCACCCAGATGAGAAAAGCAACCCCCCTTTCCCCACCTGGCACATAAAAGCAATGTGCTGCTGTATCTGTCCTCTGCCAGCAGACTAGTAAGTGTGTGTGTGTGTATGCACACACATACCTTTTATGGACTTACTTGCAGGGTTGATATAACATTGTATAAGGCAGCCTACTCTAGTCTGGCACTCTCTAGAGCACATCTGGAGGGTGCTGAATTGGGGAAGGATGATGTAAAGGTTGATACCTGCTTATTTTCTTCCTTCGTTATTCTTTTTGTACCATGCCTATTGGATTGTGAGCCATTCTTTTAAATTGTGAACACTCTTGAGTGCAGGGCCAGGAACATTATTTTCTGAAAGGAACTCATTTTGTTGTTCATTACAAGCACTATTGAAAGTAACTTGTTGTTACCATTGGGAAAATTTTGCAACTTGTTAATGTTGCTCATTACTTTAAAAAAAAGAGGATGAAGAAAGTCAAATTGGCTGTCTTTAAATTGTGTGTCTCTAAACCCTTTCACCCTCTCTCTCATACATGTTTGTGCCAATCTACTTCTGGTGCTCAGAGAACAAAAGCTGCTCCCACTGCAGGGGTTGACCAGCCTTGATTTCCACTTCCCCAACCATACTCCAAACAGAAAACTATCATTTACTCAACCACCACAATGGGCTTCTGCTAGGAGGGGAAGGGGCAGAGTGTGCTAAGTGGGCTGGCAGTCAATGCTCCCACCCCTGTCCTTTGTGACTAGTGAAGGAGGAAGACAAGGGAACAGGAAAGTGTGCTGTAAAATGCCACCAGGAAAGGATGCTGGCTCAGAGTGGGATGACAAGCCCAACTAGTTTTGTGCCATCATAGCACAGCTATTTCTGCTATATTACATTCTGTAACCACCCTCCTGTACCTTGGCTTCACTGGTCTACCAGCACTGGTGTTTCTATTGCCATCTGATTCCAGCAGCCGTAGGTTCCTTAACACTATGGCAGGCTGCAACAGTGGTGGCATCTGAGCAGCTGTGTGGGATGAGAGATGAAGGTTTGTGTGTTTGGCTTTCAGTTCCAGATATTTGGGCAAGCTGGGGGCTTCTGTGCCTCAGTAGCATTTCAGCCAGCAGAAATGGTCCTGGCTCAGGGGCTGGGCTGGGCAATGTAGTATGGAGGCAGCACTGAACCATGTGATATTCCTCCCCCCAGCCACCTCCTGTTAGTAGTAATAAGGAAATCCTCATTACCACTGTACCACAAAAGGTGTTAATCCTCCATTGAGGGCTAGCGGTCCAAATCTTCCCTCGACCATGGAAACCTTCTAGGTGACCTTTGGCAGGTAAAAGTCTCTCAGCCTCAGAGGAAGGACATGGTGGCATACTTCCCTCTGAACAAATCTTGCCAAGAAAACCCCATAGTAGGGTTGTCTTAGGGTTACAGTAAGTTGGAAACAGCTTGAAGGCACACAACAACAAAGTCCTTCATTGTTTTAAGAATGCAAATAATTGCATGCTACGCTGTTGCTAGAAAAAGGAACAACGTGCCAAGCAATGAGTTGCTTTGAATTTGTTACTTTCAGGCTCTGCTTGAGTTTATAGTTGAAAAGTATCATATAAATATACTTGCAAGTGATGCAGAAATGTCGTTTCAATTTTCCTACCAGTTCAGAAGTTCATCAGTGAAGATCGATTGCCTCATCTTCTCTTCTATGGGCCTCCAGGGACTGGCAAGACTTCCACCATTTTGGCTTGTGCTAAGCAACTCTACAAAGACAAGGAATTTAACTCTATGGTTCTAGAGGTAAATAACATTATTTGCCTTCTCTAAATGAGATTTGGTGAACCTGTGCCTTGTTGTACTCTAGGTCCCAGCAGCCCCATAAAGGCATAAGACAAGCCCTGCTGGATGCATTCTAAAGTCTGTCTAGTTCAGGATCCAGTGTCATTCAGTGGCCAACTAGTTGTCCTCAGGAAATCGGCAACTGGGGCAAGAAGGCAATAGAAGTGGTGGTCCTCAGCAGCTGATAATCAGTGGGATACTGCCTGTACAGCTGAAGGCTACACACTTACCTGCCGGGCTAATGGTTAAAAATGGGGGATTTAGGAATCATTCATCAGTGCGTGTCTGCTGTGTGTCTGCAGATATTTCCAGTGTGTTTGACAGAGGAATGCTATAAGCTCTTTGTTTCTGCACCTGCTCTCCACATTATTATATTCATTCTCATAGCTGCACACCCATATCTTAATGCCACCTGCCTCTCTCTTCAGCTAAATGCTTCCGATGACCGAGGTATTGACATTGTCAGAGGGCCCATTCTGAGCTTTGCCAGCACAAGGACCATCTTTAAGTAAGTTGCCTGAAGAGCCCTTCCTCTGGAAGATGGTGAAGTGAGACTTACTACTTTTTTAATTTGTGTGAAAAGTCCAACTACCAGGCTGCTGATATTTGGCATATAGTTTGAAGACATCTAGTATGAAGCTGTGGGGCAGGAAGAATAATGCCTTTTAAAGCTTGCTTCTGAGATGCCAGTGTGTTTTAGGCATTGGAGTTTGTTCACCATCCATCTTAATGAATATAGAACAGCGGGTGGCTAGATGGTAGGTTGGAATCTAGCTGTAAATCATCCCTAGATCCACAAGTAATCAGCAAGAATTTTGGAATCCTAGTTGGCTCACTTTGAATGGAATAGTCAAATTGCTTAGCATTTTCATATTTTAAAAATGATAAATCATTGATAAACTGAGAACCACCTATTTGATGTCAACAGCATTCATCTAAACAAGAAGAAAACACAATTATGCAGAACAGACAATATTGTGAAAGAGGCTGTCTGTTAACTTGTAATCATATAGCAAAGTACAAAAACCTCTTCCTTCTGTTAACAATGAATGGAATAAACCAATATTGCAGGCAGGTCGATATATTCTTGCCCCATCATCACTTAAGTGCACTGTGTGCCTGTTGCATGTTTTACTAAAGACTGTTCCAGTTTGCCACAGACTTTTTCAGAGGCTGGCTTTCCTTGAATTGAGTGATCTCTTTCCTGACCTTGTACCATCTCTGCTGCAGATAGATTGCTTTTGATGGTATTGGGTTTTTAAAGCTCTGTGTGAAGTTTAAAGACCTCTGCTTGCTTGCTTGTTTCTCTTTCCTATTAGGAAAGGCTTTAAGCTGGTGATTCTGGATGAAGCAGATGCAATGACACAGGATGCCCAGAATGCCCTCAGGCGTGGTAAGTTCACCACATGCCAAGGAAATCATGGTGCAAAGACCCAACAGCTACTTTGAGCAGCTGTTTGCTATGGAATATTGTTGTTTGGTGTCCCTGTTAACCTGAGCTGCTTCTTGGTTCCTGGCATCATTAAACATGGTTATGTGAGGTGTCCTAGAAGATCTCAGTCTTACAGTGTCCCATGCCCCAGCAGCAAGCGTTTGTGTCTGTGTTTTATTATGTTTTAGATGTATTTTTGAAACTGATTTTTTTTGCTTGTATAGTTTAAATACAACTGTGGGTGGTTTTTAAACTTGTGTATTAATTTTTTTTTAGTTGTACTTAGTTTTAAATGGTTGTAAGGTGCTTTGAATCCTGTGCTGGGATTAAATTAAATATTCTTTGTTTAGAAATTTGGATGTTACTAGGGCTAGAATTTAATAAACGAGTTCCTGCTTTTGCAGGAGGGCCACAGCCTATCTTGCAGAATTCCCAGTCCATCTAAGGAAGAGAAAGTACAGGTTAGGACTCTCTAGAAGTTGTCATTTAACTGTAAATTTTGCTACCATTCCTCTGTGTTTCTTTCTAGCTTGTTTTTGTTGTGTGTGTGTTAGCTATTTCTATCCCACTTTATAGTCAATGATCTCTGGGCAGCACACAATAAAATGAATTTAGGACAGCCAATAGCAGTTATTTTTAAGAGATTTTTAAAAAATCTTCATCATTTAAAGGCGGACGATTTAAAATCAGTTAAAACAATTTAAAATAACACTGACCGTAACATGTGTGCAAATTGGTAAAATCAGGTAGGCCCCAAAGGCTTTAATTAAAAACACACACACTCACTTGTTTCGACTTGACAGTACAATGACATCAGTTGGGCCTCTGAGTGGGAGGGTATTCGAGAACTAAGGTGCCACACCTGAGAAGGACCTCTGTTATGTTGTTGGCTGTCCTGTGGATTTGATCCAAAGACTATGTACAAACCCTGTAGCACAGGTGTGAGCAACTTTAGAAGGAGGCAAGGGTTCATAACCCTCTGGGTTATGAGCTGGCCTCCTGGTTTACTAACAAATACAAAATCAGAACGTTTATACTCAGCCATTCAGTCTTATTTCCACGGCTCTCCCCAGTTATGTATTGCCTTTCCAGTAATAGAAAAATTCACAGAGAACACCCGGTTTTGCTTGATCTGCAACTATCTCTCCAAGATCATTCCAGCTTTGCAGTCTAGGTGCACCAGATTCCGCTTTGGTCCTCTGACACCAGAACTCATGATTCCACGGTTGCAGCATGTCACTGAGAAGGAGAAGTGAGTAGAAAGTGCTCTTGGATGACTTTATGACCCTTCTCTTTTGAGTGTGTCTGGCACCTTTTCTCTGTTCAAATGCAGTATCCTCTCCATCCACTTTGTGTTAGGAATTTCAGTCATACTGTGCTCAGTTACAGACTCACAAGTATGTTGTTTGGGGTGCTTTGGATTTTATGGAATCATAAAGTTGGAAGGAATCCAAAGGTTGACTTACAGTAAGTGTGTGTCGGAACTGCTGCACAACTCAGAAAAGGAACAAAGGCTAAAATATTCCAATCAGTCTGGCTTACTTTTTCATATTGGAGTAGCCCTTTCTATAAGATGAATGAGAAATACTTTGGCTGGATGAAAAGGAGGACAGGAGGGGGAGATTAAAAGGAATACGACAGCACCTTTAAGACTAACTGGTTTTTGTTTTAGTGTGAGCTTTTGTGGATATAAACCCATTTCTTCAGATGCAGTTCTGAGTGGTATTAAGACCTATTTATACACAATTGTAGGAGTGAGATAGAATGTAACAGAATCCACAAAGATACAACTTATGTCCCGTGCCCTAGTGGTTCAAAGAGCTAGAAGAGGTTATACAGGTCTTTACAATGGTCAGTTAGTATTGATATGTGAAAGCAATAAAGCAATAAATCTGCTTACCAAAAGTCAGATTCTCTGGGTTCAAAACTCTCGGAGGTTTTTTTCTTGTAAATACAGTAGCAAGGTCTCTTGTGTTAATGTGACCCGCCCAACATACTGCTGAAATTTCACCGCAAATTTCACTGTTGTAATTCGGTAGCAAACTTGTAGAAGCCCTTCAGACCTATAGAGCCTGGCCACAACTGGTGTAGGATGACTTCATGGAAGCAGCATTATTATTGGTTGCCTCATAAGCCTAACCTTTTATCTTTCAGAGTTGATGTAAGTGATGATGGAATGAAGGCACTGGTTACACTGTCTAATGGTGATATGCGCAGGTCTCTGAACATTTTACAGGTGTGCATGGTTTCATCTTTCTGTCAGAAGTCCTTTTACTATAGTACAGGGAAGAGGAACATATTGCTCTCTAGATGTTGTTGGACTGTATCACCTATCTTCCCTCACAGTGATCTGTGCTTGGTAGGGCTGAAGGAGAATTGCAGTCTAGGAAAATTGGAGGGCCATACGTTCTTCTTCCGTAACGTAGCTATTGATTATGAGTGGGCAAACGTCTTGGCCCTAAAATAGTTTTGACTTTGGGTGTGGGGTACTTGGTGGCTCAAGCTAAATGAATGCTTCCCTCCTGTTTCCCTGCCAGAGCACAAACATGGCTTTTGGAAAAGTGACTGAGGAGACGGTCTACACCTGCACTGGGCAGCCACTCAAGTCTGACATTGCTAACATCCTTGACTGGATGCTGAACCAAGACTTCACCACTGCCTATCACAGTATCCTTTGGAGCCTTGTTTTGGAGTTAGCACAGGAAATTGTCTGCAAACATTGGCTGCAAGGAGGTGGCACATGCTCCTGACAGTCTGTTCTGTGGCTACCTCATGGCAACAAAGCATTTAGATTGTGTATAGGTACATCTGAAAGAAACTGCTTCTTGAGATTTGCAAGTTGCCTTGGTTCCAAGTGCTTCCAGAAACTCAGGATCAGTTGGACTTGTTGTAGGTTTCTGTACCATCCCAGCCAGTTTTAGCTTTTGTATTTCTGTTATACTTGTTTTCACTCCGTCACGTTTGCTGTTTGGATGTCCTAGTTAGCATCCAGTTATTGGAGAAACAAGTGCATCCTGCAACAAAATGTTGCAGTTGAAGTTCTTCCTGTTCAGAATTCTAGGTACTCCACTGTCTCCCACTTCCATAGTCAGCGTTCTGTGGCCACTTATGTTGTTAAAGCCTGAATCCTATTTAGTCATAATTAGAGTAGGCACGTTCAATCAGTAGGGTTTACCTAGGTGTTGACTCGCCACTCAGCAATTAACTTAATGAATCTACTCTAGCTGGGACTGATCAGTAAGCTTCAGGCAAAGAGTTGTATTTTTCCTTCTCTGCTGCCCTGGATGGGTCTCCTTTATGTTCATTACCTGAGGCAGTTTCACAGGGAAAGTCTCACTTTGTATCCTAAGACAGCGACAGTGACAGCTAGCAGTGGTTTAGAAACAGGATCTGTGGTCTCTTGGAGTGAGTAGGAAGGGTGCAGACCATAAGAAACTACAGAGGGTCACCTGCCATTTCTGAGTTGCTATAACATGGGGAAGGGAACATTTTTAAGTGGTGGTAGGGGGCTGAATTCTGATTTTGGAAAGAGCAAGCAGGACCAGGTCTAATTCTTACCAGTTTGGATCCTTTCCTAACCCATAGTTCAGTTCTGTGCACATCTGCTCAGAAGGAAGCCCCAGTGCAACAGCTCTCAAACAGACTAGCATACTGACTTTGCTTCTGTAGCCTTAAGGGCTAGAAGCCTGAATCTACCTTCTAAAGAGCTGAAGCATCCTTTGTCTTTTGTAACTTTGCAGTAATTGCCACCTTAGCATTTGCCTTTGTCTTTGTTCATTCTGCCAGTAATATGAATATGTAAGCCAGTGAAAGCTGCTTCTCTTAGCAGCCGTTCCTCCAGCCTGTATCACAGGGAGAGGTGAGACAGTGAGGTCTGCTACATCAGCCTGGCTGGGACTAACTAATATTTGGTTCCTTGTCTCCCAGAACTGCCTCCTGCAGTTCCATTATATAACTTTATTATGTAAGCGCCTGAAAGAGTTGGTACCTTGAACTTGCTTATATTTTCCCCTTTGCTTTGTTCTTCCTTCCCCTTTTTTAATATCTTCTCTCAGATTGTGTTTGGATCATCTCTCTTTTTAAAATCTATTTTAAACTGCAAATTGCCTAGTGTTTTGGCAGAAAGGTGGTATATAAATGTAGGAAGAAAGTGCATTCTTGGGAGGTGGCCTCGGAGAAATTGTTCTCTCTCCATCTCTGCCTCTGCAGTTCTTTTCTCTTCCGGATATGGTAGTGGCCTTTGCTTTCAGAAAGTGCCTTCTCCTTGAAGGCAATGCGGGTTACCATGGGCACCCCACTTCCACAAGCTGGGAAAGGCATTCAATTAGTAGCTGACTGCAGTAGCAAGCATCCTTTTGGCGCACATCTCACCTTGATGTTCTGCTCAGATATCATGGAACTGAAGACACTGAAGGGGCTGGCACTGCATGATATTTTGACAGAAATTCACCTGTTTGTCCACCGAGGTAAAAGTGCTGTTAGATTTGAAGTGCACCATTTGCTGCATTCTGGTATGGATCATCCCAAATGCTTTGCGTTTAAGGAAAGGCTCAATAGTGGAGGGTGGGGAAGGAAACCTGGCTGATGAGTAGGACCAAAAGCTTTGCTGATATAGACAAGAAATCTACTGCAGAAATATACCTTCTGTTGCAGAGGTTGAAGGAAACCCATGTGTGGGTATGTTTAAAGTTTTGTGGGTAGGGAAGAGAAACATGCAGTAGTATAGTTTTATATTTTTATTATTCCTTTCTTCCCTGCATGTGTGTACATGTATACATATGTATTAGATTGTACACCTTTGGCAGGACCCACCGCTTTTGGTTGTCTTAATTGTAAAGCACCGTGTACATTGATGGTACTATATAAATAAATGACAATAGGAATTGGTCTCCCAAAGGGGCAAAATAAGAACACTGAAAACTACCTTCAGAAAAAAGGTTTATACACTGTTGAGCAAAATTTATAGATCCTTTGTAATAATGAGAAAGAGTTCTGTGTAACTGCATGTGGCAGTTGTAACTCATCAGGACACTGCTAGATGCCTCAAAAATTGACAGTGTTTTTGGTTGCTACCCAAGTAGCAGTGCGGAGATTCAAATCAAAATTCCAAACTGAGGGCTTCCTAGAAGCTAATAAGGGGGACAGCTATAAATCATCAGACATCTTTAAGAAGGTCTAGTAAACAGGAGGGAGCTTTCTGAGAAATCACTGTTAAGATGGCTGAAGCAGGGAGTAAAAGATAGGTAGGTAGCATAGCTGGTAAGATTCCTGAGGTTTAAAAATCAGGGGGCAGTGCCATGGAGAATTCTCCTAGTTCCAAATAGGCATAGAATAGTTTGTAAAACTAATAGTCCTTTATAAAGCATTGCTGATGGTGTCTTTTTTTACCCTGCAGTTGACTTTCCATCATCAGTTCGAATCCAGTTGCTGATCAAGATGGCAGACATTGAGTAAGTGTCTTGATGTGAAGGATACTTGTTGGATGCACAGCTTTCCCTTATACCTATGATTTGTCCATTTTCGTAGATTGGTTACAGCTGCTGTGGAGATGTGGTACTTTGTGCACATTTTTTCTTGGCTTTAGAACTCCTGCTCTTCTCTTCTTTTCAAATCAAGTATCTAGGGTGAGGTAGATATAGTTACATATGGTTAATGTATTCATGGCTAAAGAGCCAGCATGGTGTAGTGGTTTGAGCATTGGACTACAATCCTGGAGACCATGGCCATGGAAAGCCACTGGGTGACCTTGGGTGCATCACACACTCTCAGCCCCAGAAAACCCTATGGTAGGTTCACCAAAAGTCAGAAATAACTTGAAGGAACACAGTAAGAAGATATGGTTAGCCTCTTCCTTAATTGGTATATTGTTTTACAACTGTAAACTTAAGAGGCATGTACAAGTATGTTATTTCTGTTGTAAGGAGTTTTGCACAATCTGGAAGAAGGAAGCAGAGGCAGGAATGAGTCAGGCAGTCAGAGTAGAGATGTGCACAGAATGAAGTTCAACTTCAGAATGTTTTTCTGTGCTTTGAGGGTTGGTATGCTGCCAAAAATGAAAAGCGAGATTGGCTTGGGACTGCAGGAGGTAACTATGTCGTGCTGTGGCTTGACAAAATTCTATTGCTGAACTTTTAGCAGGCTTGTCTTTAACAACCCATCCTCTAACCCAAAATTGCTTTAGCACGTTAGTAGGGTGTTTTAAGTGGAGGATTTTTTTTCAAAATGTGAATGTCTGTCAGCAAGGAGAATCATCCTCTATTCTTTTCTCTTTCAGGCATCGTCTAGCTGCAGGGACAAGTGAGAAGATCCAGCTGGGGGCTCTTGTTGGTGCTTTCCAGGTCACCAGAGACCTCATTGCAGCTGAAGCTTAATAAAGCTGTTTTCTGTTCAGTGTATTGGCCACTGCCTCACCCCCTGCAGCTGCTGTTGGACTGTAGCTCCCAGCATTCTTCTCCACAGGCACTGCTGGTGAGGGCTGCAGTCCAATCATGTCTGTGAAATTCAACCATCTGTGGTCTGTAATGATCAGCTTCCCCTTTGGTTTAACTAGAGTGGACTTAACTGAATGGCAGGTATGTGTTGACATTGCTCTGCCCAGTGTTCCAGCAGAGGTTTGAATTTTTGAGTTCTGGTTGTCTGAGTGCAGAATAAACCACCCCTTGCTTCTTTGTATGTGGCTGCTGTCCTTGCTCCTTTGGCCTCATCTCTCTCTGACTTGGATAAGTTGCTTTTTTTTTAACTACAACTCCTATGCTGTTTGGGGAATTAGGGGTGCTGCAGTCAACATAAACACTTTCAACCTCTGCTGTTTGTCTTCACTCTTAGTGGAAGGCTCCTGAAATTTGTTAACAAAACCAAAATGGACTCCTACCCTGGGAGAAGAGAGCTACTCAGAATTGTCTTTTTTTATTATGATAGTAATCTGCCATGTCAGAACAGAAGAGTTCCATTGGGAACAGCAGCTTGGGAACCTTAGCCAGAAAGAAGCATCTTTCCCTATGATGACCTAAGTTACAGGAGGGCTTAAGATCTGTTCCCCAAAGGCTGGCCTGCCTTTAGTCAGGCAGAATCCTTGCTACTATCACTGGCTGCTTATCACAAAGGGTAGCAGAGATTCCCCACGTACGGTTCTCTATTTCACTTGTGAGGGAGTGGTGCACAAAGCCAGCTGCCTTTGGTGAGCACTAACCAAGAACACATATGCAACCATGTTTTATCAGACCAACCAAAAAGGCATAACATTAACTGTGCTACCTTTTTATGTCTCTCAAGCTTAATTAGGCAAAGACTGCTTTTTGAAAAAAGCATGTAGGGGAAGGAACGTGACAGTGCTACTCATATAGTCTGCATGGTGCTTTGAGGTGGAAAGGTCTGTAAAGTAGGCCACACCCGAAGTGGCCATGGTCTGACTGGGAACAAAGGCAGTAAGAAACAAGTATTTGTAACATCTTGTGGCTAAGCAGCAGGCACTGGAGGCTTTCAGGTACCGTGTTGTCCCCACCATCTTAATTTTAAGGAGGCTGGTTTCTGGGGCTAATAATGCTTGTTTGTGACAAAGTGCTGTAGAACAGAAAGACTTTGAGATCAGTTCCCATATGTTATACTTGACCACAAAATGGTATTGAAGTTTTTTAAAGAAGGTCTTATTTCATTAGAAAATGGGGCATCTGTATTTGCTCACATGCCATTTTTATTGTATTCTTCCCAATCACAGCCTTCCAGAGCAAGTAAAGAAAAAAGAACAGCAGAAGTTCAGTCTAAGCATTTCTTTATTGCAGTTTGGCTAGAAGGACTACTGAGGTATATTAAAAAAATAGAGCTTTCCCCACTTAGTCACCCCCAGAAGCTATAGACATCTCCACTTGCTATAGCCTGGAAAATCAAGTCAATCATTTATTTTCTACATTATGCACCTTCTCAAATACACTTTGCATTCAAATGCATCTTCAGCAGTGTGATTTCAAGCACAACATATGACAGTACCAGAATATAGTTGTACAACCCTGTTGAAAGCAAGGGCATAGTATAAAGTGATAGTTCATATTGGTATATATAAAAGTCTGGAATGAAAACCCATTGGCTCTGTCTTGCCTGTACGATTGTGGTGCCTCAACTGAGGCTTTCACATCGCAAGAGTTCCAACAGGGATTTACTTTCCTTTTAGGGGTCCTGATAGTTTAAAAACAAGGTAATCATTCTATTATATTCAGGTGGTACAACTCGCATAGCTTTTACAGCAGGGGCTGGTGAGATCTACCATTATAAATGTTGCATTGCAATGCCCTTCAAGTTCCCATAGCAAGTAGTGCAGAATTGTGGGGTGTGATGGTCCAACAATATTTGGGAAGCAACAAAGTTGCTCTACCATAAACTCTCTCTAGATATTTTAGGCCAACTTATCATTAAGTTCAGTTGCATATCCAGTGATTACAGGACGAACCATCTAGTGAGAACCAGGTTGCCTATCCCTTACCATCATAGACTGTGTTTCATGCTGCTGTTGAAGTATGAGATGCAGCCGCATGAAACACATACAAACAAATACAACATGATATCTTGGACTCAAGTTTCATAGAAAAAGAAAACACCCTGAAAAGTATATCTGAACATATGTTTGTGTAAAACACATTTGTTTCTCCCTATATTGGCAAAACCACCAAAACCGTAAGTCAACAGGCAACTTCAAGGCATATACACACAGATCCTAAGCCAACAGAAGGCTGGATCATTTGGCAATTGCCCCTCCCTAAGGGCACATGGGACAAGTTCTAATAATGTGCATTCAAGTATGCTAGACTTTCAGATTTAACTTTCATTTCCTGGCTTGCTCAGAGGTATAATCCACACAAAATTGTTGCAACTATTGCCTCCCAGAGACAGGCAGGAAAACTGTATCTTCAAGCTGACTGATCATCTAGGGAGTGGCTCAGCTGCTGCTCTTGTAGACTGGACCAATGGAGTTGGTGGTAAGGCATACACACCTTCATCTACTTTGCCAAGACAGTTCTTAAGACCATGTGGATAAAATAACACAAATGGAACACCGGTTTGTCTAAGCAGTTTAGCTGTGGAAAAACAGTTTAGAGCACACCTCACCTTAGAATATAAATTCCCTCTTTCTGCCCAATCAGATGTGAAAGCAGAGACTTTCAGTAAGAAGGTGGGCAAGGTGTGAAGAGAGACACTGTCCCAGTGGAAAGTGCAGATATTCCCTTGCTGACAGTGCTGAAGGCCATCTGGCAGTCACAGCAATGAAGAAAACAACTTTCAGAGGCAGGAGGCATTGTCTTAAGCCAAGAGCTTGGTCAGCACTAGGGGCAGACCTCATGTTGGGAATCGGACAGAGCCATCAGCAAGGCACCACAAGGAGCATCTTCAGATGAGAGTGAGATTAAATTGGAAGTTGATCCGGCTGAATGAAAACTAAGGAAAAGGCTGTCTAGCATTTAAGCATGTTTAGTCTGGCCTGAGATGTGCTTGGGAAAAACAAAACCAGAAGGTGTGAGTGATAGTCAAGGAAATCTTGCACCAGCTTCTATGTGGCCTTGGATATTCTTACATTTGAGCACTACCTAGAAGAAAACAAGGTCTGATCACTTCCTCTGAAGGTCTGAAAGCCTCCAGGCAACAATCTGAGCAGGGTCTGGCAGTGGAATTAGCCCTTGAGAGTACAGGTCTGGTGCCACAGGGAAGAACTGTGTGGAGTTTTTTTGTGCCTGCTGAACTATTTCAGAGAACTAGCTTTCCCTTCCATGAGTGAGGAACTATTAAGACTACCTAGCCCTCCTTTTTCCTGATTTCTGAAAGCACTCTGGTAAGAAGAAAAGTGACAGAAAAAGGTAGAGTAAGACTGCCAGATGGAAGAGCAGCAAGACCAAGTACAGAAACAACTGAATTGGAAGTTGCTCTGGCACACAATGTGTCCGCTGAGAACTAGCCGTATCTGTTAAATTTGATGAAACATTCCATGGTGCAGACTCCACCTACTGTTAAATTCCTGAAACCTATCTGACTCCTGAACATGTGGGGCAAGTATAGCCAGAACTGACTTCTATATCCTGAACAGAAGGACTGTAAAGTTGCTATGGGGAAAGTGCAGTCTGTTGGCCACATGTGCCCTCCATTTTTGAGTATGGCCCAGGATACAGATGTGCCACAAAGTGTTATTTAACCCTCCCAAAAGGTACAATAGCAATTTCCAGAGGTTCTGGGCACGCTACTGGCTATTGTACTTGGCAGCCTCTGGGGAAGGCTGACCTTCATTAGCTCTGAAAAGGTCTTTATTCCAAACAGGAGGTGATTGGCCAGGCCCCCAGAATACAGTGAAGTAGCCACTAGTACCCCCAAGATGCTCTGAAGGGGCACCAGAGCTTCAGTAAGTGATGCTGTTTCTAGCTTGAAAGCCACCCTAATTGCTCTATGCTTCCTGGTATGTGCAATGTGCCCTCTGGCCCTAAAGCTAACATATGATAAGATAAATATCCTTGTGAGATCCATGACAGGAGAGCTCAGAGCAGACAGCTTTGTCCACCAAATAACAGACGCCTTCATCTCCTATGAAAGCCAAATTATCAGCTGCTCTTGTTGACCATGTCCAACCAGAATGGACAAACCAGTTTCATCTTCACTCATTTTAAAGGAAATGATACATAGCCAGTTTTCTCTTAAACCAGAAGCAGCCTCTCAAAAAAAAGTATTTTTTTTAAAAAAAATCCAAATTCACAGAGCATGTGTGTTAAATACACAAGAGTCCTAGAGAAACTTATAACCTATTGATCAGACCATGGGAATTTCCAAGTGAAATATGCTGAAGACCAATCCATTTTTTTCCTCAGGGCTGGTGCAAATAAGAATTGAGTTTTTCTGTGGCATGTGGAGCCACATCCCTGGATATGAAATTTACTTTACCACACAACTCCCCACAACAGAAAATGAAGCCTTTGCCCTCTCTATGCTGCAGTAGACAAGAGTACAGCCCAAATCTTGGCAAGGTAACTGGCTACTTTGCTGAAAGTGGCCAACAGCCGACAGGACACTTGCATCAAACCAGTTAGCTTCACAAAGTTCTGTAGGTGAGAAACTCCTTCATTTTCTTTGGAATGGGCAGCGCCAAGACTTGGTAAGTTGTGTAGCATCCCCGGAGAACTTTGCGGCACAGGTGTTTAAGGGACGAAAGCACCTGGGGGGCTGTCCAAAACTGAGTGTGGCCATCTCTCGTGCTGTAAGGAGAAAGGGGCAGGGGGAGAGGAGAATGCAGAAGCTATTCTCTTGTTAAAAGCAGAGCTAGCTCCAGACATTTTGCTGCCTAAGGCCAAGATGCTTAGTGCCCCTGAACTGGCTTTAAAGCAGGGGAAACACAATAAGAGGACCATGGTCAGACTCCAATGTTAATAAAGAGTCATGAATGACTTGCAAGATATGGCCTGAGGGCATGTGATGCTGCCACCTTCCTTGAGCTAAGCAAGCCTGGGTCTGGCCAATCCCTAGGTAAGAAACCAATTTGGGACCCTTGGGCTCCATACAATTGTAAAATTGGTATATAAATGTAAGGAAATGTAAGGAACAAATGTAAAATTATTCCACTTACATCTATTGAAGATCTATGATTTCATCAGTGGGTTAGACCCTCCACTGATGCACTTCACTGTAATTGCATTCACAGTGGCTATGGGCGATTTTTACAGTTGTAAAACAATATACCATAAACATGAGATCTAGAAACTTGATTTCTTTTCAGGTGAAAATTCAGCTTTTTCAAGCCAGTCCATGCTGTCTTCTTGAACCTGTGTCTATATAGTAAGGATCAGGGAGAATGAATGATTTCATTAAGAGGAGAGTAAGAGAAGCAGCAGCAGTACCTTAGCTATCTGCCCCAGAACCTACCCTGTGGCAATGATCCCGCCATGCGGATAATAGGTGCAACACAGACCATTCTTCACTGGGGCAACGGCAACTGGGTTCCCAAGCTCTAAGGCCCAGATCCTCAGGAGCCTGAAAAAGAAAAAGAGAGACAGATAAATAAAGGAAGTACTCTTCTTTGGATAGCCAGTTATGCTGTTTGGAGAAGTTAATTTATTTAGATCACAACTCTCAGAATCCCCCAGACAGTGTGTTTTACCTGTCATCTGCCACAGATGCAAGATAGAGGCCTTCGGGTGAGAAGCACACAGATCGTAGTGAGCTGGCATGGAAGTCACTGCTGTGGTCCAAAGTGGGCTGTAATAGAATGTGGCTAGGAAGAAAGGAAAAACGAACAGAGAGATTATGCCAGTCTATTCGCTATCCTGGTCTTTAATTATCCACCAACTCAGCTAATGTATCCAGCTCAATCCATCCCCCCTTAACCAAAAAGCCCTCAAACACTTTAATCCAGGGCTGGGGATCATAAAGTCCTCCAGACACTGTTGGACTGCAACTCCTATCACCATTTGCTATTGGCAACAATGGCTAGGACTGATGGGACTGGCAGTCCAACAACATTTGAAGGGCTGCATGATTCCCACCACTGCCTCCCTTACCTGAGGGATCTCAGCTGCTCGCCTGTACAGGGGTCCCAGAGTATCACAAGTGTGTCATATGAGGCAGTTGCAAGAAGAGCTGAGTCTGGTGAGAAGTCACAGGACACGACACAGCCCTGGTGCCCTTCTAGTCTTCGGAGGAGGCTGTATGAGCACATACTCCAGAGGAGTGCCTACCAAGATGGGAAAGTACAAAGAGAAAGACAAAAGTATGATGAAAATCATCAATGACGGAAAACTTAGGAACTTGAATATACATCATAGAAAAACCTGGACCTCTTGCATCCATTTGGGCAGCAATAAGGAAAAGCAGAACAGAGTTGTTCTGCTCTGTTTTTGATCTGGTACTAGAACAGGATAGAAGGATAACTGAAGAATGTGTGTAGAAGTGCAAAACTAGGTTACTTGGCATTAAAAGAGGAATCATAAAATTTTCTCCCCATCTGAGGTCTGGTTCCAACGCAGGTTCCTTAAGCTTCTCTGGTCAGCAGTTACTGTCACTATGGGATGCAACGGGCCACATCTGTTCCCTTTCCCTCCCTCCTTCCCTCTAGAGGACAGACTCACAGACTTCTCTCCGCCAGCAGAGCACAACATCTGACCATCAGGAGAGATGCGGCAACAGTAGACCCACTGCACATGTCCAGACAGCATCTTCAGTTGCTTCCCTGTGTAAAATATTAGAGAGAGGGCATGCATCAGCACAGCTTGTGGAGCAATGCCATTTTCAAAAAGCCAGGGTAAAAATCACACTAG
The DNA here is from genome assembly GCA_948472985.1 of Iguana delicatissima. NCBI lineage: Eukaryota > Metazoa > Chordata > Lepidosauria > Squamata > Iguanidae > Iguana > Iguana delicatissima. Next base: position 10,756 of record CAOKZL010000700.1, on the reverse strand, counting down.
CACAACAAGACACGATCAAACCCAGCATAGGGCAACCTATGGTTCTCCAGATGTTGTTGGATTTCAGTTCCGATCAGCCCAGCCAATAGTGGGGCATGGTGGGAGCAGGACTTTTGTGAGGCATTTGGAAAGTGCCAAGGTACCCCCAGAACAGAGGGTCTGAAAGTAATTCTTTGGTGCAAAGATACACAGATGTCTGGTAATTGTGGGGTGGAGAGCTAGGAGAGGGGAAAGATGAGTCAGCGGCAGGAAGAGAAAGAAGAATTGGCAGAGAGGCTGGGTAAGGGAGAAGAAAGTGCATGGAAGATAAGAGAAAAGGCATGAAGACTGGCTGTTCGAGATATTACTAAACACACAAGCACAGTTCAAAGGCAGTGGCTCTGGGAGCATGATTCACGTCATGAAAATCTGTTATTTGCAAGTTGCAAGTATTGCTAAATGGTCAAAGCAGTTTGGTTTCATCAGTCTTATGATTTCCAATGGATTCTTAGCCACTGCGGTCTGTAAGTTTCTTACCTGCACATGTGTTTCTGAAGAGGCCTAGTCAAAGCATTTCTAGTGTCCTTGAGCAAATGCAATCTGGCTATTAGGAGATGCTATGAGAAACTTCATGTTCATCCCTATACAAAATCTTGAGGCTTTTGGCCTCTTGATTACTTTGACTCAGTGTAGTTCCCCAGAAAAGAAAGTGAAAAGAGATCTCCCTACTTTGCCTGTGTTCTTTGCTAACACTGATGCTTTTCCTCATACTCTCTGACGCCACATTACTTGCTCCTACCATTTTGACTCAGGTCCCAGACACGCAGAGTTTTGTCACGGGATGCAGAGACCAGGACTGAACCACACTTGCCAGGTACAAAGCTTAGGTCCCTCACCACATCTTGATGCCCTGAGAGGCTGAACAGCAAACCACCTGCAAAGGGCAACACACTGTAAGCCACCACCTCTCAAACAAAACAAATCTAAATTGGAAATGTATTATGACAATGGTTTAAGCCAGGGGCAGGAGAAGCAGCCTAAGAGCTCCCTTTCAGTCCCTGTAGTTTGGTTGAACCTTGAGGTGGGAATTGTGGAAGGTCTAGAACCACCACCACACATTTTAAGACACCACTGGACCTTTGATGGACACACTTGGCAATTTTGCAAAATTGTGATTTGGAGTCATTCTGAGGTGTGTGGGGAAGAGAGAACAGCAATTAACTGGAGGCTTTTAGAGGCACAATTCTGTTTTGCTCAGAATAAAAAATGGCCAGAGTGTATCTTGGCAAAACTATTTGGTTAGTCTATAGTTCCCAGAATTCTCTCAGCAGCTTGATCACTGGCCACGGTACTGGAGGATTCTGGGACCTGTCATCTCAAAAGATGTATCCTAGCTGTGGGCTGACTATGTACTTGCAGGCACTCTGATCTTTAATTCTAAGGCTCCACCTGCTTGCAGTCTTTTGCACTTCGCTATGGCTATAGATTTCTGTGCTCTGAGGGAAAAAGCAGATCCTGCAAGCCAGAAATCTGCCTACTCCTGGGCAATGATAGGGAAAAGATTCTTCTGATTTGCAGAAAGCTTTGGTAAAAGACTGAAAGACCCTTTTTGTTTCTGTTCCCTCCAAAGGCTTATGCATGGAAGAGAAATCTTTGCCAATCTTTCCAGCAAACATGGAAGGCTTCAAAGAGACACAAAGTCTTTCAGAAAGCTTTGGAGAAGGACAGCAGGGGTTCCTCCCAGCAGGTGCTTTCTAAAGCTTCTTGCAAAGAAGAGAAGGCACCCCTCTCCACTGAGTAAGCATGGAGAGCTGGAAGAGAGAAACTTGGGTGCAGAGAAACAGTAGGAGAGCCCTCCACTCTGCTTTCTGTTATCTAAGCAGCTGTACTAGTGACAGCCTGCCATAGGCTCTGTGATTTGCTCTCAGCAGGAAGCAAGAAATGACTGCTTTTGGAGGCGTTAACTAGCTGCACTGCCATTATATTAAGGGAGGGGCATTAGCCTTTGGAAGTTGTCTGTCCAGCCCACTGATCCATCTATCCTTATCTCTGATCAGAAATAAAAGGTATTTACACTGTTAGAAATGTTTTGCGTAGAACAAAAGCTCTGTTATGGGGAAGGATATAGTCTGAGACTTACTCCTGAGAAGATATGTACTGTGCTTTGTATGTATTAAAGCTCTTGCATGAGAGCACATAAGATTTATGTCTATTCCCACCCATCTTGCTCTGGCTCCATACCACGCCCTTACCTTAGCACCGTTCAATGCTAGAATGTTACCCCACCATTGACCTTTCCCCAACTCTAATTCAGTTCCAGGACAAACAAGGGCCTCCACTCCTGCATCACCAGTTTTCAAACTCTTTCAATAGTTCAACCTCAGCATCTACAACAATAACATGTCATGTCCTTAGTGGGTAATCATCTTTTGTATCACATAGACACCTCTCCTAGTAAAGGGTTATAGGATTAAAAGGCATAGCAGATTACATTGGAACAAGTTGTGGAACCCCAGCAAATAATAGAGCCAGTTTACCTGTCTGCACCTCCCAGATTTTAATCTGCCCATCATTCAATCCAGTGGCAAGGACCAAGCAGGAAGTAGTTGGCCACCATAGGATGTGCTTCCTTGAACGAGTAGGGAGCCACGAGCTGAAGGCCAGGCCCCAAACAATCTTCCCGCATTCCAAGGTCTTCTCCTTGGACCCACCTTGCTCCCTGGCCTCTGACTTTGTATACTGGCTCTTGCACTCTAAAGCTTTGCAGTTCCTGTGAGAAGCAGATGGACAAGAGTATCAACGAGCTGGAAGGCAACTCAACAGCACTTTATCTCATTTACCCAGCATCTCAAAAGAAATGCTCCTCCTCCCTCATCAGTCCACACTATCAAGAACCCACTTCTATCATGACTGTATTAATGTGTATCAATCAATCAATCAATCAGTCAATCTATTGGTGATTCACAGTACACCAGCAAATATCTGATTCTCAGTTCAGCAGTAACAGCAACAAAGTTACCTACAAATGTCTTTCAGGGCTATCTAAAAGAAAAGAAAGAAGGTCAAATTTCTCTCATTCAAGAAGAATTTCTGAAATGGGAAGCCACCCCTGAAAAGGCCCTGTCATCCATTTTGCCTGGATTAAGCTTCAGCTTGTTAGTACTGATGAAAGCAATTATCACCTCCTCCTGGCAGAGGATTCCAACAGCTTCCCGCATGCTAGAAGGCCAGGCTGATCTGGCAGCAGGTACCAGTGCAGATACTCACTGCTCAATCCCCTCCAACGGCCAGGGAAGCAATTTGACAGTACAGTGGCCCTGAGACCAGGCGAACCAAGCACCGTCTGGGGAGAAGGCCACACTCCACGTCTCACAGCTTGATTTCCAGTCATACTGTTGAGGCCGCCCTGGTTTCAGCTCAGCCACAAGGAGGGGCTCCCCTGGGGAAGGAGACAGGCAAAGCTTCATCATTATCAAGCACACATCAGAACCTAGAAATGTTCTTTTTGGACAACATCTCCCTGACCCATAGAGCCAAAAGCCACACCGGCTGTAAGAGTTTGGGCATCATGGATCCAAAAAGCCAGTTCTCCAGCCTCCGGAAAACTCACAGAGGAACTCTGGAGGGACAGCAAGTGCCAGTCCCCACTCGCAGTCTGTGCCAACAGCCTGGCAGCTCCCACAAGAGAAAGCGTTTGCCGCCATCTCGCTGTTTTGTTTAGTGCCCACCCACCGATACCCACCTCACGTGGGTCCAATTCCTAAACAGGCACCAAGGGACAAAAGGAGGAAAGGCGCCATCTCATGGCCCGAAGGAGGGAGAAAGAACGGCCCCTGGAGATCACCACGGGCGCGCAGCTGCACCGGGACGTCAGAGGGCCCCTCACAAGCAGAATCTTTCTAGCCAGCACAAGCGCCCGCGCACACCGTGAAGCCGGCCACGGAGCTGCCAGAGGGCGGCGTCCGGGCGGGAGGGGCCAGAGGGCGCGGCCGGGCGCCTAATGCCCAGAGCGGGGCCGACAACAACCCTGCAGGGCGGGCTAAGGCGCGACGGGGAGGCCAGGCTGCGACCGGGACAGGCGCGGACAACCTCCCGGCCGCGCTGGCCGGCGCCGTCCCCCTCAGGACCAGAGCCCCTGCGCTCGGACGCTGTAAGCGAGCGAGCGAGGGAGGGAGGGAGCGGCCGGCCGCCCGGCCGGCCCGCCCACCTTTAAAACAAAAAAAAGGAATAAAAACCCCCTCGGGCGCTCCCTCTCCCGGGGCGGGGAGCCTGGCTCACCCTCCGCCGCCTCTCCCTCGGGCGGCAGCCGCGGCCGGCGAGCGTCCGCCGCAGTCGCCGCCATCCGCACCGCATCGGAAACCGTGGCGAGCCCGGCGCGGGGGACGCTTCCTTTTCCTCTTCCCGGCCGCCAGCGGGAGTCACGTGACCCTGTCGCGGCGGGGGGACGGCGGCGGCCCGCTTGTGAGAAGAGCGGCGGGGCGGGGCTTGCCGCCGCCGCCGCCGCCTTTGCTCCACCCCCCGGCCCGGGCCTGTGAGTGGGGTCGCTTCTAGTCGCGTCGCCTCCCCGGGGTCGCCTCCTTCAGGGCGCTCGGGAAGACGAGGCGGTCGAGCTTCTCCGCGCTCCCGACGCTCAGGTTTGGGCTGAAAGGTGGCTTCGGTTTTTTTAAAAATGCCTGCAGCCACTGCAGAGCTGTAAATGCACTTTAGGCGCATCGGTGTCCTCGCAGATTTTATTAAAACCTCCTCACCGCCAGGAAAAAAAAAAAAAAAAATCTGAATTAAGAAACAGAAAAACCTATACAACTCTGTGTCAAAGCTTAGAAAAACCGGTTGAAAAACACAACCTTTTCTGGGATAGCAAAAGAGATACATTTGGGTGTTAGTTTTATGGTTGGTTGGCAATAGCTTGAAGAAGGCGGTAAAAGAGGTGTGGGAATCACAGTTCTCCGGTTAAATTCGATGTGCCCATTTGTCCCCCGCCAGGTGTTCATTTGGTCACACAACTGTTACTTAAAATGCCTTGGTTTTATCAGATTGTAAGACTAACTTCTCAGCCACGATCTCACATCAGGGTTGCAAAGCATACATTTCCACATGGGTTGTGCTACGCAGCCCCTGGGCTGAAGGGCGACACTGTGCAACTCAACGAAGACAGCAGTTGTGGAAGTATTCTGTGCAGTGCCGCTCGACGCACAAGTCCACATCTGGGACCTCAAAACAGAATGTGAATTACACAACAGACAAACAATGTCTGCCTACATACATGGGGGACTTACTTATGCATAAAATACCAACATGATTCTGGACTATTATTTTTACCTTTATCTGTTTTAATTTTTGTAAGCTGCTTTCGATCCCTGAGTACAAGACAGGGTGCAAATAATATCAGCAGATGCAAGGAATAGTGCTATTTATAGTTGCTAGTCATTCGCATACGAGTTTACCTCCATAGCTATTAGTAACACTCCTCTGGGTCAGTGACTGTAGAACAGACGAAGGGGACTGTTGCACCCATGTCCTGCCAGGCAACTGGCTGGTCATGTATTGAATAGTTGTTATGCTACTTTACCAGAGCAGAGAATTAACCAGAAATAGGCTGTATTAGGTTTGGGATCCAACATTTGGGAAGGGATGGCCACCTCCCCTCAGCTGAAATGCATAAACAGCACACAGGACAGTGATCGTCCAAAACATACATTTTTATTCCATAAGCAAAAGGCCACTGCCACAGTTAGATCATTTAAAGGGAAATAATCTCTATCTCGACAACCCACTGGAATAATGCTTGCCTTAACATAACACTCTTTTCCAGGTGAGTAGCTTGCCAACTTCCATAGCCCAAGACAGCCTATAGCATAAGACAATGCTTCCCAGACTATCTAATGTGGGGGACCAGCAATTATGTTTGCTCACTATGCCAGGAACTGGCACCATATTTCTGCCTATTGGGTAAAATTATTTTTTGTTTCTTGCCTATAAATTTGCCAGTCTTGTGTATGAAAGTAAAGCAAGGGGTCCAACTGGGCCTTGGCAAGTATAACCCTTAAAACCTCATCCACTCTATGGGGACAGGTCATGATTATTTACTTAGATTTGCACCTTAATTTTTACCTAAGATTACTTACTTAAAAGCAGGTTACCATCTGAAACCTGCTGAGGTAGGTCAGGATCTACTGGTCAATGTCTTGTTGATCTTTCACAGACTGGCAAGGCTTTCTTACTCCCAACGGTGGAACAGCAGCAATTAAATTTCATATTTAAAGAATCCTATTCACAGCTACAGCTGGCTCCATGCTACCTGCTAGTATCACAGGGGTAGTGGTCTTCCCTTGTATAATGCAAGTATAACGTGATAGGGTCTGAGCAGGGGACTTGTAGATGAAGTGCATTACATTCCCTGACTCAAAGTGAGAGTAGACATCATCTTCCATTGTAGTCCTCTCATGTTTTCCTACTAGTTAGGGGGCAGGGTGGGAGGTGGCAGGGAGATGAAGATACACACACACACAATCCAAAATTGAAGCGTACCTAACAGATTGCTGTGCTGCATTTACTTGAAGGCCTCCAGCAAAGCAAGGTTACCCACCTTCTGGACAAGTTGTTCCACTATCAGTCTGCTCTCACCCTGAAGAGGTTTCTCCTAATGTTCACCCAAAATCTCCCTTCATTAATGGCCACTGATCTAGTCCTGCCCTCTTGGACATCAAAGAAAAAGCTTTTGCCTTCTTCTTTGGAACAGTTCTTCAGGAATGCCTCTGTTCCTCCACTTCCTCTTCTCCGTTCCAAGTTAAAACGCTTGTTTCTTTAACCTTCAGAGGATTTGCTTTCCATACCCCAACCATCTTGGTTGGCCTGTTCTGAACCCACTCCAAGTTGTCCACATCCGTCTTAAATTGTGGTACCCAGAACTGGATGCAATATGTTAACTGAGAACAGATAGGAGGACAATGGAAGAACTCTGGAGCACAAATTATCCCTAGGAAGGGCTCCAGAGGGGGCTTGGTAGGTTTTTGAATAAAGCTAAATAATATCCCATCCCTTCTAGTCTTCTGAGGATTTGTCTTCCTGTGTCACTTCAGCAGTTTAGTCCCTTTATTGGGCACCCCCATCATCCTGACATTCATCTTGTGCTGAGGATCCAAGAAGAGAGGAAGTGGGGTATGTGTCGCTTGCTCAAGGTCACACCAGAAACAAAGTCCTTCTGTCCATGTCTGCATACATGCAAATAAATAAGTTGATGATGCTCCTGGGTTGCAATGGACAAGAAAGCATCACTATAGTTCCCAAGGAAGATCCCAGTGGGACAAATGGAACTGTGGCCCAGAAATCCCATACTCTCTTTCCATTCTTAGTGTCCAAGGTACTTCTTGCCCACCGAAGCTCATTTCTGAAATCACCTTGGTCCTACACCATGCTTCAGATGAAGAAACTACTTCAGTCCTCTGCACCTATACCTGTTTCCTGCATTGTGGGTGTTAAGTTGCAAACTCCCTGTCTGGCAAGGAGACAGGGTGAAGAATCAACAGGTGGGAGAACCACAACATGTAAGAAAAACAAGCAAAGAATCAAAAAATAACTGGGAGTTGCATGAGCTGGCTGCCAAAAATACTAGTCCCTCTTGGCCTAGATCTGGATAGAACCATTATGAGGATGCTTTGGTTCTTAGCATGTAGGATGGAGAACTCCCTTATGCTGTGGGTTTTACATCTCTTTTGATCTCCTCCAGCGAGATTTCGGTGGGCACTTTGGCATGAGAATCTGAAAGAAAAGCACAAAAGACCACGGTTACAGCCAGAATGTGGAAAAAAAAGCCCAGTCTAATGTCTTCCTGATGAAGGATGAGCCCTGGACCACTCCACCAAAGCTGGCCAGGGTGATACTGGCAAGCAGCATCTCAATTCTGGTTTCTCTATGGGCCCCTTTTGCCTCCAGTCTTATTGGCACTCACCACCACTTCTGCAGGAGTAAGCCCCACATGCATAAATTGGGTGCCAAAAGTCACAGCTTACTTCCAGAAGGTCCAGGGAAACAGCCATTTGCCACTGTCTGATGCAAAGCAGGCTCCTCAGGTGTTTCTGCTGGTTGATCTTCTTCTTCTGAGTCCATCAGTACAAGGATGTCACTTGCATCTTGATGCCTACAGTCAGGAGGACAACAAGCCTAAAGAATGATCAGAGGGACCTTCTCCTCCCTCCTTTCCCTGCTACTTACCAAATCTAAGAGGTAAAACATGTGACTCTACAGGTGTTGTTGGACTGCCACTTCTGTCAGCTCCATTCAGCTGGAGAGCCACATATTCCCCATCCTTCCACTACAAAAAAACTTGCCAGTGAATTTATATCATGAAGTGGCTGGCTTCCTGCTACCATCTAAAAGTCTTGTATGTATCTAGATGGTGGCCAAACCAGGCAATTGTCTACCATCTAGCCTGTTGCTGCCTATTCTGCATAGCAGAGGCTCTCTATGGTCTAGGGCAGAAATTATCCTCACTAAACCTTGTAGCATGCAAGACGTTCACTGTGTCATCATTGGATCCTGGATGAAGTTGGCTCTTTTCCATTTGAGATAGATACACACTTACCTGAGCATGTTGCCTGGAAAGGAGAAAGAGAGAGAAGGCAATTTAACAATTAAACATTTGCTTCTCTGAACACAAAACCAGCCCAAGACTTACTGCTGCTTGAAGCAATGGGCAAGACAGCGTTTCCCTTTTACATGTGCAGAAGCTGTCCCTACCCCATTTTCCTTTTTATCTTGCCTTAGTACTAGAGTTGCCAGGTTTTCAAAGCAGCAAAAAGGGACATTTAAGACTGCCTGAGATTGGTGAAGATCTCCTGTATAGGGCCTGCCTCAAGTATCAGGAGATGAGGGCCTCTCGTGAGTGTTCCAGGTTCCTGTGAGATCTCAAATCTCATAGGAACCTCCAAACTCCTGAAAAATCTGAAAACCTGGAATGGGGAGAAATTTTACTGCCAGCAGGCTGAGCGAATTGCTCAGTCTGGAATGCAAAGACCAAGCGCTAGCCATGCTCTAAACAGACACACACACCCCACACACACATTTGGTGTGTAATTTGAGGGCCAAATGTATGACCAATATCAGAAAATACAGGGTTTTTGGCATCCCCTTTAATGCTCATTCGGGAAAAGTTTTCTGGCCCTTACAGTTCCTCTCTCAGCACTCACCCTCAAACAAGGACTTTTGTTGAACCAACTGTTTGCTCCCTATTTTGTAACAGTTTGGCTGCTCCCCAGAGAAGACACTGCTTTACTGTTCTTTTTGGTGCCTACCCTCCCGCCTTCTAACAGACCAACATGCATTCCTGTCATTTGCTTTTCCTGGAAGAATTCTTTAAGCTCCTCTTACCTTTGGGGCACAAATGGGGTCCAGCATATAAGAGGACTCCAGAAAGGATCAAAATCCCCAGAAGCAATAGGACAACAATCACTCCCACAATGCCTGCAATGTTCACGGGCTCTGGAGGTAAAGAAACCATGACACAATGGCAACTTTGGGATATCTGGGGTCAGCTTCATTTTCCCCAACCTGGCACCCTCTGGATATATGTAACTGCAACTCCCATATCTCCCCGCAGCATGACTGGGGACAATGAGGATTCCAACATATCCAAGGTGGGGTGCCAAGTTAAGGAAGTCTGGCATACATGTTTATTTTAAAATATATCTGCTGAAATTTAAATTTAAGGATGAGGCCCCCTGTGTATTGGAAGGATCACTGACAAGGCCTCATTTTCCCTTATCCACACGTGCCTCCTACACACCACTGCTGGCTTCTCTGATCTGGTGTCCCAGAGAGGGGGCCACCTCTGCACTCTCCCCTGCCATAGGATAAGAGGGGAGGGTGAATGATGATGGCACTGCCATATCTAAACAGAGTCAGCTGTTCAGTAGTTTCTGGCTCTGAGCAGTTCTTAGAGTCAAGGCACAGGCGATTTTCCAGCTCACCCCCTCCCACAGTGCCTTGGCTCTGAATTAGTAAAAAAGACAGCCTTGGAGAGCTGTCCATTGTGGCAGTACAATCCCTGGGGCAGTCACAGTGGAAAGAAGTCGGACATTTGGCCTCGTGGCAGGACTGGTCCTGATCACATAGACCGCCGTGAGTTCACTCCAACATGCTATAAAGCAGTCCCTTTCCCACATATGAGGCAGCTCACAGCCCATGGCAGAGGGACAGAAGGTCACCAGAAAGTCAGGGGCAGAAATTTAATTTTTCTTACTGGCAAGCTGCAGCAGCTGGAGATGCGTGTGTTGCTTGGACAGCACCCAAAATAATTTATGCAAACATTGTCACTTGTCATTTCCCTGGTGTACCAGCATACTGTAGTTCCAGTGTCTGTCTCTTACCAGTCACAGTGAGCTGAACATACACCTCCTTCAGCCCCAGGGGGTTCTCAGCTTTGCAAAGGTAATAGCCCTCATCTGCGCCATGGGAGCAGTTCTGGATGACAAGGGTGGAGACGTTGCCCTTTTGGCTGATGAGAAACCTCCCGCCAGACTGGATCACTGTTTTTGTCTGGGAGGCATTACGTAACCAGGTGATTTGGGCTGGCGGGTTGCCAGCTGTTGACTGGCAGGTCAGAATGGCAGTTCCTCCCACAAAGCAGCTGCGCATCGGGTCAGACATGACCAAAGGGTTTTCTAAACCAGGAAGACAGCAAAGGACAGATTAAAAACCTGCTCAGAGATCATAAGACAAAGTGAGGCAATCGCCGGTGGTGGCTAATGGGGTGGGGAGGGGGCTTGGTGGTAGAAAGCCT